>JAZKJV010011089.1:0-481503 GCA_037367405.1 Ottelia alismoides
CTGAAATCCATGGTCTTCCGATCAAGAAACCGTATCGAGCTATGTGTCCCGTCTGTGCTCTATGGACTTTTCAAACTTAGCGAACTGAAACATCTGTGTAGCTAAAGGAAGGGAAATCAACCGAGACCTCGTTAGTAGCGGTGAGCGAGAGCGGACTGGGCCCTAGTAGCAACTATGGTAACGGTTGGCATTCCGATTTCATTTAATAGGATTGGATGATGGAAAAACCAGCAAGCAGCCCCCTCTGTCATCCACCTTCGCCCTATCGTGCCCGAACTCGTACAAAGTCATCAATAACCTGGGGCGCAAGCATAGGCATATCTCTTTCTCACTCACTCTATATATATATAGTAAGTCATGCAGGGGTAGTGAACTTTTGAAAAGGTTGGAAGATCTGCAAAGAAGGTGATAGCCCTGTAGATTCATTCCCATGGTTCGATCCTTCCTGTAAAATGCGACGTGTTCAAGATCGCTTTTACGCGATAAAGGGGGACCACCCTCTGACGTCTGGTGTATTCCTCAATGATGCAGTGTACCAAGTACAGTAGGGAAAGGTGAAAGAACCCCCATCGGAGAGTGCAATAGAGAACCTGAAATCCGATGTCAACAATCAGTCGAAGGAGCGGAGAGCGAGCGTACTCATTCTAACAGCGTACCTTTCGCATGATGGGTCAGCGAGGAATGGGAACAGAAGCTTAAGCCATTAGGTGTAGGTGCTTTCCAGAGGTTTCATCTTGGGTTCTTCCTATATGTTGCCATGAGCAGGTTGAAGAGAGCTCGGAACAGCCTTGGAGGACCGAACCCACATATGTGGCGAAATACGGGGATGACTTGTGGCTAGGGGTGAAAGGCCAATCAAGATCGGATATAGCTAGTTTCCAGCGAAATCTATTTCAGTAGAACGTATGATGTCGATGGCCTGAGGTAGAGTACTCAATGATCCCGGGTGGCTTTCGCTTGACCAACCCCAGGGAAACTCCAATACATGCCATCATCATTTGTATAGACAGACTTTTTTGGTGCTAAGATCAAAAGTCAAGAAGGAAACAACCCAGATCGTACGCTATACAACAAGAAGATGGGCTTGGAAGCAGGCTACCATGGTTTGAAAAGGCTAGCCTCGAGGCGGTCGAGGCGTACGCCTCGAGGCGAGGCGGTCCCTTTTAGCCTCGAGGCTTATGCCTCAGACCAGTCCTGTGAGGTGTGCGCCTCGAGTGGTCGAGGCGGTCGAGGCGTTTTTGCTTTTTTGAAGTATTTTTAATTATTTTAATGGTTTCCTTAGTAGTTTGAGAAGCTTATAAATATATGTTTATTTAGGATAATCATTATATAAGATGAATGCCTAAATATGATGTTTATTTCATGCCCATAACTTCATATTTACAATTAATGTATCCAACTATTTTGGCAAACTCTTACTATTCCACTCTTAATGAATGTATTCGTAAATATTAAATTAAACAATACTTGTAACTTAACAAGATTTGCAATATATCAAGCAAAATAAAATGGATAAGGTTCACGGTTTCTCATGTTGCCTTATATTATATATTAGACACAACATAAATTTCTTCGACATATATTTAATCGAACTTTTAATTACAACAATATTACAAAGATTTGCTCGAAATGGATATGATTCATGGTTTCTCGTGTGATCATATATTATATGTTAGACACATAACATAAATTTCTTCGATGTATACTTAGTCATACTTTTAATTACAACAATATTTCATAGACATATATGTATTGTTTAATTCTTTCACAATATCTATAGTCAATGAATTCCTCTTTGATTGGATGAAAATGTGTAGAAATGTATATGATGTTGTTCTATCTTCTATTTTGGGGTTCTTGTCTTTATTATTTCATCGTATCTTGTAGTGTAAATTATTATATATTGGGCAGAGAACATATAATTACATAGAGATATATATAATTGTACTTTTATACATATTTTTCTATATAAACTGAGGCTTACGCCTCGACCGCCTCGAGGCTATGCCTCGTCTCGATTCCAAGGAGACCGCCTCGTTCCGCCTTTCGTTTTTTCAAACCTTGGAAGCATTCATCATTTGAAGAAAGCGTAATAGCTCACTGGTCGGGATTCATTGCACCGAAAATGTCTCAGGGCTCAAGTGATTCATCGAAGCGACGAGACCAAATTTTTTATGTCAGTAGCGGGACGTTCTGTCAATCGGGGATGGTTTTTGGTGACAAGAACTGGAGATATCAGAAGTGAGAACGCTGACATGAGTAACGAGAAATCCTGTGAAAAACACTATCGCATGCTAGTGGAAGGCTTTCTGTGTTCAGTCAATCTACACAGAGTGAATCGGTCCCTAAGGAAGCCCCTACTAGGAGTCCGATGGGTACACGACAGTGACGAAGTTGCTTTAACTACTGAATCATGCATGTTTGTTAGAGCGAATTGGATGATCGGGCCACGGATCAGCCAAAAGTCCTTTCCCGGTGCCTTCCGTCACCAAAGTCCCCCCGGAGGCGGGCTCTCTCTGTTCACTCTAACCAGAGAGAGCTGCCCCGCCATAATCGTGACAGGGGGGTGAAACTTCCAGGAAAAAACTGCGAATTGGGAGGGTGATCCTCCCGGTGAACTGATCGTACCCCAAACCGACATAGGTGAACAACTAGAGTACTAGGGCACGTCGAGAGAACCATGTCGAAGGAACTCGACAAGATGACCCCGTAACTTCGGGAGAAGGGGTGCTCTCCCCTCCTCTGAGGTTGGGGGGAAAGCGGCACAGGGTCAGAGGGTAGCGACTGTTTATTAAAAACACAGGACTTTGCTAAGTGGTAACACAATATATAGAGTATGACACCTGCCGATGATGGAAGGTCGGAAGGAGAAGTGTGATAAGTGTTGGGAAAAAGAGAATCGTTATTTATTCCTTGAGCCCTAGGATCTCTCATATAGGGAGGGGACCTATGGGCAAATTACATAGAGTAGACAGAGGGAAAGAAAAAGTAGATAAAAGACACATAGATATAAATATATATCCACACTCCCCCTCAAAATGGAGCATAGATATCTATCATGCTCAGCTTGGATTAGCACTTCTGAAAGGGTCTTCTAAGTAGAGTTTTGGTAAAAATGTCGGTTGTCTGGTTCCCAGAGCTGACATGGGATGTAGAAATAAAGCCCTTCTGTATCATATCACGTATATAATGGCAATCAACCTCAATGTGCTTTGTCTTCTCATGAAAAGCAGGAGTATTAGCAATGAATAAAGCAGCTTGATTGTCGCATTTCAGCGACATGAGAAGAGGAACATCTATATGTAGATCTGTCATAACTGCTCGAACCCACATCACTTCTGTACATGCTTATGTCATAGCTCTATACTCAGATTCAGCACTAGATCTAGCAACAACGGTTTGATTCTTACTTCTCTATGAGACAAGGGAATCTCCAACAAACACAGCAAATCCTGATGTAGACTTTTTATCCTTGGGGCACCCTGCATAGTCTGCACATGCTGAGGTAATAATAGTGCCACCCTTTTTAAATAGTAGCCCTACACCTGGAGATGATTTAAGATACCTTAATATCATATGTATAGCATCCATATGTACCCGATGAGGTTGTTCCATGAACTTGCTCACTCGACTGACTGCAAATGAAATATCAGGTCGGGTAGTGGTAATATAAAGAAGGTTTCCCCACAGTTCCATGTATCTCCTTCTGTCAACCTCAACAGTTTCATCATCATATTGCTTCATGCTTGGATCCATGAGTGTAGTAGCTGGCCGACATCCAAGCATACCCGTGTCACTTAGCAAGTCAGTGACATATTTTCTCTGAGTCATTACAAGCCCTTGTTGATTTCTGGCAAACCCCAATCCCAGAAAGTATCTAAGGGCTCCTAGATCCTTGATAACGAATTCACGACCCAGAAATGTGTTTGCTCTTTTTATTCCTTGCATATTATATCCTGTAATAAGTATATCATCAGCATATACCATACTAGCAATCGTACCTCTGGAGGTCCTCTGCACGAAAAGAGAATGATCTCCATTCGACCGTTGGAACCCTTGCTTCTCAAACAAATCTGAGAGCTTCTGGAACCAAGCTCTCGGGCTCTGTTTAAGTCCATAGATTGCCTTATGAAGCCTACATACATGCGAACACTCCCCCTCGGCAGCAAACGCTGGTGGTTGTTGCATGTAGACTTCTTCCTGAAGATCACCATATAAAAAGGCATTTTTGACATCCAACTGAAATAGGGGCCAATCTCGAATCACGACAACAGATAAAAGAATTCGTAGGGTAGAATGACAAGCAACTGGAGAAAATGTGTCAAGATAGTCCACCCTGTATGTCTGAGTAAACCCCCGGGCGTCCAGACGAGCTTTATACATATCAACGCTACCATATGCATTATGTTTTACTGTAAAAACCCACTTGCAACTTACTATAGATGCCACAGTAGGTGCTTGTACAAGACTCCAAGTACCTCGCGACTGAAGAGCGGCCATCTCTTCTTTCATAGCCAGTCGCCATCTGCTATCAACCAAGGCCGACTGGCATGTCCGTGGTATGTCCACAGCAGACAAAGCAACTGCAAATCTCCTGAAGTAACCCGTCAGATGATCAAAGCTGACATGAGAAGCAATCGGGTATGAGGCACATGAACGCTTCTAACTCCTGAGAGCTATAGGCAAATCAAGGTCTGCATCATTTCTGCCACCTGCAAGATCATCCCCTTCCTGAAATAACTCCTGTTGAGAAACACCGTCAGAGCCATATTAGAAATAATGTTGTCAGAACAAACCTGGGGCATGCTGGATGATTGACCATGATCATGAGCAGGTGTTGGCCGTCGACTGTAGTGGGATGGTGAAAGAGGAACCGATACAATGGGCGGAGGTAGTGCGGGTGGTGGCAGAGGTGGTGGAGGAGATGGTGGAGGTGGTGGTGGTGTCACTGATGGGGACATGGGTGGAGGTGGAATATAGATCTCATCATCTGAAGTTGATGGTGTTAACCTATCGCCTGACGGGGAAAAGTACATAACTGACTCAAAAAATGTGACATCATCACTGACAAAGTACCTCCTGCGTAACGGATCATAGCAATGATAACCCTTTTGAGTTCTGAAATACTCGACAAAAACACACTTGACAGCCCTTGGAGAGAGCTTGTCAATCCCTAGAGACAATTGATGAACAAACGCAACTGACCCAAAAACACGAGGGATAAGAGAAAACAACTCCTTGTCAGGGAAAACAAGGGAGAAAGGTATCATCTCCCCCAGAATCGATGAGGGCATACAGTTAATGAGGTAGCATGCTGTGAGAACTGCATCACCCCAAAAAGAATGTGGTGTACAGCTCTGGACAAGGAGAGTACGAGTGACATCAAGAAGATGACGGTGCTTTCTTTCTGCGACACCGTTTTGTTGAGATGTGTATGCACAGGATGTTTGATGATGATGGATGTTTGATGATGAATCCCGTGAGATGAGAAAAATTGAGATAGAATATGGGTACAGACTTCAAGAGCATTATCAGTTCGCACAATTTTGACAGGTGGAAAAAAGATTTTGCACTGCTTTAATAAAATTCATAATGACATGTCCCGGTTCCGATTTATTCTTTAACGAGAAAACCCAAGACAAACGACTGAAATCATCCACAGCAACCAGATAAAACCTGTGTCCCTAATAATCGGGAACACGACTTGGACCCCAAATGTCAACATGGAAAAACTCAAAGGGGAGCTACTGCTCCGACTCTGACAACTAGGGAAGACAGACCAATGAGGCTTCCCTAACCGACATGCTTCACAGTTATACGACGAGCGAGGTGAGATCTGGGTAAGGACTTGACGCAGTTTCTGAAGTGGAAGATGACCGAAGCGCGGATGCCATAGGTAAGGAGAGACAGGTCCGGTAGAATGAGAGGATGCTCATGCATATGGTGTATGGATCAGTCGATAAAGCCCGTCCTGCTCACGGCCACCGCCAATCACTTTGCCTGTAAGAATGTCCTGAAACACAAGAGATGAGGGGTCAAATATGGCTCGACAATGTAAATCCATAGTAATATGACTGATCGGCAGTAAATTCATTGAGAAATTAGGACATGCAACACATTCTACCGCTGCATAGATGGCGTCAATGTAATCTCCCCTGTCCTGTGATGGGAGAATGAGTCCCATCTGCTATGATCACCGTTTCCTGGAGAGACCTGCTTGTGGGATATGAGATGATTTCTATCTCCACACAAATGATGCATTGCTCTTGAATCTATAATCCATTCTGAGATACCTGATGCAAGATTAGAAGTAGAGGCATGAGCACTACCTGAGGTACTAGCTCCTGTAGTAGCAGTCACATCCGAGCTGCTCTCTGAAACATGTGAAGGAGTACTGGTTGGAGGCATGATATCTCGCAGTCGAGACACAAGTTCATCATACTACTGATCTGATGCAGGTGAGGCTCCATGATGCTGAACATGTTCTGCTACGCGAGCAGATGCAGGGAAGCCATGCTTGGAGTAGCATGTATCTTCCGTATGACCAGATCGATGACAGTAGGTACATGGTGGTCCACGACCACTTCCGCCTCTACCACGTGGTCCCCGTCCACAGAATTGAGATGGACCTCCCTTCCACGAGAGGCCGCCATAGCAGATGAATTTGGCACGGGTGCAGGGCTTGAGATATTGATCCGACTTAATCTACGAAAGGCCTCCTCCATGGGAGGAATGGTAGCATCTGCCAGGATCTGAGAAGAAGCAGCCTCATACTGTGAATCTAAGGAGGCTAGAAGACACCCACCATCGTGGCATTCCGGTATGTCTTTAGTTGCTCTAGAGTAGCGGTGAGGGGCATGAAGCTATGAAGCTTCTCAAACATTCCCCAAGCAAGGCAGTGTAGTAAGCATGCAGAGGTCGACCATTCTGCTTTATGGTGAAGATGTCATGTTGAAGCTGGATAATTTTTGTCTCATTCTTATCCTGTGAATATGTGGCAGCAAGAATGTCCCACATGGCTTGGCAGTGGGCTGATGCAAGACATCGTTTGCTATGTCTGAAATCAGGTACCAGACAACCAGACCTGAGCATATGCATCATCGGCCTCCCATGAGGCATACAACCATGTATTTTCCATCGGCTCTTCCTTGGTAACAATGTGTTTCTTACCCATTGACTTCATTAGGCTCATGAACTGCATGGCCCGTAATTCATAGTTCGATCCATCCATCTTCACAATGGGCGCAGGACATCTGACGGCGTCCGTGGTGGAGATATCAACCTTGATTTCCGACATGATAACTAGAGAAGACTAGGGTTGTCGACTAGATAAACTTTCGTCTACACTGACATATAGAGGTTTGGTTGCATGTGCAGACTCAAGCAACCAAACCCATCAACAGCGGAGCAGGTGCAAGGCAGCGGGGCCTAACCGTGGTGCAGCAGGGCCTAGCTGCAGTGCAGCAAGGCCGAAGAGGGGCCGCAGGGACCGTGGCGGCGAGCTAGAGGCGCCGTCGGGAACAGCAGGGGGCCCTGGCGGTGAGCTAGAGGGGTCGCAGGGGCTCGGGCGATATTGCAGCAGGGTCGTGTGGGTCGTGTGGCATCACAAGCAGGGGCGCAGAGACCTGGAGGTGTGGCCGCGTGGGCGGCTCGGGTGACTGGGATGGTCGGGAGGCATGCGCGAGGCTGGGGCCGGAAGGGAAGGGACGGGCGGCGTGCGAGAGGTTTGTGGTGGGGATTAGGGTTAGGGTTCCGTTATAGGAGCTCCGTCTAGAACTGTCGCTCTGATACAATGTTGGAAAAGAAGAATAGTTGTATATTCCTTGAGCCCTAGGGTCTCTCATATAGGGAGAGACCTATGGGCAAATTACATAAAGTAGAAAGAGGAAAGAAAAAGTAGATAAAAGACACATAGACATAAATATATATCTACAATAAGCTTTGAATGGAAGCCCCGGTAAACAGCAGCAGTAACTCTAACTGTCCTAAGGTAGCGAAATTCCTTGTCGCATAAAGTAGCGACCTGCATGAATGGTGTCACGACTGCCCGCTGTCTCCGACATGGACTCGGTAAAATTGAATTCTCCATGAAGATGCGGAGTACCAACGATAAGATGGTCAGACCCCATGCCTTTTTCCTCCACTCAGAAAGCTAGATGGTTTCCTTCTACTATCTACTAGAAACGCCTTTACTCGGAATGCTTAGTTAGCAGAGACCAGAACAAGTTCTCTGATTTCTCACTTCTGGGACATCTCGTGACGAGAAAACCACACTCAACCCACTTTCCTCTACTAGTCACCTATTGTCTTTAGTCTCGTGTTTGTCTTGCTTGTGCTTCCCATGGCCTCTTCTCGTGTCAATGATAGGACTCCTTCTCCCAGCTAGAACCTAAAGCGCATCGACCGGTATTTTTATATTATAGAAGAAATGTGCATTAAAGCATTTGAGAGAATAAATCTAGTTCTTCATAGTGGTGAGATCATACTTCTCTTTCCTTCTCAATGATACTTTATAAGACCCACCTAGCCCTCACGGAGCGTCCTTGACCCGGAGACGTGATGTCGAGCGCACTCCCCCCCCCCATATATTGTTAGTTTCTCCTTAGCATAAGCGAAAAAATGAGATGTGTTTCGGAGAACTAGAGAAGTGAGCCTAAGTCAAGCACAGATTTGAGAAGGGTCGCCTATTACATAGAAATGCACGCTGGTTTCGGTGGCTTCTAATGCATGCATGAGGGATCCAATGCCATGGGATCTGTGGCATCATTTCATCTGTCCCCCCGGCTCTGAGACATGTCGGTCCCCCGAGACAGGACAGAAGCAGGGCCCCATCCCTTTTCATCATCTAGTTCTCTCTGATAGTCTAAGATTCAACTAGATTTGGTTTGGCTAGACAATTGACCTTCCCATTTCCGCAGAGCTTTTGCCTCCCCTTCGCTTTAGCCTCCACTCGCCTCGCTCGTCCTGATCGGACTTGCATCGCACACTTCCTTCGTCTAGGCCTCACACCACTCCACATCAACATCCTCTCGTCCACCACTCACATGTGAACGGAACTCCAGTGTACCTGGCTTTGCTCCTCTCGCATTCGTCGCTACCCTTCTCTTTGACGGAGGCTTCTCGAGCACGACCATAGAGGCACTTCAAAACCTTGACGCTTTCCTGATCATCTTTTTCTCCCGAGCTCTGACCCAATCAGTCCCATCCAACCTTGTCCTAAGAGGCTTTTCTAGACTGCTTTGACATAGATCTAGTATGAATACGAAGTCATTCACTACCTTAGTCTTTCCCGCTGTTGAGAAAGATGGGAATACCGGGAGTAGCCTTTTTAGTGCTAGCGGAACTGAGCTTATTGGGAGATAGGACCATCGCCGGGCAGCTAAGCATCAGGTTGATATCAGTCATCTCTTTCCCACCTTGTCTAGGTCACCAGTCTACTGACTGTCCTGAACTGGCCCCCAGATTCTATTAAATGCTTCGATAGTCTTCAGTGGCAAGACTGACTATCAAGAGACCTATGATCCGCCTCCTCTTTCATCTGTGTAATGCAAAAATCATGCATTTAGTCCTTTCTAAGACTGCAAGCTTCAATCAGAGTTGTATAAGCCTGACGAACTATTGCAGGGATTTCTTGAATCCCCTTCAACAAATATATATAATTTATTATATTCTGAAATATTCAAGAAGACTGGTGAATCCATCTCCCGCGATGGTTCACGACTTATTTTTCCTTGGGTGGAACCAAGGGGTCTTAGGTGGGGATGGAATGGTATTAGCTCATGAATATTCAGGTAAGAAAAATCAAAAGAAAGGAAAAGAGAACATTGAGATGACTATGAATTTGCTACCATTGGACATTACGCCCCTATCAGCTTCCTAATGTGAAAGACTGACATTCATTTTCCAGGGGCAGTTTCGGCCTATTACCCCGCTTGCATATGAAGATAGGCTTGCTTTTGTATCCTTGGCTCGAATATGAGCTCGGAATCTGTATGAGAGTAAGTCTGAATTGTCGAATGCTTTCCGTACATACATAAGTACGGGCACCTTTTTTCGTTCTTCTGGTTCGAGTAGGCAGCGGTGGATTGTGTGATTCCATGTGTTCATCATCTTCGTTAAGAGCTGGAAATGCTTCGTGAGGGTCCTGAGAATGATGCCTTAGTAGCTATGATCGACCCTGAAAACACTACTCGCATTGTGTGCCGTGATGGTGTAGACTATACTATGCCTAGTGGGGGCAATTGTAGAAGTTTGAAAAGAGCTAGTCCTCTCTCTCTGATCTTCATGAGGGTTTGATCTGACTGCCATTGATCTTGTAGCTAAGTGTGACTGGCTTATCTATCTTCGTTATGCAGACGAGATGCGTATTGGTATAGCAAGCAGTAGTGACTCAAAACTCACCTTTATATGTAGTGCTTTGACATTTGCTTTTCCTCTGTTGTTTGGGATCCTTAGGAAGTTAGGTCTTCGAGGGACTTTCGTAGTATGTTCCCCAGTTCTCTATATGTACTAGGTCTTTTCAGAATAAGCTGATCTCCTCCCTTATCGAGGTGGGGCACAGGGATTTCAGCAGCATGAATCGAGGACTTTTAATATCTTTCAAAGAATTATTACAAATTGACCCCTAAAATCTTATCCAATTACATCACAACCCTTGCAATCTTTATAATTACATAATTTTGCTTATTTAAGCTTCTATGACTCTATCCATGTGTTGCGGTGTAAGATTTGGCAAAGATTAAAGGGGTTGTGGTGTAACTTACATGGATGATTTTTTTAATCAAGGGAAAGGGGAACATGCACGCCAAATTTATTAAAAAGGGCAAATGAAAAAGCTTACAGATCCTAATACTCCTGGTGAGTACTGGCACGTCAAATAACCCTTTCTACATAATCCCCTAAAACAAACAGTCACACCGCAATCAAATGGATAAAATGTTGATCCCCGTCATTGGAATCGCCCCAAGTAACAACCCATACCACCTAAACAGTAATAAGACTACAAAACTCTGCTTCCCCAAGTTCCAAAGACATCTGAAGCTCCGTAAGAAAGCCCTCATTTAGCCCCCAGTTTGCACCATGTGGTTGGAACCACAACTGCAAGTTCTGCAATAGTCCAGGAAGTAAAGATATTCTATAAAGTTCTTCATCTTGTGAACGTTGCTGATCATCACCATCCTCCACCAGCCTCTTTGGCGATTCCAGCACAGGCACAAGAGTGGCTTGCAAGAACTTGTTCTTTCTCTTTCTGTACCTTTTTCCCCTCTTGCCACGAGTGACGTCAATGGCCAAGCTCCCATCCAATTCTCCAGATCTAGAAGGATCTACAAAGGGCACGGATACCCCAAACTCGCTAGAAGTCGCACCCGTTTCACATCTCGAATCAGTCTCCTCTGCTGTGAAAGGAAGCAGCTCCTTCACAGGGACCGTCCCATACGATCTGAGCATCACTCCTAGAGCCTCCAGCAGACAAAACCATAGGGACTTCACACTCCACGGCGTCGACCTCATGAAGCAATCCTGAAGCAACATCTTTATTCACGAGAAGGTCCACGACTGACCTTGGCTCCACCACCAAGATGCACTCCAGCAGACAAAACCATAGGGACTTCACACTCCACGGCGTCGACCTCATGAAGCAATCCTGAAGCAACATCTTTATTCACGAGAAGGTCCACGACCGACCTTGGCTCCACCACCAAGATGCACTCAACGCCCGAGTTAACCTTGTGCGACAACGGTTTTATTGACCTTTGTTGGCACGCCAAAGAAGAGGTAACTAGGGGATCCTCGTCCCTCTTCACATCGCCATGCCCAGCGACAAACCGGAATGCCGTCGTGGACCCTAGCTTGTCGATCACGTCAGAAAGGTGTGAAATATCTTCCAGATCATTCTCTGAGGCAGGAAACAGGTCGGGCAGCCCCTAATCCAAAACACCCTCGGGCCCTAACATGTTGCCTCTAACCAGATTCGAGAGTGGATCCAAAGAGGTACCCGCAAAAGGATCTCTTAAGCGGGCATCGAGCAGAGGATCCAACAAGAAAGGAATTAGGGTCTCGGTTGTAACCCTAATCTTCTCGTGCAACTCCTCCAACGTTTCCGCAACTTTCGACTCAAGACCCTCCTCCGACTTCATCGCAAGCTCCCCCACAGATCTTTCAGCATCAACAACATACGATCCCACCAAATGCAACATATCGAGTGATCTCTCCACCAGCCCAACAATCAATTTTGGAAATCCTCGAGAATTTGAAAAGGGCAATGCCAGCCAGGAAGTCCCCCTGTCGGATATCTTCTCTGACGTACCTTCTCCGGTGAGCAACCCCGAGGCCCAAACAACCTGAGGTGGTGGCAGCGGGTACATTTCTGAGACCCTCAACCTAGACACAGCACGCCCAATCTTGAGATGGCAGTCCAAGAACGATGTCGGCCGCCTTGGCCTCTCAAAAATGAGGATAACCGATCCAATATCAGAGTATGGGGTACATCCATCCGAAAGGAACGAGACCACCTCCACCAAATCTCTCAAATCAAGTTTCAGACATTCCAAGTTGTGCGAGAGCAGGGGACCCCTCTCACACACACCACGGCGTGAAAAGTCTCCCTTCGTTCACCATGTGTGAACCAAGACTCGTACCACCGAAAAGCGCCAATACAATTCCCATCCGAACAGAGATTTTTTCGATTCTGCATCGACAGACCACGAACGCAAACTAGATTCTCATGCAAAGAAACCATGTCTCTTGAAAAAGACGATCCATCCTTACGACTCACCTCCTCCGCAACATCAACAAGGCTCTAGGTATCCACTAACAATAAACCAATAAGGAATCATGCCTTCCACAAAGGAAAGTAGGAGGTAGATCTTGTAACAACTTGGGCGAAGATCTGACATATGCACCCGATAGGCACACAACCGTTCCAGGCTTCCGGAGATCGCTTGGACGCTTCCCATCGGCAAAATGAGGATGCTTTGCCCTCCAAACGGGGCGCACATCTCGCCCGTGGCCCCAACCCTTACAGGAAAAACATCTAACCTCTGAAGAGCATGATTCCGCCGTATGCACATGAACACCGGAACGGAAGCACTGCGGTCCCTAGCAAGATCCCTTTCGATGGGTCACCACATCCCCGTTGGATAAGTGAGACCATGGTGAGCCATTTTGCAATAAAGGTTATTGCAAATCACTCTCTAATTGGAAATAAGGAATAATTAATTTGCATATGAGGTCCCTTAGTACAATTAGGGTTGTGTACCATGGCCACCTTGGTACTCCTACAATTGTTGGTTCTATAGTTGAATCATAAATGTTGAAGCTTAAATGATATCTAAAGAATTAGATTCAGGACTTATCTAGCACTGTCAAATGATTGTCAAGAGTGGATCTCAAGACTGAGAAGATGGAAATCCTTACTCCAAAGGATAATATCCGACCGATGTCTTGATGCAGATCATCTGCATAGGAATAGAGATTCGGAGGTGTCGGATAAGTTAGGCCAAAGAGTTGACTTAGCAAGATCGAGATAGCTAAGACCTATATGTATGCTGTCACGATATAGGCACGCATCCTCTGATCGGAGACAAATATATTACTATATGTCTGAGTATGTACATTAGGCAGAACATTAGGTTGATGACCTGATCAAGGTCTATACACAAGCGAGCTGGTGTATATACAAGGATATGAGTAATACGATCTTTCAAAGGGATCGTACAAGTTTACTATTGAACCGGAAGACATGAGCTCACTCATGAGATATTGGGACCAACCAAATTTCATGCATGGTTGTCTTGCTTTGGAAGCATGATAAGATTTGTAGGTATGATATATGCTTTTGGAAAGCATATGATCGATACCAACTCACAATGATCGAATGAGAAACTTAACGATAAAACCATGAAGAAGATAATTCAAATAAGATCGGAACTTCAGGTTTATTCTAGGACTTCCAGTATGTATGATATACGGATATTAGGAATACTCGAGGGTGATGTGATCTTAAACGATTGTATAGTTGTGACCCTTCCATTCCGAGGAAGTGATGAGACAGGTATGGATTTTAGTGATTCCTATCAGTGGATTAGACATCTGATCTTGATCCAGTCATTGTACATTGATCCGAATATAATTCGGATATAATGAGAACATGGGATATTATGTCTGACATGATCAGACACCTCTGAGTGGTTTTCTAGATCTGGATATGAGATAAGATCTCATTATCCAGGTCACTATACATAACATATACAATCGCGCTGACCTTAATCTCCAAGTATCTGAGGAGAAGGCACACAATTTTTAAAAGAGTTCGAGAATTGTTCCATGAGCACTATTATCTGAGCATTGGAAATTTTGATAATTAAATAAGATTTAATTATCACAATTAATGTGGATAGAGATATCTAGGATAATTAAATTAAATTTAATTATCATGGATAGGATTAATGTAGATAACACTATTCACAATAATCATGATGTGGATATGATCCACAATATCCTGGAGAGTTAATTGTGAATGAGATTCACAATTTATATGTTAATATGAATTGCTTTCACATTACAAAATTTAATGTAAATATGATTTACATTAAATATTGGAGGGAAGAATATAATTCTCAATAGTCAACGATATAATTTTAATTATCACAAATAATTTGGAATTATTTGGTGATAATCCAATTATTTAATTAATTAATATGTGGATAAATTAATTTGACCCAATCCATTACTTAGAGTGGAAGTCTATGGGTTGTTAAACCAAGGTGAACATCCACCATATTTTTAGTAAATGGATGGAGCCTCTTTTTAATTAAATCCATTTATCAATTAATTATTTTAATTTTAAAATTGTTTTCAGATTATCTTTTTGTGTTTTCTTTTGTGTTTATTGTAAACTTAAAAGAAACACAAAGCAACCTAAACTATTGATTAGAGCACATGGATTGGGATTCATGGAAAGAAATACAAATGAATCTAAACCATTAATTAGTGAGAGCACATGGATTGGGAATCATAGACTTCCAAAATCCTATAAAAGAGAGGCTAACCCTAGACCTATTTACATAAGTTGAATGCAATTGGTGCATTAACAAAACTCCCTCTCTCTCTTTCTCTACACGTCCACTTTCTCTCCATAACCTTGGTGGAGATCGCGACCGTCGTCGTGTTGTCATTATGCTGCCGGACTGATTGTTCAAGGACCTCGATCTTCTTCGGTGTCTCGTACTCATGAAGAAGACAACGGATATCGTGCGATGAAATCAGGAGGTTCTGTGCTTGGATTGTTTTTTTTTGAAATCTAACGATTCGGGTGAGACACGGCGTGGCGCTCGCCCCAAAAAACTTTATTAACAAAAAGCGGAAAACAAAAAGAGAAGTACAGGACTAGAGAGAGAAGGAACAGAGACCGGATCGAGAAGATCCCACTCAAGAAGACGCGAATTACACCGACGACCAGTCGCAAGTTAAATCAGCCGCGTGAGCCAAAACATTCTCCTTGTAAAACCTCTAGCTCCTGAAAATTGTCGCGTTACGCCCCAGCCAAATCGCCCAAATGCAAGTAAAAAGGCCCAAGAAGTCCCTGCGGTCCCTGTCCTTGTTCGAGCGCAAAGAGTCCCAAAAACCGACCAAGTCCGAAGTGTTGATCCAAGACATCCTCGCCTCTTCCCAAACGCCAGCAGTGACCGGGCAAACGAAGAAAAGGTGATTTAAGGATTCGACGTCGTTACCACAGAGAGCACAATCCACCGAAGCCAAATCACCAAAGAGTCTAGCGCATCGATCCCACGTTAAAATCCTCCCTCTGCGGAAAAGCCAAATATAGATAGTTACCCGCTTCGATAGCCTCGAAACCCACAAGAAGTTGCAATCGCAGTTGACGGGTTCCGAACCACTCTGAGGATGATTGGAGATTGCCTTGAAAGCCTTCCTAGTGGAGAAGTCGCCCTCCCGCCAAGCCCAGTGGTCCCGACCCCTCGTGGACCTGGGCGCATTCGTAATAGACTCCAGAAGAGCAAGAAGCTCGTCGAACCGCTGATCAGAGAGGTTGCCCACAAGCGACGGGAACCAGCCATCCCCCGACCAAGATGAAGCCACAGTAGTGTGCCTATCGGACGCCAAGGCAAAAAGACGTGGGAAAGAATCCCTTAAGGGGGTAGCACCCGCCCATCTGTCCGTCCAGAACTTGAAAGAGTTGCCATCCCCGAGAACAGGAGCAAAAAGATGAGAATAGCGATGGGTCACTGTTGGGAAAAATGAACGACTTGTTTATTCCATAAGCCTTAGGCTCTCTTATATAGGAGAGTAGCATATGGGTAAATTACATAAAGCATACAACTGAAAATAAAAATAACGAAGGGATACAGACACTACTCTATATGCGTCAACACTCCCCCTCAAGATGGAGCATAGATATCAATCATGCTCAGCTTGGACGCACACTTCTGGAATGGGCCTCGAAGTAATGCCTTGGTAAATATATCAGCAGTTTGATTCTCTGAGGTAACATGAGATGTAGCAATGAACCCCTTCTGAATCATGTCACGTATGTAGTGATAGTCAACCTCAATATGCTTGGTCCTCTCATGGAATGCTGGGTTGTTTGCAATGAACAAGGCTGCCTGATTATCACATTCCAATTTTATAGGAAGCGGTATATCAAGACATAGATCCGTAAGTAGAGCTTTCACCCACATCATTTCTGTGCTAGCCTGAGCCATAGCCCTGTATTCAGATTCAGCACTGGATCTAGCTACCACTGTTTGTTTCTTGCTCCTCCATGAGACTAGAGCATCTCCAACATAGACTGCAAATCCTGAGGTGGACTTCCTGTCCTTGGGGCATCCTGCATAGTCTGCATCCGCACACGCTGTGATAGAGATCTCCTTTCCCTTCTTAAATAGCAAACCTGCACCTGGAGATGATTTTAGATATCTCAGAATCATATGTATTGCATCCATATGGACCTGACGTGGTTGCTCCATGAACTGGCTCACGTGACTCACTGCAAATGATATATCAGGTCTAGTGATCGTGACATACAGTAGTTTGCCTACCAGTTCTCTGTATCTTTTCCTGTCCACCTCCTCTATGTCATCATCATAGAGCTTCATGCTAGGATCCATTGGTGTCATAGCAGGCCGACACCCAAGCATACCTGTTTCACTCAGTAAATCTGTAACATATTTCCTCTGCGACATTACTAATCCATATGGATTTCTAGCAAATTCCAGCCCTAGAAAATATCTAAGGACTCCCAGGTCCTTGGTGACAAATTCGGTTCCCAGTTTTTCTTTCGCCTGCTTTATGCCATGCTCATCATCTCCTGTAATCAAGATGTCATCTACATAAACCATGATTACAATAATACCTCTAGCAGTCTTCTGTACAAACAAGGAATGATCAGCATTGGAGCGTTTGTATCCTTGTTTCTCGAAGAGATCTGAGAGCTTCTGAAACCATGCTCTGGGGCTCTGCTTAAGGCCATAGATAGCCTTATGTAATCTGCATACCTTGGAACACTCCCCCTCAACAGCAAAACCAGGTGGCTGTTGCATATAAACTTCCTCCTGCAAATCTCCATATAGGAATGCATTCTTCACGTCCAGCTGATGGAGCGGCCAGTCTCTAGCAACTGCAACTGACAACAAGATCCGTAGAGTGGAATGACGTGCCACAGGCGAGAATGTGTCAAGGTAATCCACCCCGTATGTCTGTGTAAAGCCACGTGCAACAAGACGCGCCTTGTACCTATCAATAAAGCCATCTGCATTGTGCTTCACTGTAAACACCCACTTGCAGCTCACCGGGTTCACATCTGGAGGTATAGGAACCAAACTCCAAGTTCCTCTGGACTGAAGTGCCGCCATTTCTTCCTCCATTGCTAGCCGCCATCTACTATCCTGCAGAGCATCTTGATAACTTCGTGGAATATCTACAGCTGACAGTGCCACCACAAATGTCCTGAAATCTCCAGATAGTCTCTCAAAAGACACAGATGCTGACAATGGATATGTAACACAGCTCCTCTTCGATTTGCGTAGAGCAATGGGAACATCTAAATCGGTTGTATTCTCATCTGGCCCCTGCAACATATCCTGCTCAGAAATGTCGTCAGATCCATCAATAGAAATATTTTCATTACATACCATAGGCGAGCTAGGAGACGAGTCATGACCATCAGCGGGAGGAGGCCTGCGGGTATAATGAAACGGTAGCGGTGAGACAGGTATATGTGGTGGTGGTGGTGGTGGTGGTGGTGACGGCACCTGAGGTGGTGGTGCTGGTGACGGCATTTGAGGCGGTGGTGTCATGTATATGGCATCAGTAGATAGAGGTGGTAGCTGCTTGTCTCCCGAGGCTGAAAAATACATAACAGATTCAAAAAATGTAACATCTGCACTGACCAATATACCGCCGACGCAGAGGATCAAAGCACTTGTACCTCTTTTGAGTTCTGGAGTACCCAACGAAAACACATTTGACAGCCCTAGGAGAGAGCTTGTCAGTACCACGCGACAACTGATGGACAAATGCAACCGACCCAAACACACGAGGAGTAAGGGTGAACAGATCCTTCCTAGGATAGATGAGGGAAAACGGAATCTGTTCATTCAAGACAGAAGAAGGCATACGATTGATTAGGTAACATGCAGTGAGAACTGCATCACCCCAGTAGGAGTAGAGAACATGACTCTGTATAAGAAGAGATCTTGTGACATCAAGAAGGTGACGGTGTTTCCTTTCAGCAATTCCATTTTGTTGAGATGTATGAGCACAAGATGTTTGGTGAACAATCCCTTTTGAGGAGTAATAATTGGCAAGAACATTGGTGCACAATTCTAAAGCATTATCACTTCTCACAAACTTCACAGATGTGGAGAAAACATTTTGTATTTCATTCAGAAATGGATAATGATATTTCCTGCTTCAGATTTATTTTTCATCAAAAACACCCATGACACTCTAGAAAAATCATCCACAAATACTATATAAAATATGTGTCCCTGATGATCAAGTACACGACTCGGACCCCAGACATCAATATGAAATAACTCGAACTTGGAGGTACTACTCCGACTTGGACGACTGGGAAAGGACGACCTGTGATGCTTTCCCAACTGACACGCCTCACATTGAATAGGTGTGTGAGGAAGACCATAAGGTAACACTTGACGCAACTTCTGAAGCGGTAAATGTCCAAAGCGCAGATGCCACAATAAAGTAGATACTTGTCCAGAGGGAAAGGATGAGGTTCCAGCAAATGGGGTCTGATTCAGGCGGTAGAGGCCTCCTTGCTCATAGCCACGACCAATCATATTGCCCGTATGGATGTCCTGAAAAATCAAAGAAGATGGATCAAAAATTGCCCGACAATGTAGATCCTTCGTAATCTGACTAATTGACAACAAATTCATTGAAAAATCAGGTGCATGTAGCACATTCTTGAGCTGCATAGAAGATGTCAATCTAATCTCCCCCTGACCAGTGATGGGGGAATGTGTACCATTGGAAATTACTACTGTCCGGCCTGGAGGAATCTGAGTGTATCCTGTAAGTAGACTCTGGTCGCCACATAGATGATGTGTAGCGCCCGAGTCCATAATCCATGGTAATGTATCTGATCTACTACTGTTGAATGCAAGTATACTACCTGAAGCACTGGTAGACGCAGAGGCAGAAGCAGCGGCATCAGATTGACTCTCCGTAGTTGGTGCTCGACCAGATGGTGGAATAATGCCCCTCAGACGGGCAACTAGATCGTCGAACCGTTGATCCAAAGTAGCAGCAGATAGAGGCTCTATCTGCTCAGCAGCTCGTGCGGATGCAGGAAATCCATGCTTCGAGTAGCATGTGTCTTCATTGTGTCCAACTCGCTGACAGTAGGTACATGTTGGCCTAGTGCGGCCACCTCTTCCACGAGGTCCACGTCCACGGCCCTGGTGATGAAATCCACGACCCCAGTTGGCTGCCATGGCTGAAGAATTCTGACTCGAGGCCGTGGAAGGAATTGTGATCCGACTCAGTCTATGAAAAGCTTCCTCCATGGGAGGAATAGTAGAGTCGGCCAAAATCTGTGATCGTGCCGCCTAAATACTCTGGATCAAGTGCAGCCAGGAATACACCCACCATAGTCGCGTACCTATATGTCTTCTGTTGTTCTGGCGTGGCTGTCAGGGGCATGAAGCTATAGAGCTTCTCGAACATCCCTCTCAGTGATGTATAGAGAGAATGTAGAGGGCGATCTTTCTGCTTGATAGTGAAGATATCATGCTGGAGTTGCAGAATCTTTGTCTCGTTCTTCGCCTGTGAATATGTGGCCGCCAGGATGTCCCACATATCCTTGGTCGTGGGTTGATGTAGAATGTCATTGGCTATCTCAATTACCAGTGTACCGGATAGCCACACTTTGACGTATGCATCATCCGCCTCCCAAGAGGCATTGGCTCCAGTCTTCTCAGCAGGCTCTGGTTCGGTAAGGATGTGCTTCTTACCCGTTGACTTCATCATACTCATGAACTGCATTGCCCACAGTTCATAGTTTGTACCGTCCATCTTTACAATAGGCGTTGGACCACGAAATGCGCCAATAGATGGGATATCCGCCTTGCTTTCTGACATACTGGAGATGGAAGACTGGAGCGATTGACAAAGGATGAGATTCGTCTACAATGACATAGACGGGTTTAGTTGCACGTGTAGACCTCAAGCAACTAAACCCGTGTAGATGAAGATGTGTGTGCCCTAGGGCTTAGGGCTTAGCACACGTACACGCGCGCAAGAAGCACGCGCACACGCAACTGGTACACGCGCGCAAGAAACACGCGCAGGCGAGGAGATGCACGCGCACAGGAGATGCGCGCTCGCGCACAGGCGATGCACGCTCGCGCACAGGCGCAAGGAGGCGCGGCGAAGAACCACGCACAGCGCAGTAGAGGTGCGCTCGCGCACTAGGGCTACAGCGCGCAGGCGTGCTTCAGCGCAGTGGAGGCGCAAGAGGGCTACGCGCACAGCGCGCAGAGGCGCAGTAGCGCTGTTTGCGCGGAGGCGCTCTTTGCGCAGGGAGAGTCGCAGGGGCGCGCTCGCGTAGGGATGCTCTTCGCGCAGGAGCACCGGCGCACGAGGATGCTGGAGCGGCTACGGCGAGCCCCGGCGGCGACGATGAGATGGAGAGAGAAAGAGAGGCCAGCAGGTGGGTGGGGTAGGGTTAGGGTTTCGAGAACTCCGGTCTAGGACCGTCGCTCTGATACCATGTTGGGAAAAATGAACGACTTGTTTATTCCATAAGCCCTAGGCTCTCTTATATAGGAGAGTAGCCTATGGGTAAATTACATAAAGCATACAACTGGAAATAAAAATAACGAAGGGATACAGGCACTACTCTATATGCGTCAACAGTCACCGAAACAACCCCCCGCCAGAAGGGGGTACGAGAGCGGGGGTCACCAATATCCCCCAACAGCTCCCCACTTAAACCCAGAATCTCGCGCAATAAAGAAGAGCAGAACTTAGTAGAATCCCCCCATAACTTGTTCACCCACTTAAGCAGGAGAGCGTCATTGACCCAGTCGAGACGACGGATGCCAAGACCCCCATCACACTTCCGCTTCGTCACCTCCTCCCAATCCACGAGATGTGGACCACGTGAGGAAGGCCCCCTTCTCCCCCAAAGGAATTTCCGCATCAACTTCTCAATATGGTTCCGCACCCCCACCGGCAGCTGCCAACTGGAGAGATGGTAGACGGGGATAGAAGAAAGAACCGATTTGATGAGCACAAGGCGGCCACCCCGAGAGAGCATGGACGCACTCCAACCGGAAAGCCTCCTCTCCACCTTCTCAATAACCTTGTGCCAGTCGCGCTGCCTAGCCCGCCCCGCCCCCGGGGGCATGCCCAAGTAGTCAATCGGAAGAGAGGAAGGGGGGAGCCCAGAGCGAGGCCACAAGCGCTCGACGTCTCCGAATCCAAAGCAAAGGGAATCACCTTGTATTTGCTTTGATTGATGAGCAAACCCGAAAGCTCGTTGAAAATTTCCAAAGTTGTCGCCATGCCCCTGACCTCATCGAGACCCCCTTCGATGAACACGATAGTGTCGTCAGCGTACTGGAGGGTCGGGATGACCCGGTCGCCGCAGGAGAAGCCCATGGAAAGACCATGATCAACCACGTGAACCGCCATCCGAGGAAGCACGTCAACCGCAATAACAAACAGAAGGGGGGCCAGGGGGCAACCATGCTGCACGCCTCTTCTAGGCTGGAAGCGATCACCCACGATGCGGCCATTGATCATAATGGAGAAAGACACAGTAGAGATGCAAAGACGCATCCAAGAGATCCAGGTTGTAGGGAACCCACGAGCTCTCAGGACCGACCACAAGAAAGTCCAGTCCAGAGAATCGTAAGCCTTAGCAAAACCAACTTTCCAAAGCACCCCATGGCTCCCTCTCCTCATCCAACTCTCCACCATCTCAGATGCCAGAGCCGTAACATCGGCAATTTGTCTACCACGAATGAAAGCCGCCTGGCCAGGAGAAATTAAATCATCGAGCATCGGGGCAAGCCTGCGAGTGAACACCTTCGCCACAATCAAGTATAAACCATTTGAAATTGCAATGGGACGAAAGTCCTCTATACGATGGGCGGAGGGTATTTTTGGCAACAGGACAATGATAGCCCTATTGATTTTGTCGAAACCCGCATTACAACTGCAAAATTCTTTAATAACATCCCAAACCTCCTGCCCCCACCAACTCCCAAAAATCCTTGTAGAAAGCAATGGGGAACCCATCCGGTCCCGGCGAGGCATTGACGTTGAGATCCCAAACCGCATTATTGACCTCCTCCAAAGTTACGGCCTTAGTCAATTCTTCACAGAGCAGGGGAGAGAGAGTTGGAGTTCCCTCCCCCCAACAAAACCAACGCCTAGGGGCGCGCGAATATGTGAATTCTTTAAAGTAAGTCGCCACCTCCGTCCCCAGAGCATCCTCCCCCACGATCTCCCTCTCACCAAAGGAGATGGAGCGAATAAAATTAGAGCGCCTCCTGTTATTGGCCACCCTATGGAAGTAAGAGGAATTAGCATCCCCTCCTCTTAGCCAAGAGATTCTGGCCCTCTGACGCCATTCCGCCACGTGCTTCCGGTCCTCAACCTCCACCCTCGCCTGGGCCACCGACCTAGAGGCCAGCTCGTCGGAGCTGAGATCCCTTTCCCCCTCCAACACATCTAAAGAAATCACGATCTCCTCCGCTTCTTTCCTGGCAGATGCACGCGCAACCCGTGTTGTTTTCTTAAACATGGCCAAACTCTTCCGCAAGAGCACCAATTTCCGAGCAAATCTCCCCACAGCCGAACCCCCACCACAATCCTTCCCCCAAATTTCAGCCACAAAGTCCCTGAAATTCTCCTCCTGCAGCCAACACTTCTCATATCTAAAGAAGCCAGTAGATGGAGACGAAACACCCGAGTCCCACACAATAGGTGTGTGGTCCGAGTAAGACTGCGGACAAGAGTAAACAAGAGCAAGGGGAACGCCGTCATAAGGGCCTCGGAGGCGAGAAACCTGTCAATGCAAGATCTTGACGAAGAATTCCTCCAGGTGTACAAAATGTCACTAGCACAAAGATCCTCCAGAGAAAGGGAGTCAATTAAATGAGTAAAGTCAGCCGAGCCCGGATCCGCACCGCCCCTAGACCGGGGCCTATCTGAAGCACGCAAGGTAACATTAAAATCTCCCCCAACCAGCCAAGGAAGGCCCGCAAACAGTTGGCTGACCCGAAGAAGCTCGTCCCAAAGATCCCTCCTCTTAATATGGCATGTTGGCCCGTAAACACAAGAAAAGAGCATCGTAGAAGAATCTACCCGTCTCGTGAGAGAAACGGAAATTGAATGACAACCCTTGAACATCGAATTAACAGAAAAAGCCGATGATCTCTAAGCAATGAGCAAACCACCTGCAGAGCCCTCAGCATCCAAGGCACGAAAGTCATCTAAACTCCCCGAAGCAAAAAATCGCCATAGATCTTCATCCACCTGACGGAGCTTAGTTTCCTGAAGCATCACCACATCGCAGCCCCATTCTTTGAACCCTGTACCCATCGTTTTCCGCTTGTCAGCATCCCCCAAACCCCTCACGTTCCAAGACAAGACTTTCATTTGGAAACGTCTTCGAATCCCCTTGACCTAGCCACACCAGCAGCCACAGCCAGCGCCTCTTTGAAAGTGAGGCAAGTCTGCGTCTCCCTCGACCTCGAACGCGATTTGTTCCTCCTCCTGTAGCGCTTTGCAGATCTTCTTGATGATTTGCCATCAGACCCGGTAACGATCTGAGTCCCCACAGTCGCTTCGAAGCGAGTAACAGTAATGCAGGGCCCTGAAGCAAGTGAGGGAGAACCATGTTGAAGGCCTTCGGAGACACCCACTTCGGTATCGAGAGAGAGGGGACCTGAAATCGGAGGAAAAGCACCTCTCTCAATCGACCCCAATAACAGCTTCCCATGATCAAGTATAATTAAGTCCGCCACATCATGGTCAATCGGATCCAGCTCCACAAACCGATCGTCCGATCCACTCCCGGATCCGGAGGAGGGTCCGGTCCAGAAATGAGCCACCCGAGTATCAGTAGAAAAGGCCCGAAACGAGGTTCCGGGCATCCCTTTCGAGAAGCCGAAATCACCCTTGATCCCCGTGCACCTAACCGCCACGTCACCCGGGAAACCGCCAAGAGAAGCATCCATGCAGTGATCCCATGCAAAAGGATGGGCTTGATGTACTAAGGAGTCCGAGTGACTTACGAAAACATCATAGCGGGACGAAATCCTCGAAGCGGTGCCCTGCTTTGGTAAATGCGCCTCGAGAACCGAAACGACGGCCTTTCCTCTTCCCAAGTCCGGCTTCACGGCGACGCCACGCTCCGCCGGAGGTGGCGGCGGAGGCACCACCGTCAACTCCAACCGACAATAGAAACGACCAAATTTTAGGTCCCCATAGAAAACCTGATCCATCGCCTTGTCCAGGAAGGAGTTGTTACACTCCAAGAGGACCCTAGTCGACGAGGGATTGGACCCCGGAGATAAACCATCATCGGTGACGGCCAGAACTTCACCCCATCTACGCAATGGACGCTTTAGACAGTGAACAGAGCGAGAAAGGAAAGGAACGCCACGCACCTCGGCGACGCAATCCTCGACGTCCGTGCATGCCCCATCTGCAAAACGCAAGTCCCTCCAAGCAATGCCTCCCCTCAAACCGCCATGAAACAGCCTCAACCGCTGGTCGTTCGACAGCCCCCTTACACAGCATCTCTTTGTCCCAATGGAGATGATGTCCCCTGAGAAGCGATCCCCCAGGAGCTCCCAAAGGAGGTTGCTCGTGACCTCGATGGATAAGCACTCTCCCAAGGAGACGCCAACGACCGCCCTGTTACCAAACGAACTTCTCGTATCCTGCTCCCGCGACTTCATCGCAAAAACATCGGGGTCTACAGATGAAGAAAATAACTCCCTCTGAAGCGAAGATGACTCCATTGGTGAGCGGTTGCATGCACCACCGGCCACGACCTGGGCGAAAGAACGACCTCCACCGTCGAGCCCAGCCCACTCCCCGCGAGGGATCCTCTGCTGAAAATCCGATTTTCCCAGAGAGAAGCGATTCCCGTCGAACCGCGAATGGGAACCACAATCCACCCTCTTGTGTCCCAGACCTCCACAAGCAAAACAGCGTGGCTTAGCAACGCAAACCGACGCCAAGTGCCCCCTTACGCCACAACGCCAGCAGGAACGCCAGCTTGGATTGTTGATCGGGATTGCTGGAAGCACGTGTCTCATCAACACGCCCACAAGTACACTCTAGTCGGATCAGACTTGAGTCAAGAGGCTTCTTCCTTTAGAAGCTCTGAGGATTACAACCACACTTCAAGAGGTAAGCCTAAACTCGTGTGGTCTTGATGAAACGGCATGGGAAAGATTCTTGTGTCATGTGGTTTCATCTTAATTTTTTTTATTTTCCGTGGATATGCCAACTAGTACGACTAGTTGACCTAGATAGAATTGAATCTGATCTCCACGCTTCCGTGATGCACGAGGCTAACACATTACCTTTCAAGTGGTATCAGAGCCATTGTTTAAGGTCTTGGATATGATCCAAATCCTAGGGAACAAGGCTTTGGATATCAAGATGCACGGGAACTCATTGTTTTTTGCATTCTTGAATTTCGAATCAATTTTGAGCATATATGATATGTCCCATGCGTTGTCCTATTATGAACGAATTTGTGGGATACTTAAGCATGTTTAGATAGTCTGGACATGTCTCCAAAAATTTTCCAAAAGTTCGCTATAATTGGGTATTGTTTTGAATTCGAAAAGTTCTTATAGTGTTGTTTTTGCATGTAAACTCGGATCTGTAATTAAAAGTTTTTTGGTCAATGTTTTCATGTCATGAAATGTATTAAAAACACATTCACTGTTTTAACAATCAAACCATCAAACAGTTCAAATCTATTTCGTGTGGTTTCCTACTCCTTTTGCCCTAGATATGTGATATTTAGTGAAAATTGGTTGGAAGATGATTGGATCATCTTATTGACATATTTTAATGTGTTTAAGCATTCAAATATAATCATGTAAATTTGGAATTTACCTTAATTATTGGTGTATCATTTATTTAGAGAAATACATGACAAACCACTACATTGAACGATTGATTCATGACATGCAAACCCTAGTTTATCCTACAATAGTTGTAGGACAACTTGTACATGCAAAACCGAACTTGTTTGTTCGATATGACTAGAAATTTAGGGTCATTAAAAATATTTTAAGATGCCAAAATTTCTGAGTGTATACTATATAGTATCATGCCGGTCATCAAAAGGAATGATCGATAAAACTGCAAATACATTGATCCAATTGTATTACTATGAATCAGGATGGTGAAGATATCTAGACTGAGTATGCTAGCTTGGTTTCTTAATTAGCACCTTGCATGACAAGGAAATACATCCCTCCCAGCATAACTCGAGCGTCTGGCGGGATCCATTTTCGAGGAAGGGTAATATGAGTAAGTCAAGTTGTACTCTAATTACTACAACCAGAATAATATGTACTTGTGAAAGATAATACTATATAGTAATATCAAGCAAACCTAATTGTTCGTTGGTTGTGGATTGTTAATTAATTTAATGTGATTAAATTAATTTAATCCAATTAAAATTCACAATCTATAATTAATATAGATTGGATTTCTCTTGAAAAGATTAATCATGTGTATATGATTCAAATGATTATTCAAAAAACGTGAATGGGATATGGAGGATCATAAGATAACATCTATGGTCTCCCGTCAAGACGAAGGGTTCCGTCACCATAGATTGTGCTTCGGAGACGCCTATACGAAGCATAATAGGCCACATAGCGATATATCGATGATATATCGGCGATATATCGGTATTGGTGGAGAACTCATACTGATATTCATACAGATATCCATTTACTTGATATCGGCTGATATCTCGCGAAATATCAATGATATATGGCCGATATCGAGCCATATCGCTCGAAATTGATTGGTTTCAAGATAAAATTTCCTGGATATCAACCAATATCGACGATATCTATATATATATCAATGATATTACCCTTGTAAACTTGATTTCCCTTTTTTGCAACTCCTATTTATTAAAACACATCGTGAATTATATATTTGTTTCGGGTCGGGGGTGCTACCCCCGTCTGGTAGGGTATGGTGCTACAGAGGGTGCATACAACGGTTCTTCAATTGGTGGACTTCATCCTTTTTGACAATAGACATGAAAACAAGTCTATTGCTGAATAAGATAGAATCACAGGTACAGAATACCAAGGCCTTAAATGTCGATTTCGGTCACCATTTCGGTGATGACCAAAACAGAATTTCGATGGAATTTCGGTCAAATTTCGATCGAAATTTCGATCATTTCGGTCATTTTTTGTACTAGGACCCCCATATTTCGGTCATTTCGGTCGAATTTCGATCTCGACTGGATATCGATATTCGACAAAAATTCGACCGAATTTCGCTGAAATTTGAGGCCATGCAGAATACATCTCAGCAGTTAATAATTAGCTCAGCTGTCAGCATTAACAGCCAGTGATTTGTGTGATATAATGTGTATTAGTGTGCTAGATATACCCCATTCTTGCATTAAAATGTGTGTTTATATATTATTTATTGTTTTAATAACTAGGGTGATCTTAATTCGTGAAAAAGTCACTTTTTATGCTCTTTTTCACCGGGCGGACCGATACGATATCGATATTTCCTACCTTACCCTCCATGGAACGCTTGGTTTAAACCCTCCATGACTGGGTAATCTCTTTTACAATATTGCATTAATTACATTTTTTCATTTATTTTTTTATGAATAGATAAATCTTTATACCAAAGAAACATTGTCTCATTAATCATTATATACATTTTTTGAATCAAATGACTCATCTCAACGCCATTCGTTGTCTTCCGTGAACAAAACAGGTATCCTAAGTGTGCTTAACTCAGCTACTTTGGTTCAAATTCCAATGTTTATTAATCACTAATCAGCATTAACAAGGATATGTTTGATATGACTGATATGTGCGATATAACGGTCATCGATGATCTATATGTCATCTAAGTGTATATTTGTAAGTTATTTAATGTTATAAGAACTTGGATTAAATCCATTTCCAATATCTATAAGTCAGCAATCAACATTAACAGTGATATGTTCAATATGACCGATGTGTGCGATATATGGGGTATAAATGACCGATATGTGTGATATAAGTGTGTATTTGTAGATTATTTGTTGTTTTAATATCTTGGATAATCTTAATTTCTAAAAAAACAGTAAAAAATGATTTTTTGAGTCATTTCCAACATTTCTATCAATATCGTCGATATATCAGTGATTATATCCTTTTCCGGACGGACCGATACAATATCGATAACGATATTTCTTACACTAATGCGAAGACATAGCTTCGGTGTACAAGCGCACATGGATCAAGCACTCTGCTTCTCGAAAGAGTAAGATCGTGTGCATAGTGAACCCAAGTGTTCCCCATATAATTAAGGCGGCAATAGATTACGCATAGAGAGTGCTACTCTTGTTGGCGATTGGTTCAATTGACAACGGGTCAACATCGCCTTAGAGGTGACGGACCCAGGCAAGGCTCTAAATGTCGATTTTGGTCATCATTTCGGTGACTGACCGAAATGGAACTTCAGTGGAATTTCGGTCGAAATTCGACAAAAATTTCGGTCATTTCGGTCATCTTTTGTACTAGGACCCCCATATTTCGGTCATTTCGACCTTTCCGGTCGAATTTCGATTTCGACGGGATATCGATATTCAACAGAAATTTGTCCGAATTTCGCTGAACTTGAGGCCATGGATCCAGGTGTCGAAGATCGAATAGGGAGTGC
The DNA here is from genome assembly GCA_037367405.1 of Ottelia alismoides. Taxonomy (NCBI): domain Eukaryota; kingdom Viridiplantae; phylum Streptophyta; class Magnoliopsida; order Alismatales; family Hydrocharitaceae; genus Ottelia; species Ottelia alismoides. Next base: position 29,443 of record JAZKJV010011089.1, read on the forward strand.
AAGTTGGACTTGCAAAGCAGAAAGAGTTCCCACTTCATTCATCGTAGTTGCATGTTCTCATATAATTGGGTTGCGACGAAAGTGGAAGGGATATCCTAGATCTCGCTTGAGGTAATTTGGTTAGCATACTCATGCTTCGAAAGTTCGAAAGGGAATGGACTTTCTAAGTAATAATGAAAAGCAGTGTTCAGGAAAGCGGACGAGTATATCGCATAAAACTGCATACTCCCTGCATACTCTCCTACATAGTGCATACTCGCTATGCAGTAACCCCTCTGACTGAATATCGCATACTGTCTTCTTGAACATTGATAAAAAGGGAGACAACTTTGATTTAAAATAATAACCTTAATCAAAGTGTATATATATGCCAATTATCTTGTTTCGGATAACCTTTTTTGAACCCACTCAATTTTATACTCAATAATAACCAGTGTTATGGATAGGATCCATGATTAAGATGAAGTGCTTGTAATTGAACACATGATATATATTGTTGCAATGTGCAATTTTCCTCAAATTAATGAGGATAGACAATTTAATAGAAAGCAAGACGACGATCAATGATTCGTATGTTACTATAACCATGATCCTTCATTGAATGTACTTTGGAAGCAACATATCGATGTGGATCGTAATTGTCAAGATCCTTCTAAGATCTGAAGGAGATTTTTTGGCAAAGTTATGCGCTATCAGCATTTTATCATGAAAGGCAGGATTCACTGCATTATGCAAAATGGTGGCTTCATAAGGAGGTGATGTACTCAAAACTTTTAAGTACCATCCTAAACCGAATTCATACAAGTCGAAATAGATGTGGATATGATGAGTGTCATCATTCTACTATCTCTGATCAAGTCTTTCATAAAGCTTTATGATATCCATATTTTATGAATAGGATAAAGCAAGTATATAAGTTGAAATATTCTCATATTGAAGTCCTTTGAGGACATGTTCAATTAATGGGATCCTTTGACTTAAGCAACGGTTATATAATGATTAAGGAAGCACATTGGAAGTATGGGTCGGACCCATATAAGGAAGAAAGGTCAAAGAGTTGACCATGCTTCTTTAACTTCCACATCCAAATACTGCAAGAAAGCTGGATCAATCATCAGTTAAGCACTGACCGGCAACCCCGAATCGATTATGCTCAGTAACTGATCAATCATTCGGGTTGAAATTTGAAATTTAAAATTTGGATTTTTAGCACAAGACCAAGTATGGAAAGGCCACCAAGGGCGTCGCCTAGCCTTCCTATTCTGACCTAGACGGCTGGAGACCTTCCTATTTGATGATACATCAAATCTCTTTATTGGACATGAAGGACACATTAGTATCCCGCAAAATAAGAGAGATCTCATCCACCGCCTCTCATAGATCTTTAAATACATATCCAAGCCCTCCCTTCACTTTCACGCCTTCCCAAAGCAAGAGATAGTTCACCAAAGTTCGAGTTTCTCTAGCTCTAGAGCAGGCCTGATTGACAAGTTGTGATCAATCAACTTCCAGACTCTAATCAATTATCTGTAAGTCCAGACTTGTTGTTTTCCTTTTCTATGTTTTTTTCTTAGATCCAATCCGTGACTTAAGGTTCTTATTGCTACATAAACTTGTTCACCCATCCAGGATGTCTCCCAAGAGGTCTAAGGCATCTTCCTCCTCCTGATCTACCTCCGTCAACGACAATGTCTTCGCTTATTTTAGCCTTAATTTGATAACCTCCTGACCTATCCCTTGGTCGATCTTCAAGGATCACTTTCCCGAGTTTGAACAGATCTTTGGCATAAACAAGATTAGGAACTTATTCGATCCGATCATGTTTACTGGCCACCCCAAGTCTTTGATTGACTCCATCTCACTTGATGTTGTCATCGAGTTCTATGCGAATCTCGAAGACATTGGTGACTCCTCCACTTACCGACTTAGGTCCACCGTGAACAGTACCACCTTTATAGTCGACATCTCCGTCCTCTCCTCCATAGTTGCCCGAACACCAGCCCAACCCTCACTGAGGTTCTAGACTCTGTGACCCAAGACAAGCTTAGGGAAGACCTAATGTCAATCCAAAACTATAGGAAACCCTTCCACGCTTCAAACCTTAAGCCCCTACATAAGCTCCTAAATCGAGTCTTCTCATGTTGTTTCTATAACCAGAAGTCCAAACTGAAGGGGGATATTTAAATAAAAAGACAAAATCAAGTTTTACTTATAATCATCACTCACCTTACAAAAATTAAAACATTATTTTATGATTCTTTTAATAAGGAGCAACTAAAATCAAAGTTTGAACTTGTGATATTCAAATTATTTTGACTTAATAATTTGTTATGATATACTTTGTCTCTATCAAGTTCGATTTTGTGTGATTACAACTTTCTTTAAGTTTTTGAAGAGATTTAATCATCATTAAAAGGGGGAGATTGTTAGTTATTTCATATTTGTTTCTCCGTGATTTTAAAGATGGCATACGCACAAAATTATATCGTAGTCGATCGCATATTCTTTGTGAGTGCAGGACTAAAAGTGTGGATTTAAGCTCAACACGACTGCGACGAGTCGTCGCTCTCAAGTAAAGCAAAAGTCGGCCTTGTTGTTTATCCTTATTCAAAAGTGTTGTATTTGTTTATGTGTATTGTTTTGCAAAGGTGTAATCTCAAGCAAGCTTCAACCGAAAGTTTCCAAATCATGAGATCAAGAATTCTTGAACTTATCATATCTTGGCACTAATCGGTTGTCACATGTCGATCATGTGTATTGCACTGATTGAGCATTGCCTTTTCGATCATACACATTGAACATATCGATCATAATTTGAATTCCATTCCAACAGTCATCAACTGATCGATCATAGCTCTTCAATTGCTCGATAATTGACAGTTGATCGATCATATCTTATGTCATGATTGATCATATCAGGAAAACGTATTGGATTTCATGTCTATTTTGTTTCCAACAGCCATTTCTTGTTGAACCCCTACGTAAGGGACCCCATACCATTGTTGCAACACATACCATTCGAACAATCACTCCTACATTCTCTAGAAAAACAAGAAGCTCTCGCTATGTGATATCCTTGATATTCTTTTTCATGTTCATCGATTCATTCGATCTTTCGAGAAGAATATTTTCGATTGAAAAGCTATGAAGCAAGGTTTTTCAGTTTAGCAGAGTTCGATCGCTCATTGTCTTTCAAGTTCATCTGATTGCAGTTAAAGTTCTTTTGGCAACCTTACGCTATCTGCATGTGTTATCTGTGATATAATTTTGTGCTACTATTTGTGAACCTTAGTGCAATTATGTTATGTTGATTTATCTCTAGATATCATTGTTCTTTATTGGAGAATTACCTTTTTGATATCAGTGAAGATGATACTCTAGAAAAGATTATTGTTGTATTTCTCTATTTCCAATTAACGTCTTCCTACGGGACTTTAGGTGCCTAATCTTAAGTGTGTTAAGAAGCTCTTGGACGTGAGAAATCCAAGGAAGCATAAAGAAAGTCAAAAGCTTGCATGTTCTTCTGTGTGTGCTACAGTGGTTGGTCCGTAGTGTTCATCTTGATGTTTGATCCAAGGTTGTGAAGTGTTAGCTTTGTAAACGATTGAGATATCCATATAAATATCACGGGCCTTAGTGAAGCAATTGATTATCTTGGCTAACTGGGACATCTCGAGTCAAGAAAGTCGTGGTTTTTACCTAGGTGGGTTTCCACGCTAAGATACCGTACAAAGTGTGCTAATTGGATTGCTTGATTGATTGTTTCTGTACTTGTTGGTTATTCCGCAAAAAGTTTTAAAAACTGTCTTGAACCACTATTCAATCCCCTCTAGTGGTATCACGATCCCTAAACTCAAACGCGTCTCTTTGATTGTATAAACTACTCTAGTTGGAAGACCATGATGGTGATCTTCCTACGATCGCCAGACTTCGTAATATAGAATATGATGAGAAAGTAGTTCAAGTTTATAGAGGCCGTCGCTGAATTGACTCAGATGACCCTCAACTCAAAGGCGATAAACTCAATATATTATGCTTTATCCGAAGCTGAATTCCATCGGGTTTCACATTTGAAGACAGCCTACGAGATAATGAAGTGCCTGAAGACAACTCACAAGGTCACAACTAAGGTAAAGGAATCTCGTTTTAGAATGCTTACAGTTGAGTATGAAACATTCAAGATGCATAAAGGAAAAAGCATAAAGGACATGAACATCAGATTCACTGTCATAGTGAATCAACTGAGAAATCTTAGAAGAACCTTTCTACCTGGAGAAATTCCCAACAAGAATATCAACTCTCTATCAGATGAATGGGAACACAAGGTCACTGTTATCAAAGAGTCCACAAACTTCAGCACGACCTTGTTAGAAGATCCCATAGATAACATTCTTGCCTATGAATCAAAAAAGGAGTACAAGAAGAAACGAGAAGAAGAAATCGAGATGAGTGGTTGTGATCTGGGCAGTCTGGTTGGCTAGGAATGGGATGGTGTTTAATCAAGATCATTTCTATGATGAGAATATTGTGCCGCATACAAATGTTATGGTTGAGAGTTGGAACTTGTAAATTTGTAACATCTTCATACAGCAGATTTGTAATAACTTTTTATGATAAATGGTGAAATTTTCAGGCACCCATCTATAAGGAGGAGTCCCTTTTTTCTTTCAAAAAAAAAGAAGAAAGGAGAAGGAAGCCATAGAAAAATATTATCCTCACAACTAAGAAGGAAGCCCAAGAAGGAATTAATTGTGATGACGATATCACATTCATGACCCAGCAATTCAAGTCCTTCCTCAAGAAGAAAAGAAACGGAAAAGGAGAAATCAAATGCTTCCAATGCGACAAGGCAAAGCACGTGAAGAAGTATTGCCCTCAGTTGCAGAAGAACTTTAGACAGAAAAAGAAATTCGAGAAGAAGTCCAAGAGGAAAGCATTGCAAGCAACTTGGGAAAATGCAAACAGTAATGCCAAAGAAAGTGAAATCGTATGCTTGGGATTCGTTGGAATGAATCGAATCCGGTTCATCCAACTCTACACACTCTGAAAAGGAGCTAAATAAACTTTCTTATACGGAGCTTTACAATACCTCTCAATATCTTTTTAGATAAAATATTTTTGAGGAGAAAGAGGGTGAAGTCTTAAGTCGATGCCCACCATAAAATTTTATATATTAATTAAAAAAATTTACATATTGGCGGACCAAAATGGTGCAACATTTTGCTATGCTCAAGTACATTTTTGTAATAGAAAGGTTACCTGTGAAAGATGAAATCATTTCTAGCTACCCAAAGCGCCCACACATGTGCAAATAGAACCAAAGAGTCCTCATGAGTTACCGCAATAATTCTTGATCGAATCCCAAAAGGAGTTAGTATTGTTTATCCCAAGCCACTAAAAGCCAGCATGCTCCCAAAATCTTACCGAGAGTATGCATCAAAGGAAAAGATGATCAACATTTTCTACACTAATGCCACACCTCAGGCACATCACATCACTTGTCCTAAGCAACTTGTCCCTATACGCCATGAGAATGCAACCGTGTCGCAGAAAACACAAAAAGATCTTGGCCATGTATGGAATCCTCACCTTCCAATTCAACTCGTAGTTTAGTCTAAGCTCGTTCTACATATCATCCTCGAATGCCGCTAAAGTTTTACAGGCTTTATTGATGGAAAAATGTCCCTCTGACCATATCTAGTGGTCCCTACCATTCGTTGGACCATCTACATATGCTAGTTCATTCTGCAATTGTAAAAAGTCTTCTAGTTTTTGGTCTGAAAATCTGCAGTAAAGGAGGGTGCCCAAGTGTCGTGTGACCACATATACACTGCAATATTTATCTCTTGACAAAACATAGAGACGAGGGAATCGATCAGCCAAAGCGCATGTTACAGCCCAGTCAGCCAGAAACGGAAGCTCTCACCTGCTCCCACCACCAGTCATCAGTCGCGTCACCTCAGACATCAACTTGGATATACCCTACCAAAGTGAGGAGGGTAAACGTGTAGGCAATGCCATCAAGGACATATCGATCTTGTATATTTCTCATCACACGAGATATCAGGTCCTCACCACTGCCCCCACAGACGAACTATCCACTTAGCGAGAAATGCTTTCAGAAAAAATATGAAGCTTGAAAAGAGCAACAAGAAGCTAGTAGAAGATAAATCTTTTTTACTTGATGATTTAGATGCATTAAAGAAAGAAAATAAGTTTCTTAAAAAGGATCTAAGTAGTTTTAAAGTTAAAATTACTTGCTTAGAAAAGAAATTGCAAGGCTTAAGAGAAAATTACTTTTCTGTCTGCTAATGAAAAAAGGAAAAGGGAAGAAGGAAAATCATGCTTCTAGCTCTAATTTTTTGCAGAAAAGAAGATAGGTTTGGAAAAATAAGGAAACATTGCAATCTAACCCTAAAGGACTCAAGAAAGAAATGATACCAACAACAACAAAGCATTTTCTCACATTAAGTAAGATTAGCTACATGGATTCTTTGCCTCCATTCAGATCTATCTTGGGTTAATCTCATACTTAAATCCAAAAAACTAAGATCCCTTCGTATAGTCTCATTCCAACACTTCTTAGGCCTTCCTCACCCTCTCTTAGCCGACTTAACATCCCAAGACTTGCATCTCCCAACTGGTGCATCAGTCGACCTCTTTTATAAATGGCCAAACCACCTTAAGTGATTTTCTCGCATCTTATCCTCGATCAGAGCTACACCAACTTGCACTATGATTGAATCATTCCGAATCTGATCTTTGTATGTGTGTGTGTGTCCACACATCTACCTTAGCATTTTTATTTTGCTACAGCCATTCTCTGCACATGTCTATGATTCACAGGCCAAGATTCAGATCCATAGAGCATAGCATGTCTCACGGCTGCTTTGTAAAACTTTTCTTTAATTTTCAAATGAATTTTGTTATCACAGAGAACAGTAGAGGCTCTTCTCCACTTTAACCAACCTGCATTTACTCTATTAGTAACATCTCCATCAATTTCCCTAACATGTTGCAAAATAGATCCCAAGTATCTAAAAGAGTCTCTCTTCTGAATGTTATCATCACCAATCTTTACCTTGATTCCTTCACCATTGCTTCCATCGAAAGTACACTCCATATATCTAGTCTTAGCCCTACTTATACAAAATCCTTTAGTCTCCAATGCATGTCTGCAAACCTCAAGCTTCTCGTTTACTCCATCTATAGTTTTAACAATCAACACGATATCGTCAGCGAATAACATACACCAAGGTATCCCATCCTGAATGTAACTTGTCAATTCGTCCATAATCAAAGTAAAAAAGAATGGACTCAAAGTTGAACCTTGATGTAGACCAATGTTGATGTCTAAATAATCAGTCTTCCCAGACTGGATCCTTACACAAGATGAAGCCCTATCATACATATCCTTTATGAGGTTAATGTATAAGACAGGTACTTGTCTCTTCTCCAAACTCTCCACAATATCTCATGTGGGACAGAATCATAAGCCTTCTCCAAATCAATAAAAAAACGTATGGAGGTTCTTCCTTTTAGCTTTATAAATCTCCATTGTTCTCCTCAGCAAGTGATGGCTTCAATAGTTGAGCGACCTAACATAAATCTGAATCGATTTTCTTTTACTTTGGAAACTTACACCAACCTTCTTTCGATCACTTGTTCCCAAATTTTCATAGTGTGACTCATCATCTTGATACCTCCGTAATTTGAATAATTTCGAATGTCTCCTTTGTTTTTATAAAGAGGCACCACGATGCTTCTACTCCAATCTTCAGGCATTTTCTTACTTTGTCAAATAATATTGAATAAATTTGTAAGCCAAGTAAAATCATGCTCACTAAAACTCTCCATACTTCTATATGAATGTCATCAGGTCTTACAAACTTTCCCATGTCTCATAACCTTCAAAGCCTCCTCTACTTCCTTCCTTTGTATTCATCTATATCTTGCACGATTCAAGAAGCTAGATCTCCCAAAGTAACCTCTCTATTTCTTCCCCAAAGAAAAGCTTATGGAAATACTGCTTCCATCTAGTCTCTATATCCTTCTCAGTAACAAGCATGTGGCCTTCCTCATCCTTAATGCATCTCACATGAGAAAGGTCTTTGGTCTTTCTTTCTCTTGCTTTGTCCAAACTGAATATATCCTGTTGGTCCTCCATAGAGTCGAGATTTTTGTACAAAACCTCATAAGCTTTTGACTTAGCTTCACTTATAGCCTTCTTTGCTACCTTCTTTGCAATTTTGTAGTTTGTGACAGTTTCTCATGTTCCATCCTTAGACATAGCTTTAAAGCATGCTCTTTTAATTTTAAGCTTCTTTTGCACCACTCAACTTCACCACCAAGCCTCCTTTTGGCCTGGAGTCCTCCCATTGATTCACCTAGCATCTCTTTGGCAGCCCTTCGGATATAAGATGGTACCATCTCCCGCATCTCGTTTGCACATCAGTTACAATCCCAAGACAAATATTCTAAAATCTTCTCCTCGAAGCTTGATTGCTTCAATTGAAGATTCCACCATCTAGTTCTAGTCATCTTGGAAGCCCTCCTTTTATTTACCGGCCTTTTTATTTGTGCATTCATGACCAAGCCTGCAAAAATCGGCCGACTAGTCGAGTCGGGGGGGTAGCCGACTCGACTAGGCCCCAGTCGGCCATTAGTCGGTCAGCCCGACTAGTCGGCCTAGTCAGCCGACTAATCGGTCGATTTTGACATCAAGCTTTTATAATTTTTTCTTTTTTATTTTTTTAACAAACTTATTCTAATATGCTTAATGTTATATTTAATGTCAATTACTTTTTTGTTTCATTATGTAAGTATAGTAAATATACAAATCTATGCTAATACATAAGCGAACTTATTCTAATATGTAATAATGTTATACTTAAAGTCAATTACTTCTTTATTTCATTATGAAAGTATAGAAAATGTACAAATCTATGTATAAAAATGATTATATATTTAAAATAACTAAAAAATTCAAAACCGACTAATAGCCGACTAAATCCGACTAGTCGCCCGACTGCCGATTAATCCTTATTCAGTGACCCCGCCGACCGAGTACCGACTACCGCTTTCTGCAACCTTGTTCATGACTAATAAACGATGATGGGTTGTCAAAATCTCTCCCATGATTACTTTGCAGTCATTGTAACACAACCGATCGCTTCTCCTCAACGTAAAGTAGTATATCGGTGTTCTAGTCGGGCCACTCTTATAAGTAATTAAATGCTCCTCTTTCTTGAAGACAGTGTTGCTATAAAAAATCAAAAAAAATCAAAGACAGGAACATACGGTACTAAATCAAAAAAATAAGGTATCGAAGGCAAGGCCTTAAATGTCGGTTTCGGTCACCATTTCGGTATCGACCAAAATAGAATATCGATGGAATTTCAGTGGAATTTCGACCGAAATTTCAGTCATTTCGGTCATTTTTTGTACTAGGACCCCCATATTTCGGTCATTTCGGTCGAATTTCGATTTTGACTGTATATCGATATTCGACAGAAATTCGACCGAATTTCGCTGAAATTTGAGGCCATGATCGAAGGCCAAGGAAAAAGGAGATGGATGAGGTCACATCAACATCAAATGTGGATCCCGCCAAAACAAAACAACTTCCAGAACCATGGATGGACGTCACCACCATGGAGAAGCTACCACGCGTGGAGAAATAGCTGCCAAATACCCTCTATGACATATTTTTTCTTTGGTTGATCATGCATATCAAGCATTGGCGATGAACCTTCGACGCTTATTTTTAGAAGGGAGCCTTTGAACAAAGATTAAGGGGAGCTCAGTTTTTAAAAAATATATATATTGAAATAAAAACGGGGAGAGATTGTTTATTCATCTCTTTATCCAACTATTAATATTAGTCAACTTTTGGTATCACTTTAAATCTTTTTTATTATGTCAAAAGGGGAGAAAGGATTGTGTTCATAAAATTGTTTGCTCACACACATCATTTTTTCAAACACATCAAATATTTTGTCAATCATCAAAAGGGGGAGATTGTTACTTCATGCATAAGTTGGGAGATTGTCAGTGCATGAACATGCATATTTTGATGGTAACAAAACCTTTGTGTAAAGCTTGTAGCTAGGTCAATAGCAGGAAAACTACTGGACCAGGAAGAAGCTCAAGCAAAGGAGCTCAAACTTAAGTAAAGAAGAAGCTCAAAGGAGTTCAAGGCTAAGAAACTCCCGCTCAAGCTCAAGAAAGGTTCTCAAGTTGAAGAAGTCAAAGTCTTTTCTTTTAATAAGTCATGCATCTTGTAATTGTCTTAGAATGTAAAAGGCGTCAAGTATCATACATATTGAATTTCAACCTTTTGACTTTGACTTTCAGGTCAAAGAGGCAAGCTGGTCAACCAACCATTCTCACAAGATCGATCATTCAATATTATGATTCTTTTTTTATGATCAGTTAATTTTTGAATTAAAACGGCTATATTCTGATCGATCAACTTTAATCTCTGATTGATCATCTTTTCATTCCGTTCGATCATCAGAATCCACATGATCAATCATTTGATTCTGATCAATCACACTTTGCATCACGATCGATAATGTTCCATTTCATGAAGATTTTTTAAGATGAATTCATTCTCGATTTGTTTGCAATGGCTACTTTTTCAAAACCAACGGATGTGGATACTCTAGACCAATAAATAAGACCACATACAACATTCTGCAACACACAACAAGAGCAACAACAAGTCATATTCTATCTGCTTTCCACTATATACTTTGAGAGAATGATTGAAGAGCTATTTTTTATTTCATTCTTAACACCTACATCTCTAAAGCTCTAAAAAATTAATCTTACGAACAGGATCCTCGCTCTATAAGATCATCTTAGTTTTACCTCATATTATTCTTTGCATATTTTTACTTTGTTATTGAGGTTATTAGGTTTGCTAATTAACTATAATACGTTTGTAAGTTGTCTGGAACAAATTGTTGTAATACGGTTGGGTTGCCCGCATAAGCAACTCACGTTAGTGGCAAACTCGTGTGGGTCATGTTGAAAGACCGAGTCGGGAAATTGTGGTCGTGTTTTATACTCTGGAGGGTTTCTACGTTATATACATGTGTACGAGTGGTTTAATTGCTTATCTTGTGATTGAAAGTACTATGTAACGATGTAGTTGTTTGAGTTTATTATTTGCAATGATCCAGGTCATACTGTACGATCCACCCACACCAATCAACTGATGTCCGTAGGGTAAACCAACAAGACAGATTTTGATTTATTCATTGTCAACCCAAATAGCTCTCCAAAAATGTCGAGCATGGTACTCATCGCACTGACCTCATCACATCCTCACTCAATGAAGAAAATGGTATCATCCGCATACTGGAGCAACAGGATAGAGAAATCTCCCCCCTCGAGTACCTTGATGTCCTCGCATGAAGCACCACATAGTTGGTCATAATGGCAAGGACACCCATAGCAAGGACAAACATTGATGCTTAAGGGCAACCATGGTGAACTCCCCGCTAAGGTTGTAAGAATCCCCCTCCGGACGCCTATTAATCAGAACTGCAAGGGAAGATGCAGTGACATATCTCTTCATTCAAGTAATCCACGTCTAGAAAAAGTAACGCTTCATCAGAGCGGAACCAAAAGAAACCCCAATCAATACAGTCGTAGCCCTAGAGAAGTCCATGTTCCAAAGTAGACCCCTCACACCTTTGCTCTTCCAGTCACCAACCATCTCAGAAGCCATGACTACACAATCCATCATCAGGCAATCAGGAATGAAAGCAATCTACGTTGGGGCAATCAGATTCTTGTGGAGAAGAGAATGGATTGTTGTCTTATTCTATGGGTATAGAGTTTCTTATATAGAGAAACTCTAGAGCAAAATGGGAGAATAACATATAAGCCCCCGAAGGATTACATGACTCAAATAAAATAGAAAATACAATAACTCTAACACTCCTCCTAAGGCTTCGATCATGCCCAACTTGGAAATCAACCATGAGAGGCGTTTCTTCGGTAGTACTTCCGTGAATATGTCTGCAAGCTGAAGCACAGTGGAGATGACAATGGACCCATCAGGCGATTGTTTGGTCATGAAGACCCATCTGCATGCCACAGGACAAACTCCCGAGGGGCACGGCACAAGATCTCGCATGTCCCGAGAGGTAAGGGCATTCATCCCCTCATCCATAGCTTGTCGTCAGCCATGGTCCTGCAGTGTACTATGATTATCTCTGAGAATAGAAGTGTCCACCAAGCATCTGCAAACCTCTTGTCACAGCTAGATAAACCATCAGTAGAAGTAAAAATATGACATAGGATGAAAAGTGCATTGCCTTTTTTATTTCCGGAGAGCTATAGGAAGCTCTTCATGCACATCCAGGAGAACAGTGGTGGGAGCACTTGAAGAATGCATATCATCCTTCAAAAAAGGAGCATGCAATAGTACAGAAGCAAGTGCAATGGTGTGCTCGCATTTATAAATGATCGGAGGATGTGGTAAATCCAAGGGGATGTCACCAACAGTCTTTGTACAGAAGCTAGTCTTCCCAAAGAAAGTGACATCTACTGAAATATAGTATCGACGCCCAACATGATCATCTCACCTATAGACCTTCTGAGTGCAAGAGTATCCAAGAAAATGCACTTGATAGCACTAAGTGACAATTTGTCAGCAGCATGTAAGTTATGAACAAACGCAATGCACCCAAAAATCCTCAGTGGTAATGGAAAAGGAAACTCATTAGGTTATAGTAGAGAGAAGGAAGTGCCCTCCTTTAGGACAAAAGATGGGACCATGTTTATAAAATGGATGGCGATAAGGATGGCATCCCCCACTAGCACTTGGGAACATTCATCTAAGTGAGGAGAGACCGAGCAATATCAATAAGATGCATGAGTTTCCTTTCCACTACCTCAGTTTGCTGAGAGGTATACATACAGGATGTATGATGAACATTCCCCTGGAAGGCAAAGAAAGACGTCAAGCCATGTTGGGTAAACTCAAGATCATTGTCAATTTGAATAATTTGTACATAGGCAGAGAAAGAAGTTTTGACATAGTGAAAGAAATTCTTGACAATCTTATTAATCTCTGAACATTCCTTTGTTAGATAAACCCAAGAGGAACCACTATAATCATCCGCAAAAATAATAAAATATTGATGGTCACTCAAAGTTCAGAATGGACAGGGTCTCCATACAGCACAATGGACTGACCCAAAACGAGTGGTACGACGTAACTCGGCACTGACTGGAAATGAAGCTCGATAATGTTTTATGAACTCACACATCTCACACCAAAAAGGCTTCAGAGTAGAGAGTTCAGGAAACATCATGGAGAGAGAATTGGCAGACATATGCCCAAGATCATGGTTTCAGATTTCGCGAAATGTTGGCGAAATTTCGGCGAAATTTTGGTTTCGACAAGGTACCGAAATCTCGAGCGAAATGGCGATATGAGGGCAGTTTCCAGTCATTTCTTCACAAATGGTGGTCGATATGGGCGAAATGTCGTCGAAATATCGATGAAATTTTGTATCGACAGGGTATCGATACGATATCCGAAACTGATATTTAAACCCTTGCCCAAGATGCAGATGCCATAGGAACTGATTATCGGAGATAAACGCAGCAGCAACAAAAGTTAAATCCAAAGATTTGTCAAAATAATAGAGGTCATTCTTCTAATTCCCCCCACCAAAAATCTGCTTCGTCCGGATGTCTTGAAATAGCAATAGAATTCATCAAATATCAATGGCAATTAAATACACTACAAAGCTTATGAACAAACAACAAGCTGAGAGGAAAATCAGGGGCACAATGAACTCCAGACGATCAGAACTTTAAGGAGAACTCCATAGTTCCGATGGTGGTAACAGGCGAGCAAGCCCCATCGGCGAGGCAAACCAACTTCACAGATGAAGAACATTTGGAGAAAGTTAGTAGACTACCTTCTCATATCAGATGAGTAGAGGCTCTAGAGTCAATGATCCAAGCAGGAGCAGTAGTAGTGGTAGAGTTGGCTATAGTACTTGAAGTGGTAGCCAAACTAGCAGTGGTATTCTCACTTGTAGAAAGAGCAGGCTCGGGGATCTGGAGGATCTGCATCAGACGGGCGTAATCGGTAGCATTGGCTTGGATCGTTCGTCCATTAGAATCCGGATCAGAAGATGCTTCTGCAGCATCATATGTGATCTCATAGGCTCTATTGGCTAGATAAGAAGGGTTGTCAAACTTTTACCAAGATCGTTCAGACGGATGATTCCAGCGACCATAGTGAATGCATTGTAGGTACTGAGCCCACTACCACGGTCCAGGTCATGTCCAGGATCAAAGTCATGTCCATATCACAGCCAAAGTCACAGCCTCGACCTCCTCAGAAACTCTGACAGTCTCATCTCTTAGATGATGCTAAGTGAGCAGAGTTCTCCACGAGAGGTAAAGTAGAGGGTCGTGCATCAAATGTCTCCAATTCTTGGAGACGACCAAATATGATCTTCGTCGATGGCAAAGTGTCGAACATCAAAAATCGCTACTCCACAACTTGATATCTAGGATGCAATCCAACAAGAAAATGATACACCTGCTAGTCCAAACACTCATGCACATGTTTGGTACAACATGTAGACTGAAAGATTGCAAACTCCTCATACAGGCTAGTGAGATACATGTAGTACTCAACGAGGGTAGAGTCACCTTGAGATGCAGACCAGATCCGCATGTAGATGTCCGCGAGGCGTGACTTAGTCGTCTTCTGGGAGTAGGTCTGCTCCAGATTGTCCCACATCTCCTTGGTCGTGTCCTTGTAAAGTAGGTCCGCTATAATTTGTGATTCAAAACTGTTGGCCATCCAAATGATGACCTGGTAGTTGTCTCTGAACCAAGTATCATAGTCTTTATTTGTCTCCTCTAGAGAATCTTTAGTCCGGATGTAGAGTTTCCGCTGACCACCAATGTACACCTAAAAGGAATGAGACCAGAGCATGAAGTTTTATATACCTTTAAGTTTGATAGAAGTGCCCTGTAACATCGTAAATGACGGAGTGTACAAGGCTTTGTCTTATTAGGAAGAGATACTATGGTGGTCGGGTAGAGATCAAAAAAGTCTTGTTGTTCAAGTACGCATAAGAGGGCTGGAAAGTGCCCTAGAACACATGCATGTGCAGGAGTGCTGAAAAAGCGTTGCACATCAGATCAAGGGGTCCTCGGGGACCCTGGCGACAGCCCAGGAGAGGTGTTGGGCTCTTCGTGTGGCTGCAGTTTAAGATTTTTTTTTGCAATTTTATTGTACTTTTTGAATTTTATAAAGAAAGCAAGGGTCACAACCTTTGGATGTGCCTTTTGAATTTAGATGTGTCTTTTAGATGAAAGGTTGCATCTTTTAATGGGTTAAATCCTTTTATAAAGCAACCTACTCATTTGTAATAGAAACATGAAATGAAGTAAAAATTGATTAGTCATTGATTTTATCCTCCTTTCCCTTTCAATTTCTTTCTCCTCTCAAATCCTCTAATCCAGATTTCCTCCCTTATCTTTTCCCTTCACATGCACCTTGGTGTGTTATTCCCTATCCCCTTAAGCCGATTTCTTCTCTTCTCATCCCTTACAATTCTTCCCTAATTTTAGAATGCATCAATTGACATCAGAGCATGGAGCACAAATTGTTCCTACGATTCGACGATCCTGTCGAGCATTGGAAAACGATGTTTAACTTGAGTTGTCTTGTCAAGGCTCACAGTCCCAACACAAGAAATTCAAGACTCGTGTTCTATCAAGCATCAAGGTGTAACTATGGCTGGATTCATGGCTAGAAGAAGATACACTCAATCATGATGAAGATCCGCACAATACAACATCAATACAACACAGATTTGATGAAAATATATTCATTCAAAATGAATATTTCATTGTTCCAACCGTTTACAAGAAAACAATGAAGATATGAAACCCACCTTCGATAAAGATCCTACTAATGAAGAGTTTAGAGTTCTTGACTTCTTTGCATAAGAAGATGTTGTCCAAATGACCATTGCTTCATTGGCATTGTCTTCCTCGTAGAAACCCAACCCAATGCCCAATCCCTTTACGGCACCATACTCAATCCCTTTACGGCACCATACTCACCATCACTACTACCCTCGCCAATGTTGGTTGCTTCACTACCTCTAATGGCAACATCAATAGCACTTTGTCGATCCACCAACATCTCCCATGCATGCGGCCCTGCAAAGGGCGATGTTAAGCCACATCTAGCCCTCCAACGAGGGTGCTATCACCGACATAACTCTTCTCACCAGCAATACAGCTGCAACCGACCAATCCGATGCCGCTATCATAATCGATTGAGCAGCACACGATGGTGCAATGGGAAATTGTGGAGACACCCCTAGTGGGAAATAATTGTAAACATAATGCTGAAAGAAAGAGAAAGTGACTTAAATTGGGTACATTGATGCAACATATTCAGATGTATTTCTTCTCAGTCAAACTCGATGATCAAGCAACTCATCAGGAGATGAGTTTTTCAAAGAGGAGGAGAATTGATGCACTTTAAGATATTTATTTTTTTTTGCAAATTTATTATAATTTTTGAATTTTGTGAAAATCAAGGGTCACAACCTTTGGATGTGTCTTTTGGATTTGGATGTCTCTTTTAGATGAAATGTTGCATATTTTAATGGGTTAAAACCCTGTACAAAGCAGCCTACTCGTATGTAATAGAAATATTAAATGAAGTAAAAGTTGATTAGGCATTGGTTTTATCTTTCTTTCCCCTTTCAATTTCTTTCTCCTCGCAAATCCTCAAATCCAGTTTTCATCCATTATCTTCTCCCTTTCCATGTAGCGTGCTCCTCCATATCCCCTTACCCTAATTTCTTCTCTTCTCACCCTCAATAATTCTTCCCTAATTTTAGAACGCATCAATGCATATGTGGAGAGGTGTTGTAGTGTTGGTGACACCCTAGAAGGGGTGTTGCAGAATTGGCGACACCCGTGGGTGTGTGCAATGGCTTGTTGGTACCCTAGAGGGTGTTGCAGTGCTGGTGGCACCCATGGTGGGTGCTGCAATTGTTGGCGACACCCTAGAGGGGGTGCTAACAGCACCTAAGAAGCGAGCAGCACCGATGAGAGGTCGCTGACAGCGCCCAAGATGCAGGCAACACCTGCGACGACGCAAAAAGGTTACTAATGGCACTTAGGAAAATGGGTGTTGCAGAGTTGGCGACACTCGTGGGTGTGTGCAATGGCTCGTTGGTGCCCAAAAGGGGTGTTGCAATGCTGGTGGCACCCATGGTGGGTGCTGCAATTGTTGGCGACACCCTAGAGGGGGTGCTAACAGCACCTAAGAAGCGAGCAGGACCGATGAGAGGTCGCTGACAGCACCCAAGATGCAGGCAACACCTACGACGACGCAAAACGGTTGCTAATGGAACGTAGGAAGATGGGTGATGCTTGCAGTAACAACTCGGAGAGGTTGGATGGCCTCGCACGAGCCCCTAGGAGAGGGAGGAGGGCAGCGCTCAACGATCAAGGAGAGGCTCAGATGCATCGACGGGATGATTTAGGTCAGAAGTCCGGTTTAGGACCGTTGCTCAAATAACATGTTGAGAAGAGAATGTGTTGTCTTATTCCATGGGTCTAGGGTTTTTTATATAGGGTGAAACCCCTACAGAGCAAAAGGGGAGAATTACATATAAGTCCTCGAAGGGTTACATGATTTAAATAAAATAGAAAATACAATAACTCTAACAATCTTCAATGTTGAGGCTCAGACGATTCGCTAATACCTTGGCCATAATCAGATAAATCGCATTCGAAATGGCTATTGGACGAAAGTCCTTAATTTCTGACAGACCCCTCTTTTTAGGGATGAGAAAGAGAAGAGCCTTGTTAATCCTGTCAAAATGGTGGTTTGCCGCAGCAAATTCACCTGGCACTACAAACAAGTCAAACTGGACCGCGTCCCTGAATTCCTTAAAGAATAAGACCAGAAACCCATCAGGGCTCGACGCCTCACTCGTATTCAGCTCCCAAACCGATGCCTTCAGCTCATCCATGTAAAAGTCTCTAATGAGAGCAGACCGATGCCTTCAACTATCACCATTGGGATATATATTATACATGGAAAAATGGAATATATTGTCGAGGTGCAGGAAATTGTTTGTTCATCACCTCTCATCCACCCTTGATTATATCTCGGGATGAGTGAGTGGAAGTGGCTCTGCTTTGGAACTTGTGCAGTTTCAAATTCCAAGACAAATGAGTGGCTAAGAGATGATGAACGGGAAAACCATAGGCAAATGAGGTATAAACTCCCCCACCTATATATTTATATATTTGTATGTATAGAGAGGTTAAGTATATATGAGCTCCCTAAGAGCAAATAAGAGCGTGCTCCCACCCATTGTTTCCTATTTTTTTGAAATGAAATACATGGGGGAATTACTTAGAATAATAAGTAGAGTATATGTTTCAAATTACGTGTAAAATAGACATTCCCATTTAAAATGGTGAATTTCAGAAATATTGAGACCGTTAAAATTTGGTAGTAAAAGTATTAAATTGAGTTAACTTTGAAGTGACACAATGTTGATGTATGGTGCTTTTAAAAAACAACTAGGTTACATTTCGAAGAAAAAACAAAAAAAATATGGGGAATAAGGAGCGGGAGCATGTAAGTTGTATGCTC
Source organism: Ottelia alismoides (assembly GCA_037367405.1). Lineage (NCBI taxonomy): Eukaryota > Viridiplantae > Streptophyta > Magnoliopsida > Alismatales > Hydrocharitaceae > Ottelia > Ottelia alismoides. Next base: position 48,131 of record JAZKJV010011089.1, read on the forward strand.
CCAAGGAGCATATACATTTTATCCTATATATCGGAATTGGGGAGTGTGTGCTAAGATGCATATAAGTTTACATCTAGAAGGGGTCCATTCAATTCTATACCATTAAAATTTGATTGTCTTAATGAATGGGATATAAGTCTCGAATTAATTTGAGTTTAGAATGATATCAAGGTGATATATGTTGATCTAAATCCCACGAGCTTTCATTTCAAAAAAACAGAAATATGGGTGTTCGTGGCACTGGTGCATGTCATGCACCATGGTGCAAACTCCCCAACCCATAAATATATGACATTATGACTTCATATGGATAATTAATGAAATATGTAAAACTCGATTTCTAAATTTGTTTCGTAAATAATATATATCTATTTGATAAATTAATTTCCATATTTATAGTAACTCAATATCACAATATTAAAATACATTATTTAAATAATAATTGATATCAAAACTGATAAGAAGCAATTTCATGCAGGACATAACATATGCACCATATAAAATTATTGTTTTTTTTGCAACTATTAATGAATATAACTTTTAAATTATGCTATGTATAAGTTGTATTTCAACGAATTATATATCTATTTATCGAAAAAAGCACATTGTCTAGGGATTAAGTTTTTAAATATAATATTTTAGAATATTCTAGAATTAAAAAATACAATGAACGATAAAATGGTGGAAATTTACATGTTTAAATCGCTTTTATCACTATTTTATACCTTTTGGTATTTAGATATAAAGGACACATTAGTTTGTTATCTAAGATTTATGTATTTTAAAAATAATTTTAAAATCTAAATGTTATGGATCAAAAATTTACACATAATAAATGTAAAATGAATAATAGTAGCCTCATTCATATTTTATGATCGGTGGATAACGTTAAAATTAATCATTTAATTGTGAAATTAAAGAATTTACTTAAATTTTAAGAGTAACTTTGTGTTAAAAAAATAAAACCTTTAATATAAATTGTATATTTTGAAGAGTCTCATATTTCTGAAATTCAAAAGATATATTCCAAAAATAACTTAAAATTAATGTCACATTATTTTAAATTTTTGAAATATTAATTTGGACAGGAGATTTTACTAATAAAAATTAAAAAAAATTAACCCTACAACAGATTACTTATAAAAATTTAAAAAAATTAACCCTACAACAGAGCGTGGGTATATTTGCTAGTAAGACACTAAAATAGAAAAAAGGTTATCTTGTCGAAAGTCACTTTTGAAATGTGAAACTAAGCATTTTTTCGAGAAAAAGGGTAAACCTCCATAAAAGTCCCACCCAAACTCTGTATTTTCATCAAGAATTATACATAAAAATTACAAGTGCCACATTTCATATGGAGCTTTTGCGTACTCAGTTATATTCGCATGACAAAATCCCACGTCCTTGAAGATCAAGCCATTCCTTGCCAACCAAATATCCCATATCTACGCAATGAATCTAGCCCAGCCTTCAATTGATCCCCTCCAATCATTGTCAATCAAGTTCCAGAAAGAGTCCACATTGTCCCACTAAATACGTGGTAAAGCTGCCACCGCCCAGATCTCCCTTGACCCAGGAAATCCGAAGAAGAGGTGGTTGATGTCCTTCGTAGCTTCTCCACATTACTTACATGTCTCTTTACACCTAGGAAAGATCATCAATCACCAGTGATGATGGGGCAAACAAAACCTCGTATGCCTTCTTCATCGTAAACAAGTTGTCTCTCCAACACCAAGGGTCACAACCTTCCGAAGGCTCCTCCAGTCTGACCAGCCTGCTTGACAGATTCAAGAACTCCTCAGCACTCTGAGCAGATAATTTTATCACAAAAGTCCGTGTCCACAACCCCCTTGACCACCCCTTTGTAACATATGCCTCCTTATCCACCGCCAAAGCATACAATATAGGATAAATATCACAAAGAACCCCATCCTTTGACCAATCATCCCGCCGAAACAAAATACCCCTCCTGTCACCCATAACCAGCCCAAGCAAGATGATCATCTCATGAAAGACAGAGCAAGATGGTCATTTGGTGCGCTAGAAATGAATGTCTTTCGAGGACAGCTCTTGTATCCTGAGAATGTGTTGGGGCACTTTAGGACCTTCGATTTGGACTCGTCATATATATGATTTTATAACTTATTTGTATAATATAATACTTTGTGGTGGGTCCCTTCTCAGGATTGTACCCTCTTCCCTTTCGAAAAAAACAGACAAAAAAAGATCACCAAGGCCCTGGTAAGGGAGTCATTCCAGAAATGTTGTCCCAAATTGAGCATGATTGACATATATTCTCCATCTTGGGGGGGGGGGGGGGGTGTTGAGAGCTATTTTATATTTATCTATTCCTTATTTCTTTCTTATGTAACTTGCCCTCTAGGGTTTCTCCTCTTTATATAAGAGAGCCCTATAGCCCCATGAATAATCAGTTCATTTGTCTCCTTTCACAGAAACAAAAAGCTTCTTATAAGCTCGTCAACCGTAATAAGAGTTGATCCCCATGATGCGGACAACAGAGGGCACTATAAGCACAAGCCTCTGAAAAATTATCATCTACCCCATTTCTAGGAGTCAGGTTCCTCCAACCTCGACTTATAATCCTCCAACACATTCAGAAGCTACAACAGTTCAACAAACTGCTGATCTGAAAGAGGATAATCAAAAGCAAGGATCCAGCCACCATCTTAACTTGTATGCCTACCGACCCAACAGACTACCACTGTCACCCTTGACTAGGAAAAGAGGCGAGTAGATTTGGAAATCTATCGCTCAGGATCCCTTTCTGAACCAATAATCGACCAGAAATCTATCGCTCAGGATCCCTTTCTGAACCAATAATCGACCAGCAACGAAACTGATCGCCTCCCCAGCCTCCTTAGCAACAGACAGCCACATTCATCAATCCTCACCAGAAAACCACATAACACAGCTCGCATTTTATGATCTAGTTTATATTTAAAGCTGCCATAAGAGGCAAAGATCACCCTGCAGAAAAGATCATAACTGTAACCTAGGATTCTCAGCACCTACCACTGCCGAGTTTGTCGCATAGGTCACAAAGTTGTAAACCTCCAACCTGGCCCAGGCCCCCTGTCACCAGTCAACCTCATTCTTATTCAGTTTCTTTCACCACCCATGCCACCATCCAGCGCCTACTACTGCTGAATTGTCCCAAAGGTCACAAAGCTGTAAACCTCAAACCTGGCCTAGGCCTTGTCACCAGTCAACCTCATTCTTATTCAATTTCTTTTTACCACCCATGCCACCATCTAGAAGACAAAGAATAGTAAAGCGGTATGGTTGTTAGCACCGGACTAAGGGGTAACAGCTGACCACCTCAACAAAATCTTGACAGCCCAGACCCCTAAATCCTAATCCCTTTCCACCTTGTCCAGTTCCAAAGTTTAATCTACTCTTTCTTGCAGTGAAAGTAAGGGAGCTGAGCAATGTATATCAACAGCAAGGGACCTTGTCCGGCAAATATCTACGAGTTGTATTGACTCCACCAACAATTAAAAGGGAAACAGTAAAAATTTTGCAGGTTAATTCTGAAGCTCAAGGCAGAGCCAAAGAGGTCATTAGGAACTTCATCATCCTAGCATCCACTTTGACACCCACCATTAAAAGCATCATGTCATCTACATAGCGCAACAGTGGGAGTAAACTTGTCAAATACCCAATAGCGAAACCCTTGCTAAGAGCAACATTACAAGCTGCAACAGTTCTCACCACCAGCAAATCTAGCCCACAACATAAAGAAGGGTTTTTGCCACTTGTGCCCTTCTTAACTTTGCAATATCGATAATGTCCTTTCTTTTTTATAATATCAGTTGCGTCCTTATGTTCTTATGAAATTCATTGTTCTGTCCTTCCGTCAAGTTAAAGTATAGATGATATTACAAAAGGGCAGACCTGTGAATTTTGTAAGAATACATGGGCACAACTGATATTTAAAAAAAGAGGGGTATAACTGATATTGCAAAATCTAAGAGAGGTACAAGTGATAAAAACAACAAATATATTAATGATCACAAAATTATTACAAACACTAAACTCAAGAAGAGCGTTGGCGTGCTCCGAAACAATTTCCACATGATATCTTTCGTGCTGAAAATTTAACTCATTTCTAGCTAACTAGGCTGCCCACAAAAAGCCGAGATATTGTTATTTCCCAGCCAGAGTCTGCATCCCTAGAGTCCCCACAGCATCCTAGAATCCCTCCTCAGTATAGCCTCTCATTTTGCAATAGCACATACCAAGCACCTTTAGAAGCAGAACAATTGAAAAGGAAGTGATTCACGTCTTTCAACAAACTTAGAGTCATCTTGAGCACTCTACGTCAAAGCCATGCAAAACATTCATGTGAACCTTTTGTCATTAGTCACTCCCTACTTAACAGCTGAATCAGAGAACTATACATCTTATTGAGAGTGGGAGCTTATGTCTCTTTATATATGGAGAGACTAGGGATAGGGCCACACCATAAATTGAAAAAGACAAAAAGCCCTTGATAAATTCTCGATTTATCATCTTAAATTATATTAATTATCCCTCTAGCTTAAATAAAACTAATTAATTAACCATTAATTAACTTTAATTAATATTTAAAATCTTGTAAATAATTAACATTAATTATTGTTTTTAATAATGTCTTTATGATGTATATATTTATCTCTATTGTGCTATTATTTATGTATTTTCTAATCACTAAAAAATCCTATAAAAATTAACTTAATGTTTTAAATAATATTACGTATATTATTTATTATTTAAAATACCATAAAAATAAAAGAATTAAAATAATATTTTTACACCTATAAAAATACTTACAAAAATATTTTAGTGTATAGTCTGCTTATTTTGCTTTCAAGTTCTACGTGAAAGTTGTAGATCTTGTGTTGAACATTTTTTTTCTAATTTTGACTCTAACTATTTATTATTGATTTTACATTGATTTTTTCGATTTTTAATTTATTCGATTGGGTCATGTGGCCCAAGCCGTTGAGGCCACCTAGCCAATCCTTCTTCAACCTCCATCCTCAATTCTGATTGTCTGATCAACTCAATCAGACGATCTTCATTTCATCTCACCCGCTTTGATTCTGAGCCGCTTGATCTCTTGATCAAGCCATCAAAGTCGCAGCTTCGCGCCTCAATCAGGAACGTCTGATCTCCATCATGCGGTCCATGTATCATCTCCTTCCTCGCACCCTTTTAGCCCTCACCCTTGTCGGTTGTGCAATCGTAGTTCTCTTCCGATTCTTCTGATCTGACCTTCTCACGCATCCTAACCACTTCCTTCCAACGTCACAATATTCCCCATTCACCATTTTACTTCGTCAAACCTCTAGTTGCTCTCTTCTACCTCACGTGCTCTCTTAAGTGGTGGTTGAAACCACCGCCTGGGAACCGCCCAACCACCATTCTTCTTCCATCAAAACCCACCTCCGACAACTGTCCCAGGGGTATGACATTCTCGAGTGAACCTCCTAGCCTCCTCCACCTTGTTGTGACAGAGACTTGGTGAGAGAGAGAGAGAGCGACGGTGGAGATCAAGCTCCGGCGAGATCCCTAGCTTTTCAGGCTAAGTTGCAGCCCTTGCTTGTTGCTCGAGCCAGGTTCTTTAGCCAAGAACCTCAAGCGACGACCAGAGCTTCTTTTGCACCAAACCAGACCCAGATTCTTCATTTCTTCGTCTTCATCGTCCACCTCCAAATCTCAGGTAACCTGCTATCTTCTTTTCTTTGCCTTTCTCTGTTTCATTCTCACTTATTCACGCAATTTTCCACCACTATGAGACCGCCTACACCATCAATGTGGTTCATTGATCTTCGCGGAACCACAAAGCCACTCGATCCATCTACATATCAGTATATCCCCTCCGATCCTCTTTACTTCTCAGCAAGAGAAGTGAACCCATTAGGGCTCCTATCTATCACCTCCAATGAGTCCCCATTACACTTCATTCCAACCCCAAGATCAATACAGTTGCTTCGGCTATAGAGCTAACTCTTGCAAGACTTAAATGTCAGGATTTGAACAGAGCATCATTCAACGTTTCCGCCTCCTTCAACCTTGCAACGATCAGGAGAACCAAGCATCATCTAACCTCTGCCAACCAACGAGATTCTTCGCCAGACCCGTATAAGGGTTCCTGGTGCTTCGCTTCAGGCTGAGGAGCACGGAGGAGGCCAATCAGCTTCATCGGAGTACAGCCAGTCCTCCGCAGCATGCGGAGGAGCTCTTCAAAGGAGGAGCAGTAGCCATAGGATCAGCCCTAATCGGTGCTGATCGAACGGCTATGAAGCATCTCGAGCCACCGTCATCGAAGCAGGCGCATCAGAAGCACCCTAGCCAGCACCAAGGCATAGGAGCTTCCATGCGTCCCGACCCTAGCAGCGCCAACCGAGCCTAGACGCACATGAAGCGCCTCGCGCGGAGCAAAGAAATTTGCATGCTCCATCCATCGATTCTTGGTTACTGCAGATAAGTCCCCGCATTGGAAATTTTGTACTCTTCACCTCACCCTAGTGGTTTTATATAATTGCATTTAAGCTCCTGTAAGGACCCTTTTCTGATATTTTGTGAAGTTTTTATCATAGTTTCTTTGCATTTATGCCCCTGTACTGATTGTGGAATAACTTGAGAATCATATGTTATTTTTAATGAAATTGATCTCATTTTAAAGATAATTTAATTCTCTTTGATGTGGTGTTATTAATTTCCTAATCTGGCATATCTTTCATGCATTAAATTTCAGAGAATAAAATTCATCTTTCTAGCTCCGTTATTATGCTTAATAATTGATATTTTCGTCACGTATTGCTCGTTTAAATACCTTGTTTAGCATTGATTCAATTAATTTGATTATAAAATTTGGGGAAGATTATTGGATACTTATTTCCTGAAAAGATCATTATTTTAGGTATCTTTGTATTTTTTATCATTTTTTGGTGCTTAAGAAATGACAATGATTAAAGTAACAATTAGGAGCTTGTTGATTGGACTTATCACTAGATTAATTTATTCTTAATTGTTCAATTGAACCATTTAATTAGGAGTATAGCAAGTTTTTGTTTGCGTGTTGTTTCTTTGCGTGTATTAGCATCATTTTGTCATTTAATATATTTGCATGAAAATCAAATAAAAATCATGCATTGTATTTTGTTTGAATAACTTAACCTAGATCAGTTAATTATTCACTTGATTAGATATTTATTACCTAAATAAAATCGATTAATTGCCCGTGTCTACCCTGGACTTATCCAGGATAAATTTTAGCCAGGTCCTCTTCACAGAAATCTTTCAACTTGATTCTAAATAGATGTTAATTGGTTGTATTACAACTATTATCTCTTAACATAGCCAATTAGCAGATAATCAAACCTCAAATGGGTACAACTCACATCATGCAACACTTCCCCTCAAGCTCGAGAACATATAGCAATCATGATCAGCTTACTAAACATCTAAAGCTGAGTGTGGGCAAAAGGCTTGGTAAATATGTCAACGACATGATCACTTGAAGTCACACTAGATGTACACAGCATCCTTCTTTGTGTCAAGTCCTAATAACAATCAATTTTCACATGCTTTGTGCATTCATGAAATATAGGCTTTATATATAGATGGTTGTCATGTTGTCACATCTAAGCCCCATCACCCAAGTAGGAGCAACATGTAACTATGTAACTATTGATTGAATCCATGTGAGTCAATGCTTGTAAAAGCCATTGCTCTATTTTAGCTCTTTGCACTAGAATGGGGAGCAACTGCATAATTCTTGTTTCTCTATGTGGTCAAATTCCTTGTTAGATAGTTATAGAAACTAGTGGTGGACTTAACTCTCCAATAGATTTTATCCATAATCAGCATCGACGAAGGCCATAAGATCTATAGTATCCCTTTTAGCAAACACCAATCCCCTTCTTAAAGAGGACTTGATGTACATGAGAATCATCATACATGCATCATTGTGGACTTGAGTAGGATAATTTATGAACTAACTGAGCTTGCCAAGCACTGAGCTTGTCCAGTACCAAGCGCTTATAATTGTGGCTCTCTCCAATCTCATAATGTGTGCTTTAGGATCTATGGAGTTTTTGGTTGGCTTGGATCCCAACACCCCATTAATGTAGTAGGTCGGTACCATAATTCCTCTATAACATAACTAGACCTCATCTAGAGCAGGTAATCTCAATCCCAAGGAAGTATCGTAGTGCTCCAAGATCATTGATCACAAACTGCTCTACTAGTTGTTTCTTTATTTCCATAATGCCTTCTGAGTCATCACAAGTGAGGATGATGTCATCTACATATACTGAGTCAAAAAAATGTCATCTACATATACCAATATGGTTACAATGTTTTCCCTTTTTTTAACAAATCCCAACAAGAAATGGTCAGATGAGGGTTTAAAGTCTCACATTCTCAAGGACTTTTGATAGCTTTTGGAACCATGATGCAATTGGGAAAATCAAGGAGTGATGAGGAGAAAAGGAGAGGTATGATGAGGCTCGAAAGACGAGGGGGATGGGGTTAAGGAGAGAAACCCTAGAGAAACAAAGGAAGGGTGGATAATGGTAGAGCACTCCAAAACCCAATAATCAATTCATAATTTCACAAATTGTTCCCCAATAATAGCCTACTAATCCCTTTATATAGAGAATGGTGGGAGTACAAAACAAATAAAATAACCACCAATCAAAACCCTGATTGACTCCAACACCCTACTGACCCTTAAAATGACTCTAATCAATTAAATAAGAAACTCTAATGTATTGAGATCATGAATTGATCTCAAATTATTTGGACTTAATAAATAAAATGATGGACCTACAAGTTGAAGAAAACCCCTAAATTATTCATTTTCCCAATCCATCCATGGTTGCATCGATTCTCCTCTGCTTTGAGAAACGTGTATCATCATGAGTTGCATGATCTTCAAGGGCAGGGCATGATGTTGGTTCTGATTTACCCAAACCCATCTTGGAAAAACAAATGTAGAGCACAAGGTGAGGTCCATGTGTCGTCTTTGGGCATAAGCTTGGTGCACTCAACTTGATGCTAGAATAACATATGTGGAGCAAACAGTGTGAGTTTATGTTGATGATGCAACTCTCCTAGAACTATAGTTGACGTCCTCGAATCATGGTTGAAAATTTGATGGGGCATCTTCAACATATGAGCCACAAATCTCGAAGAAGCCATGGAAAGAGAAGGCCTCGAAACCATTGTGATGCAATCAGATGTCTCCTTGGCCTTAGTATCCTTTTATAAGAAACTCCAAGGCTAATAATTCTAATAGGAGTAGGACTTGATTCTCCAACTCCTATCTCAGCACTTGTTTTTTTGCAAGTGGGGGGCATATCCGCAATTTCTCCACATTTTCTCTTATATAAAATCCTCCATGTAAATCTTCCTCCACTTTACCCTTTAGATAAATTTTTTTTGGAGGGGCCTCTTTGGAAAAATCCCCTTAACAACTCCCAACCCCTAAACTTAAGGGATATGACCCTCTGTAGAGAGAATCCCCCCACCCGTATTAACTATTAAGGTTTCTTCTCCCCTACACCGGCGATGGCAGCATCGCTGGTAAGGAGGGCGGCGATGGCAGCAACCCTCATAGTGACGGCAGCAGTTACTACATACACAGGGCGCTTATGGGTTGTCGACACAACAAAGCCTACTTCGAGGAGGGCAATGATGTTAACACTTCCAGAAGTCAGAGCAATGGAGCCTCGCTCAAAGGTCAATCTCTCTATTGTGTTTGGAGGTATCAAACCCGAAGGCAACAAGGTTCTCGATTGCAACGAGATCGGTGACGGTGATACCTTCAATGAAGGCGATGAAGGATGCATCGATCTTCGAGGGTTGAAGCTCGTTGCAGGAGTCTAAACGTTTGATGGCAATGCCAATCGACGAGGGTTGCAAGTGTCGACACAAAGTAGTGTGGGTGCGGACAAGGGGCAGCAGTGGAAAGGACAAAGGGTGGTGGCAGCAGGAGTGACGAGGGAGAGCAGTACATCGGCAGGGATTGTAATGGCGATGTTAGGTTTGGCAAAGGCGACGACGGTTGAAGCGGTGTTGGCAGGGTTGATGTCGGCAATGGTAGGGATGGTAATGGCGGTGGTGTTGGAGTGGTGGGAGTTGATGGTAGTGATTTTGGAAATGGGTTTAGCGAAGGTGGTTGTAGTGTTAAAGGTGGTGGTGATGTTGGTGCCAAGGGTAGTAGTGGCGGTAACGTGGAGCCTCCAAGACAGCAACTTCGGACGTGGATAGATCGAGGACTACAAATGTTATAGAAGTTATTCCAAAGTGTAATGATCCTCAAAACGTTATTTCATATTCCCTGGGCATTAATTAAGATGCTCCTCCATCGTTTGCCTAAGAGATACTATTTGCATTCTCAAATCCTACTCGATAGCATCGTCCAATCGTAGGTTGATCGCCATGTGTTGTTACCACTTGCGATCGGGAAAGTAGACGAGAGATGATGGGAGAAGAGGCACGACAAGGCTAGCTGGACGAAGAAGGATGGGGTTGAGGAGAAAAATCCTGGAGAAATAAAGGAGGGGAGAGATAATGGTGGAGGAGCACTCTAAAACCCAATAATCAATACATAATTCCATAAATTATCCTCCAACAATAGCCTACTAACCCCTTTATATAAGGAGAGCTGGAAGTACAAAACAAATGATATAACCTCCAATCAAAACCCTAATTGAGTACAAAACAAATAATATAACCTCCAATCAAAACCCTAGTTGACTCCTATATCCTAATGGACCCCTAAAGTGACTCTAACTTAAGCAATTAAATACGAAACCCTAATTTATTGAGATCATAAATTAATCTCAAATTATTTGGACTTGATACATAAAATGGACCATAACTTGAAGAAAAAGTTAAAATAATTCAATTTCCTTATCCGTGCTTACATCACTCAAGGACCCAGCTTAAGGTCGTAAATGGCCTTCTTCGATAAGTATATCCATTGCCACTCCTTAACGTAAACTGAGAATTTGGGTCGAAGAAATTTGGAGAGGAGCGAAGGAAGAAAAAGAATGTGGAAATTGCATGGTGGAAGAAGAAAATGGATGAGGAAATCAAATCAAAATCCTAATAGACTCATAAAATATATCAACAACCAATTAATTAGAGATTATGTGTGATCTCTTTATTTAAATAAAATTTAAAATTACGATTGACTCAAACTGAAAAAAAAAAACAACTAACCTAACCGTAATTTGATAAAATCCCTAACTTTAGACCTATTGGGAGAAAAGAATTGCTTATTCATGAAGAGGTCCTAGGGCTCTCTTATATAGGAGAAAAGCTCTGGGTTAATTACATAAGAGGTACATGAAGAAAATAGAAATAAGAAATGAATATAAAGAGATACAAATATCTCAATACTCCCCCTCAAGCTGGGGCATATACGTCTACCATGCTCAGCTTGGAACAGCATTTCTGAAATGGATCTCTAGCAAGGGCTTTGGTGAATATATCAGCAGTATGATCTCTAGTAGAAACATGGGAGGTAGATATGAGACCCTTCTGGATCATGTATCTGGTATAGTGGCAATTTACCTCGATATGCTTGGTCCATTCATGGAATGTAGGATTATTAGCAATAAACAGAGCTGCTTGATTGTCACATGGAAGCTGCATGGGAAGAGGTACCTCCACAGCAAGATCGGTCAAGACGGATCTAACCCAGATCATCTCTGTGCCCCCCTGAGCTATGGCTCTATATTTAGACTTTCCATTGAATCTAGCAATCATTGTCTGCTTCTTGCTTTTCCATGACACAAGTGAGCTCCCAACAAAAATAGCAAAGCCAGAAGTACACTTCATGTCTATAAGGCATCCTGCATAATCTACATCTGCACAAGGTATCACCTCAAGAGATGTACTCTGCTGAATAGGAGACTCGTGTCTGGTGAAGTCTTCAAAAATCTCAGAATCATATAAACAACATCCATATGAACCTTCCTGGGCTACTCCATAAATTGGCTCACCTTGCTTACAGCAAAGGATATGTCTGGTCCGGTGATAGTAGCATAGAGGAGCTTCCCAACGAGCTCCTTGTATCTCCACTTGTCTACATCCTCAGTGTCATCACCATATAATCTCATGCTTGGATCCATAAGGGTAGTAGAAAGCTTGCATCCTGTCATACTTGTCTCTAGTAGAAGATCAGTCACAAACTTCCTCTGGGTCATTACAAGACCACGATGGTTCCTGGCAAACTCTAATCTAAGGAAGTATCGAAGATTGCCAAGGTCCTTGGTCACAAACTGTTGACCTAGGAACTCCTTGTCAGCATGAATGTCCTTCTCATCATCACCCGCAACAATAATATCATCAACATAGACAAAAATAGCAATAGTACCTCATTGTATCCTCTGAACAAAAGAGAATAATCCGCAGTGGACCACGCAAACCCTCGATGTCTATCAACTCTGAAAGCTTCTGGTACCAAGCTCTCGGACTCTGCTTCAGGCCATAAATCGCCTTGTGGAACTTACACACCTTCTAAGACTCTTCCTCAGTAGTAAACCTAGGTGGTTGCTGCATACAAACCTCCTCCTCTAGATCTCCATATAGAAACGCATTCTTCACATCAAGTTGGTACAGAGGTCAGTCCCGTGAAACAACAACTGAAAGAAGAATGCGCAATGTCGAGTGCCTGACCACTGGAGAGAAGGTATCCTGATAATCAACCACATAAGTCTGAAACACCGTGGTAGGAATTGTGCCAGAGTAGATGGAGGTGGAGGTGGTGGAGGAGGTGGAGGTGGAGGTGATTGAGACTCAACATGGAGGGTTGATGGTGGAGATAACGGAGGTGGTGGAACAAAAACATCCGCGCCAGAGTCAGCATTTGACAACACGTCACTTGTAAGAGAAAAATACATAATAGACTCAAAAATGTGAAATCAGCACTCACATAATATTTCCCCAACATGGTCAAAACATCTATAAACTTTTTAGGTACGAGAATAACTAACGAACACACATTTGACAGCTCTAGGAGAGAGCTTGTCATGACCAAGAGTAAAATTATGGACAAATGTCACAGACCCAAAGACCCTAAGAGTAAGGGAGAATAGATCCTTCTCGGAAAACGCAATCAAGAAAGGAACCTTTTCTCCAAGGATAGTAGAAGACATGTGGTTCACCAAGTAACATGTAGTGAGAACCGCATCATCCCAAAACGAATGAGGAGTTCGACTCTGAATCAAACGAGTCCTCGTGACATCCAAAAAATGATGGTGTCTGCGTTAAGCAACACCATTCTGCTGCGAAGTGTAAGCACAAGAAGTCTGATGAACAACACCAATAGATCTGAGAAAATCATACAAGTGTAAAGTAAAAAACTCCAAGACATTGTCAGTACGAATAAACTTCACATTAGCAGAAAAATTGTTCTTAATCTCAATAAGAAAAGATTTAATCGGCCGAATCTTTCTGGATCACCTTGCGCTCCCGTGCGGATCGTCAAAGACGGGAGCTTCTCCGCCCCCTGGCTTGCATCTGGGCCTTATGGCTGGCTCGAAACGCCAAGATTTTCAGGGGCCAAAGATTTTACAGGGAAAACGTTTTAGCACATGTCGAATTTCTTTTGAATGAATGGCTGCTGCGATGATGGTATAGTCGGGTGTGGTTGTTGGGATTGTCGACTGTGTTGTTGACAGGGATCCTCTTGATCCCGGGTGCTTGGTATCACATTGTATCTCTCTCCTCCCTCTCTCCCCTTCTCCCTCTTCTCGTTTTTAATAAAATTGGGGCGAACACCACCACGTGTATCCCCCGAACCTTTCAGTGTTCAAAAAAAAAAGAAAAGATTTAATAACATGACCAGCTTCAGACATATTCTGTAACAAGAAAATCCAAGATAATCTAGAGAAATCATCCACAGCAACCATATAGAACCGATGTCCATGATGATCGGGAACAAGACTACGACGCCAGATATCAAAATGAACCAACTCAAACAACTGACTACTGTGACGACTCTGATGTCTCAGAAAATAAGAACGATGATGCTTCCCAAGCTGACATGCCTCACACTCCAATGTAGTAATACGAGTAGAGTTCTGAGGGAGAACATGACACAGCTTCTACATAGGAAGGTGTCAAAAGCGAAGATGCCACATGAAAGGAGAAACAAATCCAGACAGAATAGTAGCAGCACCAGCACATGGAGGTAGGACCAGTCTGTACAGCCCTCTTTGTTCACGGCTACATCCAACCACCGTTCCTGTGAGTATGTCCTGAAACACAAGAGAAGAAGTATCAAATATGGCATGGCAATGTAAATCTTTTGTAATCTGATTAATAGACAAAAGATTCATCTGAAATGCTGGAGCATGTAAGACATTCTGCAGACGCATCGATGGAGCTAAAACAATCTCCCCCTGACCAATAATGGGTAGATGAACCCCATTAGCAATCACCATTTATCTACCAGGAGGGATAGATCTGTAAGAAGTAAACTGGGCCCGATCTCCACACACATAGTGAGAAACTCCGGAGTCCATGATCCAATCACTTAAATCTGAGCTGCTACAACTAGTAAGAGCATAAGCAATACCTGACAAACTCGTAGAGGTTCTGACCACAGCTGCAACATCTGAAAATCATGTTGGGGTGGGTGGTGTAGTCATCATCTCTCTCAATCTAGAGACAATATCATCAAACCTCGCATCATGAGGAGGAGTTGGAGTAGTCTCTGTCTGCTCAGCTACACGGGCAGACACTAGATACTCATTCTTCAGATAGCATTCTCCTCCGAATGCCCTGGATGGTGGCAATGTGAGCATGGGCCACAATGATGTCCTCCTCCTCGACCACGGGATCCACATCCACGAAACTATGAAGTACCCCCTCTGCCACGAGAAGCGATCATCGCAGAGGGAGTTTAAGCCACGGTAGTAGACGGAGTAGTGATCCTGCTCAGCCTCTTGTAGACCTCCTCCATCGGAGGTATCATCTCTCCTGTAAGTAGTTGAGTACGTGTTCCATCGTACTCTAAGTCAAGAGATGACAGAAAGACTCCTGTCATAGTGGCATTCCTGTATGCATGTTGTTGCTCTGTGCTAGTAGTAATGGGCATAAAACTATGGAGATGCTCAAACATGCCTCGGAGATGCGAGAAGTGGCCATGAAGAGACCGATCATTCTGCTTAGTCGAGAAAATGTCATATCGTAACTGGAGTATTTTGCTCGCTCTTCGCTTGCCCATATGTGTCAGCTAAAATATCCCACATACCCTCGTTGTGGGTTGATTGACGATGTCATTGGCAATCTCCGTGGTGAGCGTCCTGAAGAGCCAAATCCATGCATAGGCATCATCTTGCTTCCCTGAAGCATTGGCCACAGTTCTGTCTGTCGGCTCTGAATCAGTCAAAATATGCTCCTTGTTATGGCACTGCATAAGGGTGCGAAACTGCATGGACCACAACTCGTATTAGGTCACATCCATCTTCACGATAAGAGTCGAGCTCTTAAAGGCACCGGGCGACGAAAAAATGTCACCCTTGTTCTCTAACATAATGGATTAATCGTCGAAAATCCGGACCAAAACTGTGATGTAGACTTATTTGAGCAAGTCTACACAATCGTATGAAGGAATGGTTGTACGCGTAGACTCATAAAACCATCCTCTCGAATCCTTGTCGTTGGAAAAAATAGAGAAGATGTTTATTCCATGGAACCCTAGGCTCTCTTATATAGAGGAGAGGCCTATGGATAAATTACGTAAGATAGATATGAAGAAAAAATAAGAAAATAATACTCAGATTACATAGAATTATCTCTACACTCCCCCTCAAGATGGAGCATAGATGTCAATCATGCTCACCTTGGAAGAACACTTCTGAGACGGCCCTCTGAGTAGTGCCTTGGTAAAGATGTATGCAGTTTGCTCTCCTGTGCTGACATGGGAGGTAGAAATTAAGCCCTTCTGAATCATGTCTCTAGTATAATGGCAGTCTACTTCAATATGCTTCGTTCTTTCATGGAATGCAGGATTGTTTGCAATGAACAGAGCAGCCTGATTATCACATTGCAACTGCATGGGTAGAGGTACATTTATATGCAAGTCTGCTAGCACTGCTCGAACCCACATCATTTATGTACCTTCTTGTGCCATAGCCCTATACTCAGATTCTGCAATCGATCTAGCCACCACCGTTTGTTTCTTACTTTTCCAAGAAATAAGAGAACTGCCAATGAATACTGCATAGCCAGATGTAGACTTCCTTTCCTTAGGACACACTGCATAGTCTGCATCAGCACATGCAGAAACAGAAAGAGTTGCTCCTTTCCTAAATAATAATCTTGCACCTGGAGAAGACTTTAGATATCGCAGTATCATGTATATAGCATTCATATGTACATGTCGGGGTTGCTCCATGAACTAGCTCAACCAACTCACTGCAAATGAGATGTCAGGTCTAGTAATAGTAACATATAGGAGCTTCCCCACCATCTCTCTGTATCTCTTCTAGTCAACCTCTTCTATATCATCATCATATAGCTTCATGCTAGGATCCATAGGAGTAGTGGATGGTCGACAGCCAATCATGCTTGTCTCAGCAAGCATATCTGTAACATACTTCCTTTGGATCATCACAAGACCCTGCACATTCCTAGCAAATTCTAACCCTAGAAAATACCTTAGGGTACCCAAATCCTTCGTAACGAACTGACGATCCAGAAATTCTTTTGCCATTTTTATCCCATGCACATCATCTCTTGTAATGAGAATATCATCCACATAAACCATGATAACAACAGTACCTCTAAGTGTCTTCTGCACAAACAGTGAGTGGTCTGCATTTGATCTCTTGAACCCATGCTTTTCCACCAACTCTGAGAGCTTCTAAAACCAAGCCCTTGGACTTTGCTTAAGGCCATATATTGCCTTATGGAGTCTACAAACCTACTAACACTCCCCCTCAGCAGCGAACCCCGGAGGCTGCTGCATGTAGACTTCCTCCTGTAGATCTCCATAGAAAAATGCATTTTTAACATCTAACTAAAACAAGGGCCAATCGCGTACCACTGTGACTGAAAGGACCCGTAAAGTGGAGTGGTGCGTAATGGGACAGGATGTGTTCGTATAGTCCACACAGTAGGTCTGAGTAAATCCACGAGTTACTAATCTTGCCTTGTAACGAATTTCACTGTTGCAAAAGTCGGTCGACTAGTCAGCCCGACTATGCGATTCAGGTGGGTACCCGACTCGAATAGGCAAAGTCGACCTATAATCGGGCAGACCCGATTACTCGTCTGAGTGATCGGTATAGTCGGCTGAGTAAGCGGATGCCTTTTACATCAAAGATTCAGGCACCCTAAAACCCGATTACCCGAATAAATCGATATGAAGAGTTTCTGTCGAACAGAAACTCTCCCCTTGTGTTTTCCTCTCATGTGCTCCCGACCTCCGCAGCCCTAGCTCCCAACTGCGCCTCCCGCTCTCCGCCTCACCGCCTCGCTGCTCCATCGTCGTCTCGCTGCCTGGTCGCAACTTAATCACCGCCTAGCCACTGCCCTATCGCCGCCTCGATGTAAGCAACATAGTCGCCCGCTGCCTAGGACCTAGGTTAGGGTTTTTTATTTTTATTTTTCCATTTTTTCCTTTTTATAACTTTATTATATGAATAAAAGATGCACTAGACCCTATCATTTAGGTTGTATGTCGGCCTAGCATACTTTATTATAATTGCATCACTAGAATCCTGATCATTATATAAACTTGTATGTTGGCA
Source organism: Ottelia alismoides (assembly GCA_037367405.1). NCBI lineage: Eukaryota > Viridiplantae > Streptophyta > Magnoliopsida > Alismatales > Hydrocharitaceae > Ottelia > Ottelia alismoides. Next base: position 65,917 of record JAZKJV010011089.1, read on the forward strand.
TACCCTAATCATTTTTTTTCTTTTTTGAACTTTATTATATGATTTGAACACTATATGTTGGCATTTAGGTCAAACTTAGATATTCTTATATGATTGTCATTGGCTACCTATAGGTTCAATTTGCTCAACTTAGAAATTCTTGTATGGTTGTCATTGGTATATTTGTTATTTAATCTCTTCATTCAACTTGTGATTTTGTTAGTTAATTAGAAAGTTCAACTTATGAGTTTAGTTAGCTTTGTGTTTGTTGATTGCCTAAATTGTGAGTTTGTTGACTATATAGATGGCTACACCTCCAATGAACGTTACTTCTGGTAGCGACTCGTCTTTTTATGTGCCATCAGGATCAACTGATCATGCATGGCAATACGGTTACCTTGCGAACCGTACGGATACAAATACGGTCACTTGCAAATTGTGCAAGAAGATTGTCAAGGGTCGTGTATAGGTTCAAGCAACATCTAGCACACCGAAGAAGGAACGTAGCTGCATGTCCCAAGGTGGATGAGGAAACGAAGAAGAAGATGATTGTGTACCTTGATGATGTTGCCAAGAAGAAGTCCCGGAAAGCTGCTGATGTTCATGAGATGAGGGAGGAAGTTGATATCACTGAAGATGTGGGTTCGACGAAGAGATCACGAGTCTTCGAATCCTTGGAGCAGACTGTCGTAGTGGAAGGGTCATCACGTCAGATGATCATTAAGGATGCATTCTCCAAGAATCATCGTGATAGGGTTACATCGTACATATCCAAATAAGCATATACATCGACGATTCCGTTTAATGCATTGAAGATGAAAAACATCTTGCATATGGTGGAGGCAATTGGGAAGTACGGGCATGGACTAAAGTCCCCCACGAGGTATGAGCTTAGTAGTCCGCTTCTGAAGAAGGCAGTGAAGGAGATTCACGATGGCTTGCAATATCATCATGATACGTGAACGTCATCGGGATGCTCTTCGATGACTGATACATGGACAAACAAGCGAGGAAGGAGCCTCATCAATTTTGTATCAATTGCACCTTGAGGACTTCATTTTTGAAGTCCATAGATGCCTCAGATGAGGCTCACACTGCGGAATACATCTGCAAGTTGGTGGAGGAGTGCCTGAATGAAATGGGAGTGGATGAAGTGATTCAAATTGCGGTGGACAATGCATCCGTCAATGTAGCAGCAGGAGGATTGCTGGTCACCAAATATCTGCAGATTTGGTGGACTCCGTGTGCCGCACTCCATTGATCTTGCTTTGGAGGAGATAAGCAAAGAGACAAAGGTGAGGAGTGCAATCACCAAGGCGAAGAGGCTTACAGTGTGCATCTACTCTCACACCAAAACTCTAAGCTTGATGCGCAAGTTCACTAGCAAGAGGGACATTGCAAGGCCCGGCCAAACAAGATTTGCAGCCACTTTTCTCATTCTTGAGAGCCTAAATGAGAAGAAATACAAGATGAGATTGATGTTTTCCTCAGAAGAGTGGAGAAACTGCAAGTGGTATAAGACCAAGAAAGGAGAAGCAGCGAGTTCCATTGTATTCAGCCCTACATTCCTGAACCATACAGCACATGCTATCAGAGTTTTCACTCCACTAGTTCATTTATTGCATGTGGTTGATGCAGATCGACGCACATCTATGGGCTTTGTCTACGGAGGGCTTGAAGAGGCGAAGCGGGAAATAATTGCAACATTCAATGGTGTGGAGTCGTCTTATATTTTTTTGTGGATGTCATTACCTCCAAGACTAAAGGGAGAATCGATACTCCATTGCATCTAGCAGTTTATTACTTGAACCCGTTTTTCTTCTACACTGAGTCTCACAGTGATCCAGATGTTGTGGTGAGGAGATGGTTTAAGGAGTGCATGGAAAAATTCTATCCAGATTTGGATATACAAGATGCAATTACCAAGGACGAGCTTCCGGTATAAAGACTTGGTCGTGGAGATTTTGGCAAGTCTTTAGCTGTGAGACAGAGGATAACAAATGATGGCAATTTTGATCCAGATATTTCAGTGATTTTCTAAAAGTGTCAATCATTTATTTTATTATATTGACTAATTCTCTATTTTAATAGCTAATTGGTGGCATAATCATGGAGATGGCATGCCTCATTTGAAAGCATGGCTATCAATATCTTGAGCTTGACGTCTTCATCATCAGAATGTGAGCGTACTTGGAATACATTTGACTCGATAATGACTCCACTTTACCCACCCAATTCGATTAGTAATAGTAAATTTTAAATTAGTAATTGATATAAATTTGATTTTTGTCTGTCTTCGGATCCATACCAAGAAGAGAAACAGGTTGGAGACGAAGAATGTGTTTCAATTCCAACCAGCAGGAACGTCGAGTTGAGAAAGAAAGAGATCATCTCTCATCTCGTGATCGTACACACATGGTTGAATGGACCGGAGATGTTGATGCTCATGATGAGGAGGTTTTTCCAGGTTCCTGACTGACATGGGGTATTGTAGCACATGCTAGTGGTGTCGAAGAGAATTTGGAACCAAGAAGGAGCCAACGAGGTGAACGTGGAAGGGGAACTTCGTCGTCAAGCTCCAATGCTACGCCGATGAATGAGGAGGAGGAGCTACATCTTGAGGATATAGAAGAAGAAGATGATGATGATGACGATGATGAAGAAGAAGGCGATGATGAAGAAGAAGAGCTGGACTTGGATGATGATATTAAGGATTGAATCCAATGACTTGTGATGCTTGTCTTACTTTGGGCATGTTGTAAATATTTTTTATTTTTGAACATTTGCTTGTACTATGTACCAAACATTTTGTTCTTAGCTTTCTTCTTTTTCCTTCTCTTGCTATATTTTTTAAGCTCTTAAAAATATTCAAACTGCTAAATATATGAATATAAATGAAAGTATATGTTATAAAAATTGATTTATGTAATTAAAATGATAAAAAAATCCAAACTGACTAATGCCCGACTAAATCCGATTACTCTCTTGACTACCGATTAATCCTTAGTCACTGACCCTGCCAACCGAGTACCGACTGCCGACTTCTGCAACCTTGGTAACGATCAAGGCTCCCATCTGCATGGTGTTTAACAGTAAACACCCACTTGCAACTGACGACAGTGGCTCCAGGAGGTGCAAACTCCAAACTCCAAGTACCACGTGATTGCAGGGCAGCCATCTCTTCCTCCATAGCTAGTCGTCGGTGACTATCGTTCAGGGCCTCCTGGTAATTCCGTGGAATAGTCACAGCTGATAGAGCGACTGCAAATCTCTGAAAGTCTCCTGTCGGATGATGAAAGGACACCTGGAACGCAAGGGGATAAGAAGCACAAGTATGTTTTTGCTTCCGTAAAGCGATAGGTACATCCAAGTCATCGGTAGCATCAGCCAAGTGTGGGCTAGTCTCCTGCAAAGATCCTTGCACAGATATATCTCCAGACCCATCATTAGAAATCATGTTATCAAAACAAACCTAAAGCGTGCTGGATGACGAGCGATTACCATGAGCAGAGACAGGTCTATAGGTATAGAATTTTGGTAATGGTGGAACAATGTGGGACTGGGTAAAAGGCGGTGGTGGTGGTGGTGGTGGTGGTGGTACAACAAGCACAGGCGGATGAGAAGACAAAGACGTGGGAGGAGGTGGCATGTAAGCCTCATCATCAGAGTCGAATGGCCCCAACCTATCTCCTGTAGGGGAGAAAAACATCACAGACTCAAAAAAAGTGACATCAGCACTGATATAATATTTCATGCGCAAAGGATCATGACACTGATATCCTTTCTAGGTCCTGGAGTACCCAATAAACACACATTTGACAGCCCTAGGAGAGAGCTTGTCAAGACCAACTAGTGTACGAATGCAACAGAACCAAAGACACGAGGAGTAAGTTAGAATGACTCCTTATCAGGAAAAACAATGGAGAAAGGAGTTTTCTCACCTAAAACAGACGAAGGCATGCGATTCACTAGGTAACACGCCGTAAGGACAGCATCACCCCAAAACGAATGTGGGGCACGACTCTGAATAAGAAGTGTCCGAGTGAGACATGTAAATGGCGATGCTTCCGCTCTGCAACACCATTTTGCTGAGAAGTGTAAGGACATGTTGTTTGATGAATAATGTCACAGGATGAAAAAAATGGGATAGAGTACGTGTACAGAATTCCAAAGTATTATCTGTTCTCACAAATTTCACAGAAGAGAAAACATTTTGCACTTCATTGATAAAGATTTTGATCATTATTCATATCCCATGCTTCAGATTTATTTTTCAATAAGAAACCCATGACAAACGAGAGTAATCATCAACTGCAACAAGATAAAACATGTGTCATTGTTGATCAGGAACACGACTCGGACCCCAAATGTCAACATGAAATAATTCAAAAGTGGAGCCACTGCTCCGACTTTGACGACTAGGAAAAGTCAGCCAATGATGCTTCCCCAAATGACAAGCTTCACACTAGAAGGAAGACCCTGGTGAGATCTGCAGCAAGATATGACACAACTTCTTGAGAGGGAGATGACCAAAACGTAGATGCCAAGAGAAGGGAGAGATTGGTCCAGTAGAAATAGAGGATGCGCCTGCATAGGGAGTTCGGACCAGTCGATAAAGACCACACTGCTCACGACCACACCCAATCACCTTGTCCATAAGAATGTCCTGAAAAACAAGAGACGATGGCTCAAAGATATCTCGACAATGCAAATCCTTCGTAATCTGACTAATAGATAACAAATGCATAGAAAAATCAGAGGCATGTAACACGTTCTGCAGACGCATTGAAGGTGTCAAAGTAGTCTCCCCTCTCCTGTGACTGAGGAATGAGTATCATCGGCTATCACTACAGTTCTTCCTGGGAGAACCTATATGCATGCTATAAGCTGACCTTTCTCTCCGCATAAATGGTGTTGTTGGAGTATTTGGTTGTGGGCCTATTGAGTTGTAGGAGGGTAAATGGATCTCTCCATGATCCATTTACCCCATCCATATGTTTAATCCCACATCTACCAGTGGTGGGACTTGGAGGCTCTGTGGAGGCTATATAAGGAGCCCCAGACCTCTTGTATCCATTGACAAAAAACAATGAAGCATATGCCCTTTTGAGGGCTTCTCCCGTGGTTTCATCCTGCTCCTTAGGGATTATGGTTTCACATAAAATCTCTTGTTCCATGTTTCATATTTCTATATCTATGCTCTGTTTATCATTGTCGCTTCCGCTTCCTATTTTCTAACATGATCTCAGAGTGGGTTCGTTTCTCAAGGATTTTCATGTTCTTATTTTCGAGATTCGATTCAATTATCATTCTTGAAGATCATTTTTGATCATGCTAGTGATTTGATCAAGTTGTGGTCGAGTTCCATGATTCTAGGGTTTGTTGAAACCCTTTTTTACACGGATGCAAAATCTGGGAGCAAGGTTCTACGAGGGGTTCAATCTGGAACCCTAATCACAAATCTCCTATACGGCAAGAGGCGTCGCATCCTTTCCAGCGTAGGGTTTCTACATTTCCAGCAACAATCTCCTCCAGATCCTCTTCCTGATGGCATCTCCAAGGCGATGAAGTCTCCCCCAGTGGCGCAGGTTCTCCAGCAATCAACGCGCAAGCCTAGGCAATCAACAAGCGATGCCGCATCTTACTCGTCTCCAGATGTGGCTAGGTCTGGCGCAACTCCACCTCCAGATCACGAGACCTCCTCTCTCTCGCACAGGCAGCAAGGTCGCAACCTCCTAGCGGCACATCCCGGAGATCTCGCGTGATCCCCAAGCGCTTCTTCCATCATGCAACTCTCTACATCGCACCCTGCCTCAATCCAGGCGGCTATCCAGAAGGTGGTGAAGCCCGACAGGGCTCCCTCTCCCTCGACTCCAGGCGCGCACCCCAGGCACGCAGCTTCTGCTCCAGGCGCCGCCCTTCGGCAGTACGATCTCCCTGTGGCGCCTATGATCTCCCGAAGCCGCACCTCCCCCAGGCGCGCACCTACAGGCGCGATTCCGCACCCTCCAACCCGCTCTGCTCCTACGTCACGCAGGCGGAGCCCCTCTTGCCTCACAGGTCGATCGCCCAATCGTCCAGAAGCCCCTCATCGTTCCTGATCGCCGCCACAAACGGCGTTCCATGCTCAAGCAGCGGCGGCGGTTACGCTCCTCATTGGCGGCGGCATAAGGTGTCCTCTCCATCGAGGGCGACTTGCGTTGAAAGAAGCGTTCCCGCTGGGAACCCTAAATAGATCAGGGGGGAGGTGTTATTATTAAAAATAATAATACTAAAAAAATTGTAGCCAGTTTGAGAATGAGCGGGGATCTCTTAAAAAAATGAGGTTGCTTTTGTAGGCCCAAATGGGCCGAGGTTTTGTTTTAAAAAAAAGGAAGAAAAATGAGAAGACGCGTATAGAAAAAAAGAAGAAAAAAGCCGTACGTAATTTGCAAAAAAGGAGGGAAAAGCAAAAAAATTGAAACGGCTTAAAAAATTGTTTTCAAAAAAATGTGACGAAAAAGAAATTGAAGAAAAGCCGCAAAAAATTTTGTGAGAATATTCATGTTCAACCCATGTTATTGTCTTCTCCCAACGTGATCGATGTTTGTCATCCCGACCAGTATGGGAGAAAGGGGGAGTATAATGTAGAGTCACAAGTATGTTCAAATGATCCAGATTTCATATTCGTCAGACCAGCCGGATTGTTCAGATTCTACAGTTGTCAGATGTTCAGACTCGACATCAGTGTCCGAGTCTGTAGTTCAAGACGCACGAGTGTGCAATCTTCAGTTCATGGTCCCCATCATTCTTGCTGTCAGGCCAGAGTTTTCATGTAAGCCATAGAGACTCCAGAGTAGAGGATCATTCCCTATGCCATGTGGGCAAGGGTTTTCATGTGGTATCATAGGCGGTGTTCACAAAATCGGTTGAAGCGGACGCATATGCGCGTACGGACCGTTGGACGCGCCGCATTCGTGAAGCCCCTCTATATGCGGCTATTGCGCATATGCGGGCTGTGCAGCCGCATATGCGGGCTGTGCGCCCGCTTCGTGCTCTGACGTGCTGTCGGATCGGATCATTAGATCCGATTACCCGTAACCCCCCGTTACTTGATTACCCATAGTCCCATACCCGATTACCCGCGTTACCCGGATACCCTAACCCCCTCTCCCCTAATACCCCGATACGGCGATACCCTAATCCCTCCCCTGTGCGAGCCCACGCCTCCACGATCCTCCTCCCAACTGCGCCTCCATCGCCGCCGCCTCCAAGCTCCTCCGCCTCCACTCATCTCCGCCTCCTCCTCCCAACTCCTCTACCTCCTCCGCTTCCTCCCAACTCTGCTTCCTCCTCCCAGCTCCACCGCGCCCGCGGCACCGCCTCCTTCTAGCTGCGGCACCGCGCCTCCTCCTCCCAGCTCCACCGCGGCACCGCCTCCTCCTAGCTGCAACACCGCCTCCTCTTAGCTGCAGCGTCGCATCCTTCCAACAGCGCCTCCTCCACCTCCGATCGTGCGAGATTCCTTCGACTACCGGTTGTGCAAAGGTAACTTATTGAATATTTTTTTACCATATTTGATGATGGAATGTTAGATTTTCGCATAGTTTATTTTAATTTGAGAAATACAAGAATTCATTGATGGAATGTTAATTATAGAATGTTAGATGATATGATTTTACATGTATTTATTGATTGAATGTTCATTGATTGAATGTTTAGATGATATGATATGATTATAGAATTTGAGAAATACAAGTATTCATTGATGGAATGCTAGATTTTTTATTCTAGATTTTACATGTATTCATTGATGAATGTTCTCACCAAGATTTTGGATTGTTAATGCACATTTGAGCATGTATCCAAAATATTAGAATATAATTATTTAAATAAATATTTTCCTAAAACTCTTATTTGTATATGCTTATTAAACCTTTTTTGTTGATGTTTTCTAATTATGATTGAATGTTAGGCAATTATGACCTCCAGACTACCATCTGATAGCGTTTCTTCTCCTATGCCTGGAGCTGAAAGCGAAAGTGAGCCTCCTATTCAGAGGAGCGACACATCGGAATTTTTTTCCTCCTAGATCCAATGATCATGGATGGAAGTATGCTTTTTTAGCGAATCCGACTACTCCTAGCATGGTCACTTGCCGATTATGTCGGAAGGTTGTGACAGAAGGGATCAATCGCATGAAGCAACATTTGGCTCATATTAAAGGTAATACAGCATCTTGTCCCAAGGTTACTCCTGAGGTGAAGAAAGAAATCGTGGACAACATGGAGGAAATTAAAGTGAAAAGGAATGAGAAGACCATGAGGATGAAACACATTCAAGGGCAAGTCTCCATCAAGATGAATCAACCCTTGGTTGATGAAGAGAGGGACGGGAAAAGACCCCGAACTTCAACAGAAGATGTGCCTGCGGAGAATCTCCGCCATTCCACCATTAAAGATACCTTTGCCAAGGAGGAACGTGCACGTGTGAATTCATTCGTGGCAAAGTATTTCTATGATAATGACATTCCTTTCAATGTTGTCAAAAGTGACTCCTTTCTCCGAATGTGTGAAACAATTGGGCAATATGGAAGGTCATATAAGCTTCCACCGTATTATGAGCTTTCAGAAACTCTTTTAAAGGAACAGGTTAAGGAAATAGCAGATTTCTTACAAGCGCATCGTGATACGGAAGACTTCTGGATGTTCCATTATGACGGATGCATGGACTGATAGGAGAGGAAGGAGCATAATGAATATTTGCGTCAACTGCGAGCTGGGAACTAATTTTCTGAATTCAATTGACTCATCTGCAGATTCTCATACCGTGAAGTACATTGCTTCCTTAGTGGATAAGTCGATTGAGGAAATTGGGCCCGAGAATGCAGTCCAAGTAGTGACAGACAATGCATCTACTAACATGGCTGCTGGTAGAATTTTGAGAACTAAGTACCCACGGATATTCTGAAGTTCTTGTGCAGCACATTGCATCGACCTTATGCTAGAAGAGATTGGCAAAGAATCAAAGGTGAAAACTGCCATCACAAAGGCAAGGATATTGACTGTGTTCATATACAGCCATGTCAAAGCATTAAGCTTGATGAGACAATTTACGCAAAAGGACGAGATAGTGAGGCCGAGAACAAGATTTGCAACCACATATCTCACGTTGCAATCTGTGATGGAGAAGAAAGATAAGTTGAGACTTATGTTTTCTTCTGATGAATGGAGAGCTTGTAAATGGTACAAAACCAAGAAGGGGGAAATGGCTTCAGCAATAGTTTTGAGTCCTTCATTTTGGACTCAAGTGTCTTTGACATTGAAGGTCTTTTCTCCGTTGGTACATGTTCTGCGGATTGTTGATTGAGATAGGAGGCCAGCCATGGGATTTGTATACAGTGAGTTGCAAGATGCTAGAAAAGAGATCATGAGCATTTTCAAAGATGTAGAAGCATCTTACAAACATTTTGTAGATGACATTGACTCAAAGTCAAAAGGAAGACTGGATAGGGGCCCCTCCACCTTGTTACGTAATTTTTGAATCCCTATTCCTTTTATAGGGATAATGCTCAAATCCAGAGAGAAGGCCTCGCTTTGAAGGGATTCTTGGATTGTATGGATATTTTCTATTCTGATTTAGAGATCCAAGATATCATCATCGGGAAGGAGTTGCCTTTATATGAAGGGGCAGAAGGATCATTTGGCAAACCTTTGGCTATCAGACAACGACCAATCACTGATGACGATTTCAATCCAGGTATAATTTCTCATTAGAATTAATAGAATTATATGTTTAACGATATTAACTATTTTTCTGTAAATAGCCCGTTGGTGGGGATTGCATGGCATGGAAACGCCACATTTAAAGGAAATGGCAATGAAAGTTTTGAACTTGACAGCTTCTTCCTCGGGTTGTGAAAGGAATTGGAGCACTTTTGAGGCAGCAAAGTTAAAAAATTGGTGCACATGTTATATGTTGTGTCTCATTAATGATGTGGTAGATATATTTATGGTTATTTTGTAGATCCACACGAAGAAAAGGAATAGACTTGAATTCAAGCGATTAAATGACTTGGTTTATGTCATATTCAACGCCAAATTGAGAGATCGTCATCTTAAAAAACGAAATGATCCATTTGCCACAAATGATAGAACTCGTTTGAGAGATAAGGTGATGATGAAGTTTTCCTAGGATCGGGGCTGACGTGGAACTTAGTGGCTGATGCAACTGGTGCAGAAGATCACGTGCAACATAGAAGAAGCCAAAGGCATGCTACTGGTTCAACCTCATTGCCGACTTTGAACAAGGAAGAACTCCTATCCGAGGAAGAAAGTGAAGATGAAGATGAAGATAATACCGCAGTGGAATTTGATGATGACTAGATTAGAATAGCTTTGTACTTTGTACCTCATTATCGTTTGAACATTTCATTTTTCTCATGCTATCTTAATCAGTACTTTTTCTAATGTTATTTGTTTTGAATTCCAGTTTTCTTTCATATTCTTACATATTTTGGTGATTGTTGTTAATTATTATGTTTGCTAACTATTCTATCGAACTATTGATACTTGATTGATGGATAAATGAAAGTCATCTTTTTTATATCTTATGTTCGACCACAATAATACATAAGTTTAGTTCAGTTGTAGTCAAATTTGTACATATTTATTTATTTTTAAATAAAAAATTAGGAAACCGCGTAGAACCGCGTATACCCCGCATATGCCCCCGCATACCGCTTAATCGCTGTTCAGTGACCTGTCCGAATGCATACGCATACCGCTTTCCTGAACCTTGATCATAGGTACTCAAGAGTAGAGTATCATTCTCTGAGCCAGATGGGAGAGACCCAGTTCTCCGACGAGGAGACTCCAGGCGCAGTTTCAGACTCGATAGTCAGATTTCGAGTCCGCGGTTGACTCACACTCCAGCCCGTTCGTCGTCCTCACCTGCACGGCATGAGAAGCAACGCCCTCGACAGCAGCCGACAGTTGTGCGTGTTGAGCTGATATTGTCTAGAGTGTCTTGTAGCATGAGTTGAGTTTCTTTCTATTTGTCCAAGCTGAGCATTGCATGTTCCGGCTTGAGGGGGAGTGTTGGAGTATTTGTTTGTGCGCCTATTGAGTTGTAGGAGGGTAAATGGATCTCTCCAGGATCCATTTACCCCATCCATATGTTTAACCCCACATTACCAGTGGTTTGACTTGGAGGCTCTGTAGAAGCTATATAAGGAGCCCCAAACATCATGTATCCATTGAGAAAAAGCAATGAAGCATATGCCCCTTTGAGGGCTTCTCCCATGGTTTCATCCCGCTCCTTAGGGGGTAGGGTTCCACGTAAAATCTCTTGTTCTATGTTTCATATTTCTAGATTTATGCTATGTTTATCACTATCGTTTCTGCTTCCTATTTTCTAACAGGTGCATTGCCCCAGAGTCCATAATCCACTCTGTAATCTCAGATCCATAAAAGGATGTAAAAGCGTAAGTACTACTTGAGGTGTTGGCCGTAGCAGAAGTACTGGCGGAGGCTGAAGCAGTGATATCAAAATGGCCTCCTAGAGATGTGAAGGAGGCATGATATCTCGCAGTCTTGCCACGAAGTCATCAAATCTCTGATCTGAAGTAGGAGACTCAGCATGTTCTGATATACGGGCTGATGCTGGGAAACCATGCTTGGAGTAGCATGTCTCCTCGATATGACCTGGGCGATGGCAAAATGTGCAGGGCTGACGAATGCGACCTCCTCTACCACGAGGTCCTCGGTCACGAAAAGAAGAGCCTCCTCTGCCTAGGGAGGCTGCCATCGTTGTAGAGGTCTCACTAGTGGTAGTGGATGGAACAGTGATCATGCTGAGCCGGCGGAAAGCTTCCTCCATAGAAGGAATAGTAGCATCCACAAGAATCTGAGAGCGAGCAGCATCATATTCAGGATCCAGGGCTGTTAGGAATACACCAACCATAGTAGCATTCCTACATATCTTCTGCTACTCTGAGGTAGCCGTGAGTGGCATGAAGCTGTGGAGCTTCTCAAACATCCTACGCAAGGATATATACAGCGAATGGAGAGGCCGACCGTTCTGCTTGATAGTGAATATGTCGTGTTGAAGTTGAAGGATCTTGGTTTCGTTCCTCGCCTGAGAGTAAGTGGTTGCGAGGATGTCCCGCGTAGCCTTAGCAGTGGGCTGATGTAACACATCATTGACGATCTCTATCGTCAATGTCCCTGAAAACCAGACTTTAGCATATACATCATCCGCCTCCCACGAGACGTTAACGCCCGTCTTCTCCACCGGCTCCTCGGTAAGAATGTACTTCTTACCATTCGACTTCATAAGGCCCATGAACTGCATGGCCCAGAGCTCATAGTTCGTCCCGTCTATTTTGACAATAGGCGTTGGACATCTGAAAGCGTTTATGGTGGGTACATCGACTTTGTTATCGGACATATTGCCAGATGTAGAAGATTAGAGTTTTATAGACCAAAGAGTGAATGTTTACACAAACATGCGTGGATCTGAATGCATATGTAGACTTATGCACCCAAATCCATCAAGTAAACGGAGAGATCGACGTCGACGATGGAGCGACTAGAAAGCAAGTCGTGCACGGAGGCGTTGCACGCGTAAGGGCAGCATGTTGGGCGATGTGCGGTGGCGCGTGGTGGCCCATGATGACGTGCGAGGACGCGCTAGGCGACGCGCGGTGGCACGTGAGGGCGCGCGAGGCGATGCGCGGTGATGCGCAGTGGAGCAGCGGCGCGCGAGGGACAACGGCACGCGGGGATGGGAAGAGCGCATGCGGAGACGAGGGCAGAGGATGAGGTTAAGGTTATGAGTACGAGAACTCTGGCCTAGGACCGCTACTATGATACCATGTTGGAAAAAATAGAGAAGATGTTTATTCCATGGAACCCTAGGCTCTCTTATATAGAGGAGAGGTATATGTGTAAATTACATAAGATAGACATGAAGAAATAAAAATAAGAAACTAATACTCATAGTACATAGAATTATCTCTACACTTGTTGCAGCCTAGGATCGGAAAACGTGATTTATATGTCAAAAATCATGCATTACGGTCAAGATCAGACCCTACAGTCCTGCAAGAATGCCAGAACTGCAGAAGATGGGGCATTCGGTGGCTGGTGCAGCCGGCAAGGGGCGGCCGACAGGTGGCAGGGGAGACCGACAACGGTCGGGGCGGCCTACTAAGGTTGTAAGGTTGGGCGGAACGACCTCTATGGGCGGCCGGAGGGGTCGGACAGCAAGGGCGACCGGCCTGCTGGCCGACGGAGGGGTAGGGTTTTTTGAGATATGGGAACCCCGGTCTAGGATCATTGCTCCGATACCATGTTGGAGGAAAAATGAATTCGAGATATCATTATTGAGACCTTAGGGTTCTCATATATAGGAAAAAAATTCTGGGTAAATAACACGGGAGGTACATGAAAGAAAGAGAAATAAGAAATAAATATAAAGAAATAGAAATATCTCAACAGCAATTGATCACTCAAATAATTTTTTTAGGAAAAAAATTAAGCTAATATTTTATCTTATTATAAACCCACTAGTTATATGGACATTTAACGTCTATATTCTCTTTCTATAATCTTCTAGACAAACCATTTACTCAAAATCTCATTCTACACGAGTACTCAGGACAATGTTACAGATCATTCCATACCAGAACACCCCCGGGAGGTAATGGAGCGCTGGTGGCGAGTGAAAGGGGAAGGGTGGGGCAACGTCGGCAAGGTTGGAGGTTGGGCAACTTCCCGCTGGGGAGGTTGCCGAGACGAAGGGAGAGTGTCACGGGGGTGGTGATGGGCCATCTAAGCTTGGTGAGGGTGGCGAGAAGCGGGCGAGGGGGGAGGGCGAGTGGGTACAGGTATCGCACAGGAAGTTGGGGAAGAAATGCTTTCGATACGGGTTGCATGGTCATCTTGCCTCGGGTTGCCGGTTTCCGCCTCGGTGCTATGCATGCGGCAAGGTGGGTCATCGGAAGGTGTCGTGCTGGTCCGTTGCTGATTCTGGCGCCTCTTCCCGGCCCCGTGCTCGGTCGGGGGAGCATGGGTCGGGGGTGCGTGGATGCTTCGCTGGCCCTCTTGGTGAGAGGGGCCCTCGCTCTTTTGCGCAGGTGGTAGGTGGTGTCGATGCGCAAGTGGTGGGGGTGAGGGTGGTGGCGCAGCTGCTGGTGAAGTCTCGGCATTTGGGGGGCGGTGTGGGGGAGACATCGGCTTCGTCGCTTGGTTTGCATGGGGAGTTGGTGGGTAGGGAGCATGTGCATGGGGGAGGCGGTGCATGGTTTGGCGGTGCAAGAGGTGCGGATGCGCGCTTGTGTTGGCCTCGTCGCGGTGGTGGGGCTTGTGCGGCGGCCTGGTGTGGTTTGGGATGAGATACGATCCCCACCTCCTTGGCTTCTTGGGCCCTCGATTCACAGGGGACTTCATAATCCTGGATTCTTCACGTTGCTGCGTTCGTGGTCTTTCCCCGGAGCAATGGGAAAGGCTTATCTGTAATGACGATTCCGAAGATGTGGCTTGGAGGAGATTGAGGGTGTGGATGGAGCCTCCTCTGATACGGAGGTCTGTGTGGCGGAGGTGCGTTGTGTGCCATTTCTCTCTCGTTCGGTCCCCGCCTTGTCCAGGTGCTCAGTGCCTGGGGGATGTCCTGGCTGTTGTGGACGATGGACTTTCGCCGGGGGGCGGATTGGAAGTGCGCTCGGATTCTCATGGAGTGCTCAAGAGCCTTTCTTACCAATGCGGTTGATAAGGTTTTTTCGAAACCGTGAAGGTTGGCCGGTGGCGATTCAAGGTCGAGCTTTCCGTCATCGCCCCTTCACTGGCGCGCGCGACTTGCCCTTCGCGTCCGGTTGCATTCGACGGTGTGCTTGACTTGGGATTTGGGGTCGTCGCTTCGCCTCTCGGGTGCCACGTGTCAGGCCTGGGGGAGTTTTCGAAGCATCGCCTGCTGAGTGTATCTTCTCTGGGCCTTTCGATTTGCTTCCTCGGGAGTTGTGTACGGGGTCTGAAAGGGCAGGTTTTGCTGGCGCCGGGGCTCAATCGAGGACGATTTGCCTTCTCTTCATCCTCCGTTTTTGTCGGCTGACTCCTTGCAGTTGTGCTTCTCGGGGCCCGTGCCCGTTCCTGTTATGAGGGCCTTTAACAGATCCATTCATTTTCGGATCGTGGGCAACGATGTGGAAGCCCTCAGACCCGGTTGTGCTGCCGGACTCTCCTTATTGGTGCCCGACTCTTCTCTTTCGCGACCCGAATCATCTTTGGGGTTGACCCGTCGGTTACAGCTGGAGGAATTTGGGTCGTCTACGGATGTGGTTTTGGATCCTTCATCTCAATCTTCTCCGATTGTGCCCCACTCCCCCTCCCCTCCTGTGGGTCGGGTGGTTTCTTCGGGGATGACTCCTTCAGGTGCTGCTGGGGTGTCCGATGGTGAGGCTGGAACCACCGGGATTCCTTCTGCTGGTGTTGCTCCTTCCGCGGTGGGGAGTACCTCGGACACACGCTTTGGGAAGAGCTATCGCAGGCGTATCCACTCCCGCCTTGGCGACTCGGTGATGTACTCTTGTCAGACGTTGCGGGATTCTGTGGCGGAGGCGGCTGGCCTCTCTTTGATCGGGGGGGCCTCTGATGGTCTTTAATGAAGGTTCTCTCCTGGAACGTCAGAGGCCTCGGGGACCCTGATAGGCGGCGTTCTTTTGGGTTGCGATTCTCAGAGTGGGACTGTGATCTGGCATTTATCCAAGAAACTAAACTAACGGGGTGGATGACTCTCTATGGAGGTCTTTCGGTGCAGGTGCTATGGATGAATTTCGCGCGGTAGACGCGATTGGGGCGGCGGGTGGCGTTTGTTGGCGTGGCGCTCGGCGGCTTTTCTCATTCTCCTCTCTGCGGGTGGGAAGGCATTCTTTATCTGTGGTGTTGATTCGGTCTGATTTCCCTTACTCCTGTTGCCTTTTCTTGTATTTATGCGCCTACGTGCCATGTCCTCAGGCGGGAGTTGTGGGATGAACTTCGGAACGCGGCCTCTGAGTTCGCGGGCCTTCCTTGGTTGTTGGGGGGATTTTAATGTGACTGCTCATTCCTCGGATCGTCCTCGAGGCCGGGGGGGCAGGATCCGGGCTCGCGCGAATTTGTTGAGCTTATTGGGGACCTTGCTCTGGAGGGGTTGGTCCCCGATGACATTTCTTACACCTGGAGGAACAGTACGTCTCGATCTAGGATTGATCGATTCTTGTCAAATAACAAACTTACGGAGGCTTTCCCTCTGTGCTCGGTGTCTTCCCGTCCGCGTTCATTCTCTTATCACAATCCTATTTTGTGGAATTCTGGGGAGGACCTCCGACCGTGGGGTCTTTTTCGCTATGAGAAGTGTTGGCTTTTGGAGCCAATTTCAAAGACTGGTGAGGAACCATTGGAATCAATCTTCTTTTGTGGGATCTGCTGCTCGTAGATTCGATCAGAAGCTTGCCTCTCTGCGGAGGCTCCTGGCGTCATTCAAGAAGGAATCGCGTCTGGCTCGTGTGGCGACCAGGGCGGCGGCGGAGGATGTCATTTCTCGACTGGACCGAACGGAAAATTTTAGGGATCTGCTCTCGGAGGAGCTTATTGAGCGCTCCTGCTGCGCAATATGTGGTCAGCGCGGAGGACAAGAAACGGAACACGGAGTGGCGTCAGCGCTCGCGCTTGAGGTGGATCAAGGAGGGCGATGCTAATACTGCTTTCTTTCACCGCGTGGCTAGCAGAAGAAGGCGCTACAACTCTATCCGTTGGTTAATGGTTCCTTAGTTAATGGGGACAAGGAGTTGGGGGGCCATGGTTGACCACTTCAAGCGTGCTTATGGGTGTCGCTCGCAGTGCAGGTGGCGTTGGTTGGGCAGTGGGGCCCCTTCCTTAGCGACTATGGATTATGTGGCTTTGGTTAGGCCGATCTCCTTGGTTGAGATCAAGGAGGCCGTTTGGGACCTAAATGCGGATGGTCCGCCGGGCCCTGATGGGTTCCCGGTGGCTTTTTACCGAGATTTTGGGATGTGGTGGCCGAAGACGTTATGGAGGTTGTTCGTGAATTTTGTGAAGGGAACGATGGGTTCGATAAAATTAACAGGGTCGTCATTGTTATGATCCCTAAGACTGACGCGGCTAATCGCATCGAGGATTTTAGGCCTATCTCTATCTCGAATGGGATTTATCTTATATCATTGCAAAGGTTTTGACGAAGAGGCTTGCTCCTCTTCTTGCCTCGCTGGTTTCGCCAACCCAGGCCGCCTTTATTCGGGGGCGGCAGATCTCGGATTGCATCGCATTGGCTTCCGAATTGGCTGCGGCTTGGAAGAAGTCTAATAAGATGGGGGTTCTTTGGAAGATTGATTTCGCCAAGGCTTACGATTGTCTTGATTGGCGATTCTTGTGGTCTGTCTTGAAACGGAGGGGCTTCCTGAGGTTTGGATATTCGTGGGTGCGTCGTTGTGTGACCACGGCCTCCCTCTCGGTTTTGCTTAATGGTCGCCCGGCTGGGGGCTTCTTCCAGCCGAGGAGGGGGGTGCGGCAGGGGTGTCCTCTCGCTCCCCTTCTCTTTGTGCTGGCGTCGGACGTGTTGGCTCATATGATTTGACAGCGTGATCGAGGCGGGGCTGACCAGGGGCTGTACGGTGGGGGCCTTCCAGGTGCCCTTAATTCAGTTTGCTGACGACACTTTATGCTTCATCGAGGGTGGCTCTTCTGAGGTTTCCGTATGGCAATTACTCTCGAGCTTTTCAGTGAGTTACCGGGGCTCTTGATTAATGGGGCTAAGTCTAAGGTGATCCCCTTTGGGATGTCGCAGTAGGAGGCGTTGGAGTGTGGCCACTGGCTGGCTGTTGGGCTCTCCTTCGTGTGGCCTCCCTTTCGATTACCTTGGCTTGCCTCTGGCTGTGGGTCGTGTCAGGCTCCGTGATTGGAGGTTGGTGGTGGAGAAGATGGAGGCTCGCCTTGCTGGGTGCGTGCATCATTAATTATCTAGGGGGGGCGTCTGGTTCTTCTTAAGGCGATGCTCTCCCCTATTCCACTATATTTCTTCTCGGTTCGATGTATGCCTAAGGGGATTCGGTTGCGTCTGGAGCGTTGTATGCGGGGATTCTTGTGGGGTAAGAAGGGGGAGGGAGAAGGGGGTTCATTTTGGTGGCTTGGGATGATGTTTCGCGGCCCAAAGCGGGATGGTGGCTTGGGGTGCGGAGGTTGGAGGTTGTTAACGAGGCTCTCTTGTTAAAATGGGCGACTAGGGTCTGGGTTCAGGAGGGACAACTTCTTGCTTAATGTTCTGTGGGAGCTTCTGGGGGAGGAGATGATGGGCTTCACAAGGGGGAATGCTTACGGGCACCTCTCTCCGTTTTGGCATGGTGTGTTGGATGTTTTTTATTCGAAATCTCTCCCTCTTTAAGCCGGTGTTGGGGAAAGGGGATTCATTTCGTTTTTGGACCGACGATTGGTCGGAAAGGGGTACTCTCAAGGACCGCTTTCCCCGTTTGTTTGCTTTGGCGGATGATAAGGAGGCATCGGTGGCCTCGTGCTGGAGTGGACGGATGCTGGTGTCCTCGGTTTATTGCCAATTTCTCGGATCAGCGTATGGATGATTTTCTCTCGTTAATGCGCTTGCTTGCTGACGCTGTCCAACCTAATGATGCCGGGACCACTGGTCTTGGAAGGGATGGTCTTTTCTCCCCGTGGAAGGCGTATCTGGCACTTGCTCCTCCCAGTCCTGAGGTGGGGGACGTTATTCTATTCCGTGATTGCAGATTCTCTGGGAATGAAGCTTCCTGAGCGCATTGGTGTCTTCCTATGGCTTCTTTGCAGGGGGAGGCTCTTAACGCGTGACTGTTGCACCCGATTTTTTCCGAACGTGGGGCCTAATTGCGAGCTTTGTGAGGAGGAGCTGGAAACCATCGACCACTTGTTCTTCGGCTGCAGCTTGGTTCGGGGCCTTTGGGCTGATCTGGATTGGATCAACTCGGAGAGCTTGGTTGCTTTTTGCGAGAGCTTGGTGGGCATCAGGGGCAGGGAAAGGAAGGATTTTCTGGCTCCGATTGCAAGGTTGTGGGGCATATGGCTGGGGAGGAATGAGGCCCTCTTCGCGGGCCAGCGGTTCAACCGAGAAAACATTATTATCCTTTCTTCACGTCTTCTGGATGACTGGTGTACAGGGTAGACCTACATTGGCTTTTTGAGGGTGATCTTTGCTTGTTGCGCTTTCGGTTACCCCCTTTGGGTCTTGTTTTTGCTTGGTTTTTGTAATATTCTTGTAACTTTCTTTGTCTCTTTTCCTTTTAATACATTGGGGTGAACACCGCAGAGTGTCTCCCCCTTTTTATAGCCTCAAAAAAAAATCTCATTCTACACATTATATATTCATTATTTACATTGTTAGAAATTCTCTTTCTATAATCTTCTAGACACACCATTTACTCAACATCTCATTCTGCACATTATATGATGCAGAAAGGTTTTTTGCAACGGCGGAAAAAATAAAATATTTGAACGGGGTAATTTCGGTGGAGAAGAAATAGAGGGATTGAGAAGAGAAACTCATCGGGAACACGAGGGGATGGAGAAGAGAAAACGTGAAGACCACGTGGGGGAGAGAAAGAGAGATAGAGATAAAATCTCAATTTTTAATATCAACTGAACTGTCTAAATAACTAGTCTATCATCCCTTTATATAGAAGGGATGAGATTACAAAAATAGCAACTCAAATTCAAATTCAAACTACTTATCCTAATTTGACTCTAACCGACTAACTGACTAATTTGAAATTCAAATTGAAACTAACTACTTTAGAGATCACATGCGATCTCTTTTATTTGAATAAAATTACGACAACTTAAAATAAACGTAAATAAAATTAACGGATAAAAGTAGAAAAATGCAGCCCTATTTATCTGTTTCACGCCGCATCAGTTCTCCGCTTGAAAAATTCGTCTCCTGACGAATTGCTTGATCTTCGATGCATCGTTGGAGAATTCGATCTTGAAACTGTAGCTTCAAAATAAAATATTTTGCAACGGCGGAAAGGTTTTTTGCAGAAAGGTTTTTTTGGAACGGCGGAAAAAATAACATATTTTAACGGTGGAATTTCGGTGGAGAAGAAATAGAGTGATTTTTGTATCATTATATATTCATTATTTACATCGTTAGAAGAGTATATTGCATTATATGCATTGACAACAGCCAAGATACTTCCGCAAAAGCACACTTTCGTTCTCTTCAAGGAACAAATGTTTTTCAACCTCTGATCTCTCTACAAGTCGTTAGATAAACTTTCAAGCAAGTAATTCTACTCCACTCATGATTAACTACATTTTACTCTGTTCAGCATAGGTTTAAGTTTGGATTGCTATTGCTATATTCGTATCGTTGATACATTTGCATACCATATAAAATTTGTGAACGAATCAAAAGATATATTATATCTGCTTTTACATAACCCTTCGTGGAGGAAACTTGAGTGTTTAATGAATCCAAGTTGCACTAAGCATGTGATTCAAGCGTACATGAACCTTTATATTTGATCCAAGTGAGCAGGATCTTTGATGTATGATGCTAAGTTGAGAAGCATTGGATATATGATCCAAAGCAGTGTACATGTGTATAGAACTTCAGTGTGTGATTTGAAGTTGTATAAGCATTTGGTGTCTGATCCAAAGTGCTTGTAAAAGCAATTGAGTCAGCGATTGGTTGATCGGCACAAGTAATCGAAAATCCATAGTCGAGGGCATCGCTCGTGATTTTCACCCAGTTGGGTTTCCATATTAACATCTACGTCTACATGTTGCTTATCTAGTTTGATATTATCATATGTGCTTGTCAATTGAGATATTGTTCTTTTATCTAGCCATTAGTTGTGTAATTATTGTTCACCCCCTTCTAGTGGTATCATAATCCTAATGGTATCCACAAATACGATCACACGCATATCCTTGACATATAATATGGCCTCCATGGCTTGAAGAAATAGCAATGGCAGGCTCCAATCTGGAAGAGCATGCTCCTAATTATATTCCTACAAGAGCATTCATGATCACTTAGGCTAATTGGTCTCATCCAAATTCTAAATCAAGCAAAATAAGGGAAACATCTAGCTCTCTCTCTCTCTATCACTCTTTATACATGTCACATTACATGACTCAAAAATCTTCCGTATACAATCGATACTTGCTTATAGGATGTAAGAAATAGCATATGATCGATTCAGATCATACCACGAGTCAAATGAAGTCTTAGATGACTCAAACAATAATGTAGAACACGCTACACTATGTTGTTGGCGGCAAGAAGCCACATGTAGGGGTGTAAATGAACTGAACCTGAGCGAACCTACCCGAGTCCGGTTCGGTTCGTTTATTAGGCATATATGTTCGGGTTCGGCTCGGTTCGATAAGATTAAAATCATGTTCAGGTTCGGTTCGGTTCGTTAAAGGTTCGATTATATACAAAGTGAATGGGCACAATTTAGGTCCGCGACGGTTTGGTTCGATTCGTTAGGTTCGCGAAGGTTCAGTTCGATTCGCTAAAGGTTCGATTATATACAAAGTGAATGGACACAAGATTACAATACATGAACACAACAAGTGCCTTGTTTCAAGCACAAGTTAGGCTTGTTTCAATCATAAAAATATGTATTTTAAGATACTAATCCTCCCAAAACGGGAATTGAAATGGGATGTCAACAATTTAATGCAATACTAAAGCTTATACTTTGAATAAGATATCCACAAATCATTAAGAAAAAATTACTAATTTGTAATTTTATCTTACGAATTTAACAATGATACACATCAATGGAAAAAAATGTCATATCCACATTTCAATGCAAACCTTGAGAACTCAGCGTGCTGTTGCAGTTGTGGTTGCCTGCGAGGAGGAGCGATGGGCCGTTGACCGTTGGTAGGAGGAGATTCGGGGTGCAACGGTCGTTGGGACGAGATGCGGGGGAGCGGCAAGTCGCTGGCCACTGGGAGGGAGATGCGGGGGAGCTGACCGCTGGGAGGAGATGCGAGGGAGTGGCCGACCGCTGGGTGGGAGGAAAGGGGGAGCGGTTGGCCGTTGGGGGAGGAGAGGGGGAGTGTGACGGACGCTGGGAGGAGATGCAAGAGAGTGGTTGGTTGTTGATGCAGCGTGGAACAGAAATATAGGGCCGCATATTTATTTAATATTATCCGTTAATTTTATTTACGTTTATTTAAGTCGTCGTATTTTTTAATTAAATAAATGAGATCGCCTGTGATCTCAATTAACTAGAGATTCGAATTTCAAATTAGTCAGTTAGTCGGTTAGAGTCAATTTAGGATAATTAGTTATTTTTCTATTTTTGTAATCTCATCCCTCCTATATAAAGGGATGATAGACTACTTATGTAAGCAGTTCAGTTTTATGAAAATTTTGAGTTTATCTCTCTCTCTAGTCTCTCTCCTTCCCCACGTGGTCTTCACGTTTCTTCCTCCCCAAGTCTCGCGCAACAAGCGTGCCTTCTCCCCTTCTCCCCTCTATTTTCCTCTCCACCAATTATTTCTACCAAAAAAATATTTTCCGTCGCCGCGCGAAAATTCCATTTGCATCAATTGGTATCAGAGCATGGCCTACAGATCGTCCTCATGATCCGACGATCCGTCCAGACGTTCGCACCGACATGCATCGAGGGACTATCGTTCATCCGAACGAAAACGGCAAGCCAACGACGCCTATAACAAGGAGACGATGAGCAAACTACTTGATTTACAAACCACGTTCCACTCCAAGTTTCGAGATCTTATGGCTAACTTTGAGGCCCTATGCACCACCAAATCAAAGGCTCCAACGATACCAATCACCGAAACCGATTTCGACGAAGAAAAACTCGCCGTTGATGATAATTTACTTGTTGTCCAGCACACCCCAGATCAGATTCCGCTCTCGGAATCAACTCCGCTATGCCCCCCGATCGCCTTCGCACCACCGGAATCATCCCAGGTACCCTCTACTTCAACCTCGCCACTCCCGATAGCCACTGCTATGTTCTCCCAGCCCCTGCACCCTCATCCTGCACCTGCAATCCCTCCCATCACCCAAACCCCACCGCAACCGCCCCCTTTCTTCGTTGCCTCCCCACCCCCAACAGCCTTCCCAACCCCATTGTCGCCTACCAAGGCCTCCCCACCTCTCATCGCCACAACCCACGCACCACCAAACCTCCCACACCCGCCCTCCAACACCGGTCCCGACCCCCTCCACATCCACATAATGTTGCCATCCACCGTGGGGTTCGACCCCCCGACCGCAGCCCTGCCATCGCCACCCCCTTCTGACGCAACCCCTACACCCCCAACGCCCCTTCCCACCACACCCGCACCGCCGGTGCAAACCCCATCACACCCCCCGATGAATCCCCTATCCCCACCACCACTGCTTCCCCGCCCCCACCCTTTCCCACCTCTGCTCGACTGCGACATCGACACCCTCCCGAACAACCCCCCTCCAACACCGCTACCTCCAGCCTCCTCAACATCGCGACCTGATGTCGGCCCCTCCCCGTCGGGTCTGCACCGCCTTCAGAAGCCCGTCCCACACCAGTGGCCCCGCTCGCGCCACGCCGTTTGCCGCCACCGATCCTTGCATCGCACACGTCGCCCCCGATTCCAGCTTCGGAGCGGCTGCCACCAGCTTAAGAAGAGAGGAACCCTAACAGGGGGCTCCCTCCCCACGGTAGTTGAATCCCATAAAAAGTGGGATTGGGAGTTAAGTGGGAAAATTTACATGAAGACCCCCCCAGGCAGCGGTTTTTATTCAAAGGGAAAAGCCAAGGGCCCCTCTCACAAGATTTGTTTGATTGAAGGGGTACGAAAATTGCCACCAAACCCCCTGCTACAGAAATATTTAAAGAGGAGTGCTGAAAAGAGGAAATCTGGAAAACCTCCTTATCCTATTAGGATTTAGGACCATGGATTTCACCTATTTAAAGGTCCCATGGCTTCATTCATTGGACACATCTCCTCCTCTACTCTCATTGTGCTATTGCTTTGCTATGGATTCTCCAAAGGCCATGTTGTTCATGCCTCATCAATTTTTCAATCACCGCCATGAGGAGACAAAGTTCATGAAGACGCTCCCATGTGCGCCACACATGTTCTTCCAACATGAGGTTGACGATTCCGGCCACCGCACCAACGCCATCGGGGTTCCACCGTTTGCTCCACATCTATTCTTCCACGAGGCGAATAAGAAAGTTGACATCAAATCGGCAAGCGTCAAAGATCCAACAATTCGTCGGGAGACGAATTCTTAAAGGGAGGAGAGTTGATGCAGCGTGGAACAGAAAAATAGGGCCGCGTATTTATTTAATATTATCCGTTAATTTTATTTACGTTTATTTAAGTCATCTTATTTTTTAATTAAATAAATGGGATCGCCTGTGATCTAAGTTAGTTAGAGATTCGAATTTCAAGTTAGTCGATTAGTCAGTTAGAGTCAATTTAGGATAATTAGTTGTTTTTCTATTTTTGTAATCTCATCCCTCCTATATAAAGGGATGATAGACTACTTATCTAAGCAGTTCAGTTTTATAATAATTTTGAGTTTATCTCTCTCTCTCTAGTCTCTCTCCTTCCCCACGTGGTCTTCACATTTCTTCCTCCCCAAGTCTCGCGCAACAGGCGCACCTTCTCCCCTTCTCCCCTCTATTTTCCTCTCCACCAATTATTTCTACCAAAAAATTATTTTCCGTCGCCGCGCGAAAATTCCATTTGCATCAGCTGCTGGGGGGGATGCGGGAGAATCGGTCGCTGGGAGGAGGTGCGGTGGAGCAGCTGGCCGTTTGGAGGAGATGCGACAAAGCAGTTGTCCATTGGGTGGGAGGAGAGGAGGGAGCGGCGAGGGAGCCGGCCGCTAGGAGGAGATGCGGGGTGCAGGCCATGGCGACAACCGCTGGGAGGAGATGCGGGGTGTGGTGGCCGCTTGGAGGAGGAGAGGTTGTGGCAGGCCGCTTGGGTGGAGGAGAGAGGCGTGGCACAAATGTCCTAGGAGGAGGGGAGTCCGCCGGTGGCCGCTAGAAGGAGGGGTGCGGGCGTGCGGCGTCGGCAAGAGTCCAGAGAAGAGGGAGGAGGCGTGTAGAGGGAGGAGGCGTGTGTGGTAGGGATTAGGAATGCTAGGGTTTCATCTCACATAATTTTTGAGGAAATTTGGGGGAAATTTCATATTAGGTCCCTTGTTTTCTAAGAATTGAACATAAATAAAGATATAAGGATTGTGAGCTTTGTATGAGCTCTCAATTCTCAAATCATAATATTATTTATATTTATTTATATTTATTTATATCGAGATGTTAGGAGAAGAGAATGTTGGGATGTTGAGCCGATTAAGAGAGGGCGAGGATGGCCCAAGAAGTGTTGGAAAGAGACCATACGAAGGGATCTTTGTTTTGTGGATATAAGTCCGGGATTGATCCAAGATAGATCTGAATGGAGGCGAAGAATCCCTGTAGCCGACCTTACTTAATTGTGGGAAAAGGCTTTGTTGTTGTTGTTGTTATATTTATTTATATCGAACTATTAACGAACCGAACATAAATGAACCTACCATTTCAAGGTTTGGTTCGTTTACGTAAACGAAGCCAAAGTTATGTTAAGGTTTGGTTCGTTTATAATCGAATCAAAATCGAATCCGACTATTAGGGTGTGTTTGGTTCGTGGGTTATCTGGGGGAGGATAACTCGTTTTTTTGTTTTGGTGTTTGGTTGGTGGGTTTAGAGTTGGGAGGGTTTGTGTGATATGATTGTATTGAATTTTGAAAAAGTCGGTAGTTATTACGATATGATTGTATTGAAATTTAAAAAAGTGGGTAGTTGTTGTGATATGATTGCATTGAAGTTTGGAATAGTGGGTAGAATTGAGTATTTTATGATTTTTAGATGATATGATGGTATAGTATATATATTTTTTATGGAAAGGGAGTGGGCCCCACTAGTGGGTTAGAAATATGGGTTTTGGGGGGTAACCCACTCAAAGTGGGGGGTAACCCCTCAACCGAATGCCCTCTTATCGAATCGAACCTGAGTGAATATCGAACCTGAGATTTTTCTGACAACCCTAGCCACATGGATAATAAGAGGGTGGTGTGGGTTGTGAGATCATCTGAGGTGGTGCGAGCAACAAGATCATCTAAAGGTAATGGTGTCGATGATGGATGACAATGGTGATGCTGGAGTGGGTGGATGGTGGTGTTGGTGGGGTTGATGTAGGGGATAGTGGCTAAGGGATGATGGTGACGAGGAGTTGGTGGCATGGGTGGTGAATGAAAGCTGGGCAATACGAGCTAGTGGCTGCATAAGCTGGTCGCCTGATGAGAAAAGGGGGCAGGTGGTGATAAGAGAGGGGGAAACAGTGAACAAATGTCGAGGGGGCATCTCGGATACCAAATTCAATCGAAGAAATATATGTTTTAGTGAGAGTGTGGACCATGGGCATTTTTATATAAGAAGAGTTAGGATTACACCATAAAATTAAAATCACAAAAGAGTTATCGGAGGGGTACAAGTAGTACAACTCATATCACGCAACATTGACCATCAGTCTTACACTTCGTGAGTAATAACGTGGGACTACGTTTGAGGTGTTACAACATCCCTCGCTTATATTTGCAACGTCGTCATTATGATACAATCCATCAATTTATTTCGGTAATAGTAGCAGTTGCAAGCTCTAGATAGCATTTTCCTCATATTTCTTTGAATGGGTGGCCCCACTTCTCGATAGCCTTTCCAACATTTGAGGAAACATGCTATAAAAATTTTTAACTTCTTGATTTAGATCCCCATACTAGTATCCAGTAATATTGACCTTAACAACTTATTGAATTCAGGTATGATTGACATGTTAACAACTACCAAAAATGCTAAAATCCAAGTTATCAAGAAATCCCTCACTCTAATAACTCACTTTCACACTTTGTGAGTATTAGATATGAGACTATATTTGAGGTGTTACATATCGTCATATCCTTGCAATATCAAGTGAGAATATCAACTCAAGAAGAAATCACAAAAAATGCAAATATTAGAAAGAGGAATTGGGTCATGTATCAAGTTAAAAACATTGTGTGTACAACAGCGTATTTTCTGCAAGGCTTAACCATTCAATTGTTTCCCTCTTCTGTAAGAATATGTGAATAGGGAAGTACTTAAAAAGCATGTTAACAATTTAACCAACCGAGGTGATGTATAGGAAGGCACGGACTCAGTTGAAGATGGAGTAAAAATATAAGAAAAAAATTCTCTACGCCTGGACATTGACAAAAAAAATTGTACCTAACTTTCGAAGATAAAGCTTGAACACATTTCTCAATGACAAAGACAACGGAGGCGCCTGTCGTAAAATTATAATCTGGTTGTGGTGGGCAGAGTATTAGATTGAAGAGTAGCAAGTTGAGAATGAGAGAACAACGCCGACTAGGCAGAGACCAAAACCTAAATCGAACGATTTTTAAAAGCAGATGATACCGGTTACAACGATAACCAAACTATCTTTCTACCTGTGAACGGCATACATAATCGACGTGATGATTAGAAATAGATTGATGATATTATTAGATTCGGAAAACACTTACGAGAGATTCAGGTCTGGCGTTCCTGCGGAGCTGCTGCTCGAGCCGCTCGTTGCGGGAGCTGGAGTTGGTGAGCTGCATGACGCCATATCCCACAACCCCGGGGATGACGCCGCACACGAGGGCAAAAGAGAAGAAGAAGGGCTTCGAGTCGCGAGTCTTGGTCACAAGCCACCGCCACAACACTGACATCTCTCGTCCGCCCCCGCGCAACCCTTCCTAGTCCTCGTCTTCCCTCCTCTCCCTGTTTTAGTCCCCAATCTGTTTTAAATTATATATAAAAAGTAGTTTAATCTCTCACATTCACAGTACATTTGTATATGTATATCATGAAATACTCATTCAATATCATGAAATAGTTGGGTTGGAAAAAATTATAAATCTCTAAAAATAAAGGGAGTTTACACCACAAAACATATAGACTTTGTCAATTATCTTCTCGATTTTATAAACATCGCAATTATCACCTCAACCCTGTAAACTTCTTCCATTTAACACTAGGAATCGTACCATTCTTTTGACTCTTCTTGAGTCAACTTGCTTGAGTTAAAGGTGAGTTAATCAAAACCAAATCAAAATCGACGGTGAATTTTCTTCCAATCTCTCTCCCCCCCTTCTCCCCTTCTTATTATGTTTCCTTCTCATCTCCATTCCATAAACCTAGCAGTGGAAGCAAAGCTCCTTTGCTCGCAGAACGTCAAGACGGATCGATGCTAGGGAGGGGATCGGAGGTCAGGGCGACATGCACGATGAGCTTCACGACGAGCATACCCAACATGCAGCAGCTGAAGCATTCAGCAGATCGACCGTCGATCTTAGAGCATAAGCAACATACGCTAGCAACATCACGATCTTCTCAGGCTTCATATGCAGGAACTTCACCACTGTTGAGAACCAACATCAACACGACATCATATTTGTGACATGGAGCATTACAATCGAGTAGGAAGACACCATCTTCATAATACCGTCAAGAGACCATTGGACTTGTAAGCCCTTAACGGCCCATTAATGCAATAAAAGTTATTGTATTTTCATGTTTATTCGAAAATGAATATTTTGTAAATGCATTTAAATAAAGGTCCCTTTGTACAATTAGGTTTATGTATCGTGGTCATATTGAATACCATACATATTCAATAACGATATATGGTCTAAGGAAAAGATGATAATATTTCTCTATATATTGATTTCTGACTAATTTCTTGATGTAGATCATTTGCCTAGATATAATGAATCAAAGATGTTATAAATAGTCACGTCAACGAGTTTACTTACTGAGGTCGATATAAACTAAGATCAGAATCATAACTAACACGATCAGACACACATCCTTTGACCAGATAGAGATATACATCTATATGCTTGAATGTGCACGGTAGACATACCATTCGGTTGAAAACATAATCAACATCCATACACCAACGAGTTGGTGTGCATATGAGGACATATGAGAAGTATGATCGCTCAAGGAATCATACGGGTACATACTTGTTGAATCGGGAGACAGAGTTCGCTCGTGAGATATTTTGGGTTCATAGAGAATTCCATGCATGGTCGTCTTATTTATGAATAAGACAAAAATTCGAGATATTAATATATGATTTGAAAAATACATGATTAATATTGTCGTCTAATTATCGATTGAGGAATCTATTGATTTGTCTCGAATAAGACAGTCCAACTAGGCTATGAACTTCAGATATATCAAAGTCTTCCAGTATGAAGGACTGAATGTGTATTGGAAATACTCTGAATTAAACTATATTAATATATCATCTACATGACACTTCCATTCCGACGGAACAATGAAAGCGGACGGATTTTAGTGATCCAATTCTTGGCTTAATGATACGAGATTTATTTGGATTAAGTCTAACTTCATTTGATTCTGATTTCCAATTCCAAATTTCAATGTCCAAATATTGGAAAGAGAAGTAGTAATGGGAATGGAGGTAAACCCACTTCTTGAGATCATTTTCCAAGCTCCAAATGTCTTGGACTATGAATAGAAATGGAGTTAGAAGTTGAGTTCACCAATGATCCCATTTATTGAGCTTGTGGAGAGTTTAGTTTTGCTTACATAGAATGTGAATTATTTCAGCTCAAGCGCAAAGATAGAGTGTGTTACGTTCCGCCAAAAGTGGTATAAACCTTGAAATAGGAAAGTTATCCAAGTTTCAAGTTACTATAGTTGAATAGTATAATATCCTCGACATTATCTCCAAGTATTCGATATTTTTGCTCACGAGTCATAATTGGTAGGACTCGTAGTTAATGATACCAATAATATGATATTAATTGTTATTATCATGGATATATATATATATATATCAAGGATTATGTAGATATGATCCACATCATATATATTTAATTAATATGAATGTTGATTCATAATATATGTATGTGAATACGATCGATATATCATTCCAAGATGCACATGCGAATATGATTCACATTAAAAAATAAGTGTAAATTGGATTTACATTTTACTTTTGGACTATGAATAAAGATTCATAACTTATAAGGTAACTCTCGTAAATTTCTCAATTATGATATTAAATTATCATGAAAATAATGCAACAACCAACAAACAACAAATAGGACATGAATTAAGACAAGGTGAGCGTCCATTCTTGAATAGCCTGGTCGTCGACCCTGAGTATTAATTCTATCAAGACTCTCCTATTTTCTTATATGTGTTTTTATTTATTTTTTATGATAGTTGAGAGGCAACTTGTCTCTCAATCCTAATATGACTAGGATATGATTCAAGCCCCTGAATGATCATCTAAGAGCCCTCATGTTATATGTTCCCTCTTGGAGTTTGACTCGAAGGGGACATCCACCAAGGTGTATAAAAGAGAGGGCACACCTCTCTCTTTCAATGCATGAATGCATTTGCCTTTTAGAGTGTGAGTTGCCTTGATCATTGAGAGAGAAATCCTGAGAGTTGAAGACTCTCAACATACACGCCCCCTACAGCCCTACACATACACTATCAAGCCTCCATCTTCCCTTCGCATGTGTGACCCTACGAGAAAGAAGATCGTCTTCTTCATTGTGCTTCGCGTGTGTGCAAGAAGATTCAAATTCATGAGACAAAATCACGAGGGTTAAATAATCTTGATCTCATCCTTGCATGGACAACTTCAAAAGGAAGTAGTTATCAAAGTTCGTGGGAAATTACGCGACTCACCATCACGCCCGCGAGAGAAGCATCCTCGGATCGGACGTCATTCGGGAGGTCTCTCCTATTAGAGACATACACTTCAATAGGTAAAACTAATATATTCCCAGTATTCATGAGAATATAAGAAATCATGTTTGGAAATTGCTTCCTTGAGTTGATTATTTCGCTTCGCATAAAAATTTTGTTATGCTAAAACTTGCATTCATATAATGAACACATTGAAATTGCAAAATAGTTTGTTATTCTTTATTCGCTTTTCAATGATGTGCGAGTTATGAACTCCCTTCAATTGGTATAAGAGCCTCGTTTGCAGGATTTGAATTGCATACAAGTCCAATGAACAATCAACCATTTTATCACTATCATCGGCTATATTATTTTGCGATTATTTTGATGTTTCTAATGAATCGGTGGCATGTGATATTCTTGGTGTTCTCTCCTATCTAGAACATATTTTTTGGGATATATATGATATCTAGAAAGTCTGGACTCGTGTTCAAAAGACACAACAATAGTTGGGGTCACAATGAATCTTAAGTCCAAGTTATATAATGCTTTCTAATTTGTAGCATGATGGTCGTCACTTGCAAATTTGGAATCTGAAATCATTGTTTGTATATTTGGATGTATGTAATAAAGTGGAAAGTATATTTATTTCATATTCCTTTTATTTTTTTATGCACTTGGTTGATTGCAAATCAATTAGAAAATTTGAATCGATCTGATAGATCTCGTCAATTGTCTAGTTGTTGCATTGGAAATTTATGGAAATTAAAAATGTTTTATTTTCATAAAATCTCTTAGCGATTATTATTGAGGATGAGCATTGGGTTGGGCTAACCCGACCCAATCAGAAGCTCAGCCCGACCTAGCCCGAATTTCGCTTGTTAAGAAGATGTATTTATCATCGTGTGTAAAAATATGATTCATCGTTCGTTGTAGGCGGCAATCGGAATCGGTCAAGAAAATAACCACACAAGATATTTATCAATTTTAATCAATGCGGTTTTATGTTTATTTTACTTGGGCAAGTCCTAAGGTCGAACACAAGGAGGCAGAGGAACAACCTAGAATTATGTCTATCAAAATTCATGCGCAGTTTTCGAGGCGGTCTTTTTTTGGAGTTTTTAAATGCAATAAAGGATGCAAGATGCAATTTCGGCCTATTTTAGGGACTAAAAAGTAAAAGTCATTCAAACTATGTCCGAAAAATATGAAATTTGGCCACTATACAAAATATGACGAAATGGATGCTCTGTAATTTTTTTTGGAATTTTTGGATGCAATATGATTTTTTTATGAATGTTTAAATGCAAACAAAGGGAATTTCAATATTTAATTATAATAAATATTAAACGTACTTATTTTCAGGGGATAAAATTATCTAAGATCTATCACTAGGTGATGGGTCTCAGAAAAATCCTAAACTTCGAAAATGTGGGATTTAATACCTATTAAAAAACAAATACTGAAATATGCACAATGAATTTTATAGCGTAAATTATGATGCAAATGCAAATCTTTTTGGGCATACTGTCAAGCACAATTAACTCTATAATAGGTGATTTTTCGGGAATTTTTAGAGCAACGGTTAATCAATGGCAATTTTAAGAGCACGAAATGGGCAAAATATGCAATATTTTACAAAATAATTGATCATTAATTAACCATTAATCACACAAATATCTACAATATGTCAAAATGTAGAGAATTAATTGAGGAACAAAATGTTTTTTTAGATAAATAAAACAGTGTCATGTAGAGGTTCAAACTTAATGGGGAATACAAGGGTATAAATGCAATAAATAAAATAAATAAAATGCAAGGGGGGCTGTTTTGTAATTACCGATAGAGATAAGACGCTTTCTGCGAAATTCTCAAGGTAGCACGTACGTAGCACGTGCTCCTTGGGGTCTTGGACTGGTCTGCAATATAAATTTCCTCCAGGGGGTCTTTTGTAATTTGCCCAAGGTCACGCGCAAAGCACGTGACCTGGGTGACGTGCAGCTGACGTCCCCCCACGCACGTGCCTCGCACATGCGGGAGGTCTCGGGCCCACCGCCCGGCGGTGCTTGCTAGAGGCGACGGAGGCGGGCTCCTGGAAGGCCGAGGAGGCCCGTACGTTGGACGGAGGGTGGTCTGCGAGGGGGCATGAGCAGACCCGACCAAGGCAGGGTTTGTGGAGGAACGGAGTGAAGCGACGAAGGCCCAGCGAGTCCTTGGGGAGGCGGGGGAGGCGGGCCGGAAGCGTGACGTCGGTGGAGCTGTTGTAGAGGTGTGGTCGGTGAAGATGGTCGGAGTAGCGTCGTCGGTAGCGGAGGAAGTTGAAGATGATCGCGGTGAGGCGCAACTTTGGGAAGCTGTGCCACTGGCGACTGGTGGCGGTGGCGAGCTTACGTTGATCGTGGTGAGGTGCAGCCCAGCCAAGGCGGTGGAGGAGCGTCGATGAAGACACCAGGCGGAGGTTGAAGTGCTTGCGTTGGAAGGCGGAGATGAAGGTCGGAGGCAAGTCGTCGGAGTTGGAGGCGTTCATTGGTGGAGAACGGTGATGGAGGCGTAGCGGATGCATTGTAGACGTTGTGGGTTGTCGGAGAAGTTAACGAAGAAGGCGGAGGTGGTCGATGTCGTAGGCTCAACGGGCGGACGGCCGGAGCAAGGCAGAAGTGCGGGGGAGCGCGCTGCGACAAGGCGGGGAGGCGCCTTGGATCTCGTCGAAGTCGGAGCACCGGGTTGTCACCACCTGGCTTCACTTGGTGCTATCG
Organism: Ottelia alismoides; assembly: GCA_037367405.1. NCBI lineage: Eukaryota > Viridiplantae > Streptophyta > Magnoliopsida > Alismatales > Hydrocharitaceae > Ottelia > Ottelia alismoides. Next base: position 99,451 of record JAZKJV010011089.1, read on the forward strand.
GCGGATGAAGTAGTCAGGTGTAGCCGTGTTCTTTAAATAGCAGAGAGGGCAGAGGCCGACGATGGAGATCGTGGGATATGCAGAGGAGGTTGGCCGCGCGAGATAAGCGGGGGTGGTTGGCCGCGAGGTCAACGGCGGAGGAATCGGGGAGGCGGGTGGCATGAGATTGGGGGAGGCGCTGGGAGGTTGAAGGCGACCCCTGGGCCGTCCGATCGGGCGATGATCGGATGGCCCAAGATGGGCCATGTGGCACGAGTTGGGGGCTAAAGGGCGCGGGACACACGTGCGGAGCACGTGCCTGGGAGGCATGTGCGACGCATGTGCGGTTATTTTATTATTTTTATTTATTTTATTTATTTTTTTATAAAAACGAATTATAAAGAGGCCAAAAATGGCTGACACGTGGCGGCCCCAGGGGCTGCCACATGTCAGGACCAGAAAAATTGAAAAAGAAAGATTTTGTAAAATGCAAAATAAATAGCAAATGACCTCGGATCGAAAAAGTTTCTTCACGAAAATTGCTTGTATCGATGAGATCTACAACTTTTATGAAGACATAAAAACCAAAATCGATCAAATTCACTAAGTGATATTTTTGGGATATCCCATGTACATAGAATACCTTGATTTTTGGGTTTTGTATTTTTGTCATTTTTAAACCAGATAAAAATCTGGAAAAAATATGATAAAAACAAAGATAAATAAATACACCTTAATCTATTTTTTGGATTTTTATTAATTAAGCAAATATGTATGTGGAGAAGAGAGACAGAATGTGATGTCTATTTCATAAGGCTAGGGTCTCTTATATAGAGAGAAAACCCTAGAGAGTACAAGAGGAAAAATACATGAATACCCCTGAGGGGTTACGGAACCCGAAGGGTTAAAGGTTACGGAACATGAAGGGTCAAGGGTTACGGAACCCGAAAGGTCAAGGGTTACGGAACCTGAAAGGTTACAAATATAATTGTAATATAATAATTCTAACACTCCCCCTCAAGTTGGAGCATATCTGTCGATCATGCCCAACTTGGATACTAAGTACATTAGACGCTTCCTTGGAAGAGCCTTTGTGAGGATGTCTGCAAGTTGAAGTTCAGTGGAGATGTGTGGAGTGCTGATTCGTCCTTCTCGTACCGCATCACGAATAAAATGGCAATCAACTTCAATGTGTTTTGTCCGCTCATGGAAAACTGGATTGGTGGCGATGTATGTGGCAGACTTGCTGTCGCAGTATAAGGGTACAGGAGTGGCGACTGACATGTCAAGTTCTGTTAGGAAAGAAACAAGCCATGTGATCTCACATGTGGCCTGAGCCATTGCCCTGTATTCTGCTTCCGCACTAGATCTGGATACCACTGTCTGCTTCTTGCTTCACCAAGTGACAAGATTATCCCCAACAAACATGGCGTATCCTGTAGTGGATCGGCGGTCCTCAGGAGAGCTAGCATAGTCAGAATCTGTATAGGCGGAGATATTAGTGTGTCCATTCACCCCATAGAAAAGTCCACGTCCGGGAGATTCCTTCAAATATCGAAGGATCAAAAAAAATCCTGCCAGTGACTGTAAAGAGGCTTCTCCATATATTGACTGGCTCTGCTCACATCATATGATATGTCCGGCCTAGTAACAGTGAGATAGAGTAATTTTCCCACTACGCTTCTGTATCGTGCTGCATCCTCAAATGCTGGATCAGTAGATGTTGAATATTTTCTCACTTCTGCAGGGATGCCAGATGGCTTGCATCCAAGAAGTCCTACCTCAGTCAGAATATCGAGGCAATACTTTCTCTGTGAAAGATGGAGCCCCTCTGTAGTGCGTATTACTTCGATGCCAAGAAAATAACGAAGTTGGCCGAGATCTTTCGTGACAAAGACCTTCTGGAGGAAGGCCTTGGTCTCCTGAATACCATCTACATCATCTCCTGTGATAACCATATCATCAACATAGACAGCAAGGATGATCGTGCCAGTAGACCGTCGTCTAACAAAGATAGAGTAGTCAGATGTTGTCCTCTGAAAACCAAGTATGTTGATCTCCATAGTGAGCCTGTCAAACCATGCCCTTGGGCTCTGCTTCAGGCCATAAATGGCCTTGCGTAGTCGACATACATGCTCCCCCTCGACTACATACCCCGGCGGTTGCATCATGTAGACCTCCTCCTCAAGATCACCATAAAGAAAGGTGTTCTTCACATCAAGTTGATAAATGGGCCAAGCCTTGTTAGCAGCAACAGAGAGAATGGTACGTATCGACCCCATTCTGGCAACAGGCGAGAAGGTCTCAAAATAATCAACTCCAAAGGTTTGTATGAAACCTTTGGCAACAAGTCTGGCTTTCAACCTGTCAATAGAACCATCAGGCGACTGTTTGGTCGTGAAGACCCATCGACAAGCCACAGGGCAAACTCCCGGGGGACACGACACAAGATCCCACGTACCCCGGGAGGTAAGTGCATCCATCTCCTCATCCATGGCCTGTCGCAAACCTTGATCTTGCATTGCACTGAAATGATCTTTTGGAATGGTAATAGCATTAAGAGCATCTGCAAATCTCTTGTCACAACTAGATAAACCATCTGTAGAAGTAAAATGTGACATGGGGTGATACGTACATTTCCTTTTTTGCTTGCGTAGAGCTATAGGAAGCTCCCCAGGTACATTCGGGACAACAGTGGTGGGAGCACTTGAAGTGGTCATATCATCCTGCATAAAAGGGACAGGCAAAGGTACAGACACTGGTGTAGAAGGTATAGAGGTACGCTGGCGAGTATAGACGATTGGTGGAGGAGGGAGGTCCAGAGGAATGTCACATACAGTCTGTGTGAAATAACTTGTTTGCTCAAAGAAGGTGACATCAGCAGATACATAGTATCGACGTCCAACAGGATCATAGCAGCGATAGCCTTTCTGGGTACGTGAGTACCCAAGAAAGATGCATTTGATGGCACGAGAGGATAATTTGTCAGCTGCATGAAAGTTATGGACAAAAGCAATACAACCAAAAATTCGCAGAGGTATAGGAAAAGGAGACTCGGTAGGATAAAGTAAGGAAAATGGAGTTGCCCCTTTGAGAACTGATGAAGGAACACGGTTGATGAGATACACTGCAGTAAGGATAGCATCTCCCCAGTATTGTTTAGGAACACTCATTTGACTAAGAAGAGATCTGGCAACATTTAGCAAGTGTCGGAGTTTCCTCTCAGCTATACCATTCTGTTGTGAGGTATATGGACATGATGTTTGGTGAACAGTTCCCTGGGATGCAAAGAAAGAGGTCAAGTCATGTTGGGTTAACTCAAGAGCATTGTCGGTACGAATGATCTTAACAATGCTAGAAAAGTAAGTTTTAACATATTGAAAGAAATTTCGGACAATTTGATTAATCTCCGAACGCTCCTTTATTAGATAGACCCAAGAAGATCGACTATAATCATCAACAAAAACTATAAAGTAGCGATGACCACTTAATGTGCGGATCGGACAAGGTCCCCAAACATCACAGTGAACAAGATGAAAAGCAGCAATACTACGAGACTCCGTACGAATAGGAAACGAAGTCCAATGGTGTTTCCCGAACTCACATGCCTCGCACTGAAAGGGCTTCAGAGCAGAGAGTTTAGGAAACATCATGGAGATGGCCTTGGCAGAGGGATGTCCAAGGCGCATATGCCATAGGAGTGGATCTTCGGAGATAGATGCATCACCAACAAAATTGGAGTCTGAGGGTATGTCAAGGTAATATAGGCCGTTCTTCTCATGACCCCCACCAAAAATCTGCCTCGTCCGAATGTCCTGAAAATAACAACAAGACTCATCAAATACCACACGACAATGAAGCTCAACACAAAGCTTGTGAACTGACAACAAGCTAAGAGGAAAATCAGGAGCACAGTGAACCCCCGAAAGTCGGAGCTTGGAAGAGAATTCCATAGTTCCGACAATAGTAATCTGTGATTGAGTCCCATTAGCGACTCGAACTGACTTCACAGAGGTAGATGGTATGGAAGAGGTGAGCAAACTACCTTCTCCAGTGAGATGAGTAGAGGCGCCGGAATCAATAATCCAAGCTGGAGTAGGAGTGATAGCAGAGTTGGCTATTGTACCTGAAGGAGTGGCCAGAGCAGCAGTTGTAGTATTACTAGTGGTAGTAGGCCCTGGAGTCTGAAGGATCTGCATTAGGCGGGAATAATCTGCATCATTAAGATGAACAGTCTTGCCACTGGAGCTAGGCGATGCTTCTTCCACATCATAGGCATCCTCATAAGCATTATTGGCGTGATAAGAAGGTACGCCAAACTTCTGCCAGCATCGTTCAGTCGGGTGGTTCCACCTACCACAGTGAGTGCATGGGGCAGTAGAGTCACGCCCACGACCACGACCAAAGTCACGGCCTCGTCCAGATTCCCGTCCACGACCACGACTTGGATCGCGACCGCGTCCTCCTCGCACGCCGTATCTGCCTCCTCGCCCAGATGAGACGATGTGTGCAAAGTTCTCCGTTGAAGGTAAGATAGGATGTCGGGCAACGGATGTCTCGAGCTCCTCAAGTCGGCCAAAGATGGCCTTCATTGTTGGCAGTGTGTCTGATATAAGAAATTGCTCCTTCGCTGCATGGTACCTAGAATGCAGGCCATCAAGGAAGCGGTATACCTGCCAGTCAGAGCGCTCTTGTATCTGTTTGGTGCAACATGAGGGCTGGAATATTGCAAGCTCCTCATACAGACTGGATAGATGCCTGTAGTACTCGATGAGGGTGGAATCACCCTGAGATGCCGACCAGATTCGCCTGTAAATATCTGCAAGGCGTGACTTCGTCTTCTTCTGGGAGTATGTTTGCTCGAGATCCTCCCACATTTCCTTGGCCGTATTTTTGTAAAGAAGATTTGAGGCAATATGAGCCTCAACACTGTTGGTCATCCAGTTGATAACCAAATAGTTGTCAGTCTACCAATTGTCGTACTCTTTGTCCTTTTCATCTAAAGGATCTTTAGTCAAAATGTAGAGTTTCCTCTGACCACCAATGAACACCATAAAAGATCGAGACCAGAGCACGTAATTTTCTGTGCCCTTGAGTTTGATAGTAGTGCCTTGTGCCATAACATTCGTGGCCAAGGGCTTTGTCTCGGTAGAAGAAGGCGCCATGGTGGTCTTAAAATAGAAAACGATCCTGTGATCAACTAAGGATGCATATAAGAGCTAAAAAATGCCCTAAAACTCACGTTTGCCCTTGAAGAAGGGCTGAAAACCCCCAATGGACATCATATCTGGATTCTTGGAAGCGATCCGTGATGAGTTTTGGATCTCCAAAGAGTCCTACGGTACCCGTGGAGGGTTGCTGTGGGGCTAACGGCCTTCGTAGGAGGTCCTGAAAGCGCAGAATAGCACTAGCGGGAGGGCTGCTGCACTGGAGGTGATTGGAGGGCCTTGCGCGGGGCCCTAATTCAGGGAAGAGGGCCCGCACATTCTTTTACGAGGCTTGAAGGTGGCGGTGGGGATTTTAGGTCAGAACCCCGGTCTAGGACCGTTGCTCTGATACCATGTGGAGAAGAGAGACAGAATGTGATGTATATTCCATAGGGCTAGGGTGTCTTATATAGAGAGAAAACCCTAGAAAGTACAAGAGGAAAAATACATGAATACCCCTGAGGGGTTACGGAACCCGAAGGGTTAAAGGTTACGGAACATGAAGGGTCAAAGGTTACGGAACATGAAGGGTCAAGGGTTACGAAACCCGAAAGGTCAAGGGTTACGGAACCCGAAAGGTTACAAATATAATTGTAATATAATAATTCTAACAATGTACATAAAATATCATGTCAAAATCCTCTAAAATACACAATGTACAAAAGAGGCCTAAAATCCAACTTTCACATATGAGCTCCAATTCACTTGACTTGATCTTGTTTTGAAGGTAATTGAATGTACATTAGTTCAAAAGTGAGTAGGATCAAAACGGACACTGGATGGGGAAGATATGAGGCTTTTAGTCCGAAAATCCTGAAAATAGGGTTTGGTTTTTTGGTCCACTTATTTAGGTTAATTATTTTTTTTTGTATTTTTCATTTATTCTTGTGAGTGATATGTACACAGTGAAGGTGGTTTTGGATCATTCGGAGTTAGCATGAAAGAACTAAAAATTAGAGAAGTTAGGCTATTTACAGGTCAATTTTGGCTGAGATTTTTGGCTTCTTATTTTGTGTAAAAATAATGGATAAAATGCAATTCTTATGAAAAACATGCGTGAATGCTAGGTATGCATAATAAATGCAGAAATGTGATGATTTTGAGGGATTTGAGCTTAATAAATGAGATTTAAAGTGATGAATCCGAGATTCATCACTGGGCTGGGGACAAAATTTCCAGCCCATTTATTAATTGGGCCAGGCTCGGGATTAGCTCAGCCCAGCCCGTTGGGCCCGAAAGCCCGTCTTGTATGTGAGCTCGAGTAGAGCCCATGAGCCCGGTCAGAAAGAGGGAACGCAAGCCCGCATATGAGCCTAAATAACTCCCTTAACAAGCCTTAGCCAGGGGGTTTTCTAATCCCATTCTCTGTTAGGCGTGAGACCCTCCCCTCCTCTTTCCTCCCGTACACAAGCCCCTCCCCCTCCCTGTTCTGTCACAGGAAACCCTATCCCTCACACTGCCTTGCCGTCCTCACCTACCCCCACGTCACCTCGTCGTCGCCGTCGTGATGTGGAGCAGCAAGCCCACGACACATAGCAATTCCCCCTTCTTTCTATTTTAACTAGCATCTCAGTAGTCAATACTCAAGAGTGTTCATTTTTTATTTTGTATTATCTTAATCTTTTCTAATTTCTTACCTTATGAATCTTATTGGAGATGTTTGATGCTATGATTAAAGTTGATATTCAGTTTAGAGTATGTTGTTAATCCTGATGTTATTTGGTCCTCTTGAATCTATCATGTTATTAACTCAACTTTATTATTTGAATAGGCATCCAAGAATACCATCAATATAGTAATCTAACATAGTTTATAACTTTAGATGTCAGACACCAATAAAGAGATTCAAGACCCACACATACAACATGGAAGAGAATCCTCCAGTGGTACCATTAGAAGAACCTTCAGAATTTGATGAGGGTGTGCCTGCAAAGAAATGTGAAAGACAGTTAATGTCGTGGGTTTAGAAACATATCGCAAAAATCGGGAAGGTAGATGGACGAGAGATGTGCAAGTGTAATTATTATAAAGCATAATTATCTTGTGGTGCAAAAGGTAGGACAAGTCACATTGATCATAATTTGAACTTTGTTTGTTCATATTATAACAAACAATCAAAGTCCCAGGGCCTTTTAAAAATTTTCAATTCTAAACAAGGCAGCAGTACATCTATATGGAAGTTTGAACAAGAAAGAAGTAGGGACGATTTCATAAGGTGGATTGTATCTAGTGAATTGTCCTTTAGGGTTATTGATAACTCACAGTTTCAAATTTTTATAACCAATCTTCAATCCAAGCAGAAGTTCATGTTCATACTTAATCTCCAAAGAGATTATATGAAATTATATGAGAGTGGAAAAATTGAAATTGAATGTTCTATTGAAATTGGTGGGTAGAACTTACATCATAACTGACATGTGGACATTGATTCAAAATCTAGGCTACAAGGCTATTACTTCACATTTGTTGACAACAAGTGGAAGCTAAAAAGAAGATTCTTTGCTTTTGTATCCTCTTCTCATGTCATACATGGTAGAATATTGTGGACATGATTATGAAACGCTTGAGGGAATGAAACATGTCGAATTTATGCACCACCACAGTTGACAAAGCATCAACTAATGATGTTGTTGTATGAAATCTGGTTGATAAATTATCTGCGAAGGAAACACTATTCTTGGATGGAAGTTTTTTCCATGTACGATGTTGGGCACAAATCTTGAATCTTATTATTCAAGATGGACTTTCTGAGGTCAAGGAAATAACCACAAAAATCCATCATCTTGTTAAATATGTGAAGTACTCAACTATAAGATTTCAAGATTTTAAAGGCATTGCCAAACAAGAACGGATTCAAATAACAACATGATTGAGGCTTGATAGTAACACTAGGTGGAATTCCACCTATTTAATACCCGAGTATGCTATCAAATATCAGAAAGTTTTCAACCGTTTTGGACGTGATTCCCATTTATCAGACGCACCTTCTGCGAGGAATGGATAAAAGCTGAGATGGTCAGTGGTATCTTAGCGAACTTTTATGTTTCCATGGAGGTGTTCTTCAGACAGAAATATTTGACTGTGAATTTATTTGTTGGTTCGATTTTTGAGATTGAAAAGCACCTACAAACTTTCTTGAGTCACGATGATGTAGTTACTAGAAATATGCCTTCGACGATGCATGCAAAGTTCGATAAGTATTGGAGGGAAAGAGAATCTGTCACAAACTACAAATTAGTACATGTTGAACGGGTAAAGCATTTGAACATGTTGAATGGGTAAAATGTACTTTCTATCGCATTTTTTATGATTATTGTGTTAAGTACATGTCTAATGATAGAACAAAGGAAACTGTCACAAACTACAAAATAGCAAAGAAGGAAACAAAGAAGGCTGTAAGCGAAGCTAAGACAAAAGCTTATGAAGTTTTGTATAAAAATCTCGACTCTAAGGAGGGCTAGAAGGATATATTCAGGTTGAACAAAACAAGAGAAAGAAAGACCAAAGACCTTTCTCAAGTGAGATGTATTAAGGATGAGGAAGGTCACGTGCTTGTTACTCATAAGGATATAGAGACTAGATGGGAGCAGTACTTCTATAAAGTTTTCACTGGGGAAGAAAATAGAGAGGTCACTTTGGGTGATTAAACAAGTAGTGAAAGTTACTTGAATCGTGCAAGCTACAGACGAATACAAAGAAATGAAGTAGAGGAGGCTTTGAAGGTTATGAGACCTGGAAAAGGTGTAGGACCAGATGACATCCCCGTAGAAGTATGGAGAGTTTTAGGTGAGTGCGGTTTGACTTGGCTTACAAATCTATTCAATGTTATTTGGCGAAGCAAGAAAATGCCTGAAGATTGGAGGAGGAGTATCGTGGTGCCTCTGTATAAGAATAAAGGAGACATTCAAAATTGTTCAAATTACAGAGGTATCAAGCTGATGAGTCACACTATGAAAATTTAGGAACGTGTGATCGAAAGAAGGTTGAGACAAGTTTCCAAAGTAAAAGAAACTAATTCGGATTCATGCCAGGCCACTCAACTATTGAAGCCATCTATTTGTTGAGGAGAACAATGGAGATTTATAGAGCTAAAAGGAAGAACCTCAATATGATCTTTATTGATTTGGAGAAGGCTTATGATTCTGTCCCACGAGAGATATTGTGGAGAGTTTTGGAGAAGAGACAAGTACATACTCTATACATTAACCTCATAAATGATATGTTTGATAGTGCTTTATCTTGTGTGAGAACCCTGTATGGGAAGACTGACTATTTCAACATCAACATTGGTTTACATCAAAGTTCAGCTTTGAGTCCATTCCTTTTTACTTTGATTATGGACGGGTTGACAAGCCACATTCAGGACGAGTTGCCTTAGTGTATGTTATTTGCTGATGATATTGTGTTGATTGACGAGATTAGAGATGGAGTAAATGAGAAGCTTGAGGTCTGGAGACATGCATTGAAGACTAAAGGATTTCGTATAAGCAGGGCTAAGACAGTATATATGGAGTGCACCTTTGATGGAAGCAATGGTGAATGAATCAAGGTGAAGATTGGTGACGATAATATTCAGAAGAGATATTCTTTTAAATATCTTGGATCTATTTCGCAACATGATGGGGAAATCAATGGAGATATCACTAATAGAATATATGCAGGCTGACTAAAGTGGAGACTCCGTTGTGCTATGTGACAAAAAACTTTAAAAATCAAAGGAAAGTTTTACAAAAGCAGTCGCGAGACCTGCTATGCTCTATGAATCTGAATGTTGACCTGTGAACCATAGACATGCGGAGATGGTTGTAGCATAAATGAAAATGCTAAGGTGGATGTGTGGACACATACATAAAGATCAGATTCGGAATGAGGTAATCAGAAAGAAAGTTTGTGCAGCTCCAATTGAGGATAAGATGCGAGAAAACTGCTTAAGATAGTTTGTTCATTTGCAAAGAAGATCGGCTGATGCATCGATTAGGAGATGCGAGTGTTGGGATATTGAGCCGGCTAAGAGAGGGCGAGTACAACCTAAGAAGTGTTGGAAAGAGACTATACAAAGGGATCTTAGTTTTTTGGATAAGCCCGAGATTGACCCAAGATAGAACTGAATGGAGGTGAAGAATCCATGTAGCCGACTCTACTTAATTGTGGGAAAAGGCTTTTTGTTGTTGTTGATTATGTTAAGTACATGTCAAATCTTTCCAATGAAATGTCTACTTCATGTTCCACTCAACAAGATACATCGTGCCCAACAATAAGAAGCATAGGAATGATGAGCAAGTTCTCTGAACAAAAAAGGTAGCTGGTTCTTGTGAGGTGGGAAAATTAGAAGTTTGTGGGAAAATTGGAGGTTGAACTTTATTTAGAAGATCATTCATCGGAAATGAGTACGGGGACAACTTTAATATCCTGAGATGGTGGGAATTAAACACGAGCAAGTACTACATCTTATCCGCTATGGCTCATGATATTCTGTCATATCCTATATCCATTGTAGTTTCTGAGAGTGCATTCAGCACAGACAGTAGAGTTCTTGATGCATATCATAGTTAACTTAATACAGAAACAATGGAGGCATTGATTTGCATAGGAGACTGGATCCGCGAGGATGAGTAGAAGGATTCAGAATGTGATGGAAAGGAGATGAAGAGGAGGATCTAGAAGAGAATATACTTGGTTAGTTAATTTTTTTGGAAATCTGTTTAGTATTCTCCATTACCATATCTATTAAATGTTGATTTTTCTTGTAGATCCAAAATGCAGTCAATTTTCAAACTAGTTTAACATCATATTTGATAAGCAAGTTTGAGCACGTGAGGTGAAATCTGTTTAATTTGATGTCAATGAATCTTACAATAGTATAATTCTCTAATTTCTAACCATTATTAAAATACTTTTGCATGTGGAATTATTGAGAGGAAATCTCACTTTGTCTTCCTTAGTTTTTTGAAATATTTTTTAGTTCTTTTAGTCTTCCTGAAGTTTTTATGAATGATGAACTATTTTGCAGTTATGTACTAGTTAGAAAGTTTTTTGTGGATTATTGAGCTTGTTTGTTATGGGAGATGTTACAAATTTATGCTTAATATAACTCAATCATCTATTTGCATCAACCAATGACAAAATGCAGCTTTAAAAAAAAAGGTTGAGATATGTTTGTAGGCCCTAGCCTTGTAGGTACATCATATGCGTCGCTTGGTTACAACTGGTATTATCAAGCATAACAGGACCTGAAAGATCAAGATGTTTAATTTTCAAGGTATTTATTTTCTATGAGACCATATGTATCCATATTAGTCCATCTCTTATTTGGGCATTAGGGAATCCATCTTTTCTTGCTTCGTTATAGAGTTTGGACTTTGCATATTTATATAGACTTTAATCTCTCACGGTCATGCGAATTGACATTTATGGTTGGAGACAGACTGATCCACTTTATGTACGTTTTTCTATCAGTTTTCTTAACCATTGTTGCATCATGCATGTTTGGTCTTGCATCGTATTTGCATGTGTTTCGTCAATATATCTATGAAACTCTTTCCATTAGATATTGTGTATATGTTGTGGCCAAATTCATGGAAAACACAAGGATTATCCAACAATAAAGAGATAAAAAACTTATAAAACCACAACCCATAAGGAAGACTACAATCAAAATCACTGACTGAGGGGGTGTATAGGAATGGAGATTATACAAAAACACAGGCTGGCCGGATCTAGACCCATAAATTTTGGGTCAGTCCTGATCCAAACCATAATAATTGGGTTAGTCTTGGACTTCGGCCTCCCAGAAAACAAAATTAGTGGGCCTAGGCCCATCCTAAAGCCTACAAAATAATTAGGCTTGGGCTTGGGTCCTATATGGCCTAACCTAGGCCCAACCCATACTCATCCCTAGTTACTATATCGTACAATACTGTTTAATCGATAAAATCTCTTAGAATAATCTGTACCAATTATGTTATCTAGAATTGGAACAATTAAGATGTCTAGACATGGATGTGCTAATGGGTTACTTAATTCGAATCCCGTGATGCTTGACAGTAGAAGCACTCCCTGTCAAAGTAGTTATCATGACATAGTCAGATCTGTTTCAAGGAAGGGTAGCATGAGAAGTCATTGAGTACTTATAACTGCTAAAATTGAAATAAAATTTGTACTAGTGAGGGTGTATACTTTATAATAACATCAACTACATGAATTGAAATGCTTAAATTGCTTGAATTTTGTTGTTTTAATTAGATGAGCTAATAATCAAGAACCCTTACTACATCCCATTATTAAAATTAATCATGAGAATATGATTTAAAATGAGTAATCGTCAATTTAAAGAAGATAGGAACAAGTCGTATGATGATATTCGTCGTGTCCTATCATTGTGAGGAACTCTATCGCCATGGGTTGTACTTTTAAAGATGTTCATGTGTAATCATGACTCCATAATACAAATTCAAATGGATTAGATTCTCCGTTTGTCGAAAGAGATGTATCGTATGTGTAGTGACCCCAATATTATTCCCCATATTAGGCGATTTGGATTGCACATAACGTAATATTTAATATGCTCATTGATGGTTAGTTTAATTGACAACATGCTAACTCCATATATGCGAGGGTGTGGGTATTGAAGACCGAACTGGGAATGCAAGTTTGATGTGCAAGGTGGAAAGGGTTCACACATCTTTCATTGTAGTTGTATTTATATTATTGGGATGCAATGAAAACGAAAAGGAGACTTAGATCCCGTAGTAAGGCCTTTGGGTTAGCCCGCATCATACTTTGAAAATTTACAAGGGAAAGACTTTCAAAGTACAAAAAATATGAGAACATCTTCATTCTTCTAAAATGTCTAATCAACTTAAATAAGATTTATTAAAAGTGCATTCTTTTAATTTTTGATGAAATCTCTCAACTCATTGAACAAGCTGCTTGAGATCAATAAGTTGACCGGTCCAAAATATTCGGATTGATCCGAAATTTGGAGCTTGTACTTGTAGTGGAGCGCATCGGGTATGTGCTTTCGAGCATAAAGTACAATAACTCTGTGATTGATGATGTTAGAGATTTCAACAAGAAGTGGGATGAGGACCACATGTTGATTCGTTGCTACATTCTTGATTCTTTAACTAATGTACTTCAGAAGCAACATAAGGATATGGAATCTGCTTAGGACATCTTAGCAAAACTAAAGGAGATATTTGACGATGTAAACCCTCAGCAATACAATATCTTGAAAGAAATACTTCGTTGTAAGATTCAAGAAGCAACTTCGGTCTAGGAAAATATACTCAAAGTTTTTGTGTATTTCTCCGAGCTGGAGACTCTATCGCTAATTCTTTCAGCAATTTCATTATTTCTTATCATATGAGTAAACTAAAGCTGACAAAAACTTACTTTCTTCACTAAAATCTACTAAGGACATCATGAAGAAAGAGAATCCCTCTAGCAGTGCGATGGTTGCACAAGTTAAAGTGAAGTGTGGAACGAAACATGGATCTAAGAAGTGTCCGGCCCATAAGAAAAAGAAGAAAAGTCAAGATGTTGGCACATCTTCTAAAACTTCTACACATCTAACATCCAAGAAGATGGATGCCTACCACCACTACAATAAGACGGGACACCAGAACTGTAGTTGTACAAAATACATGAAGACTCTTGAGAAGGGAAAAGGTGTAGCTCCGACAGGTAACTCATCTATTTCATCATTAAAATAAACTTACTCGTAGGATGAAGAGGTAGTTGGATTGTTGATTCTAGTGCATTTATTCATGTTAGTATTTTGTTGCATATGTTTCAAGAAACAAGAAATCTTGATGACGGAGAGATAGTAATCTAGATGGGATCTGACGTAATGATTACAACAGTTGCCATCAGAATGTTCCGACTATCGCCTTAGAGTGGAAGGGACCTTATAACCGGTGTGTCTCTATGTTCCTAATGTTAAAATGAACCTTTTAATCTGTATCTAGATTAGTTGGACATGGATATTCTTTCTTATTCTATAATAAACGTGTCATAAATATTTATGGTAATTTTATTGTAGATGGTTCTCTAATAGTAGGTGGACTCTATGAATTGAATATGCACGAATATGTCTTGAATGTCAATATTGCTATTAATAAGACCCTTAAATGACCAAGAGAGGATGAAAATCATTAAACTATGGTCTAACATCAAAGACTTGGATACATGTACATTGATAGAATCAATAGACTGGTAAAGAATGAACCTTTGGATTTCAGAGAAGTCCCTGAATTTACTAACTTGCGGACATCATTATTGAGGAAAAATGTACATGTCACCCTCATCTAAGAAAGGTGAAAGATGCGAAGGTATACTTGGCTAATGTATGCTGTCTTTTTCGTATTGCAACTCGCAGTGGACATCAATATTTTGTGACCCTTATTGATGATCATCCACGGTATGGTTTTATCTTCCTTTTACGTCATAAACATGAAACCTTTGAAAAGTTCAAAGAGTTCATGGCTTTGGTTGAAAACCATAAGGGAGGAAGATAAAACAAATTCGATCTGATTGATGTGGTGAATACATCTCAAGTGAATTCAAATAATACCTTACGGAGAGAGGAATTATTTCCAATCTCACTAATCAAAGTACTTCTCGACTCAGTGGAGTTGCAGAGAGATGTAACAGAATCATGTTGGACATGGTAAGATCAATGATGAGTAAAGAAAACTTACTTCTTAGTTTATGGGGACATGCAACAGAGACTGCAACTTATGCCCTAAACAACATTCCATCTAAATATACACCTAAAATTAATCACGAGCTTTGGTATGGTACCAAGCTGGTGTTGGGCATGCGAGCCCACAACAAGCCATTATGCAATATGTTATTGCAAATCATTCCCTAATCTGAAATGAAGAATAATTAATTTGCATAATAGGTCTCTTGGTACAATTAGGGTTATGTACCATGGTTGTCTTTATGATCATGCAGTTGTTGATTCAAATGTTGAATCATAGAGGATAGTGCTTGGATGATATCTAAAGAGTTAGATTAAGGACTTGTCAAGCACTGTCAAATTATTATTAAGAGAAGATCTCCAGCTTGAGAAGAAGATGCCAATTCTTCTCTGAAGGCTTATATCTAATCAACTTCTTGATGCATGTCCTCTGCATATGAATAGGGATTCGAAGGTGCTAGATAAGTTAGGTCAAAGAGTTGACTTAATGAGATCGAGATAACCAAGACCTATGTCGTATATTATCACGATATAGAAACACATCCTTTGACCAGAGACAGAAGTGTTACTATATGTTTTAGTATGTACATTTGTCAGACCAATAGGTTTATGGTGTAATCAAGGTCTATACACTGGTGAGCTGGTGTGCATACAAGGGCATATGAGTAATACGATCTCTCAAAGGTATCATACAATTTCAAAATTGATCCGGAAGACATGAGCTCACTCATGAGATATTGGGATCAAACTCCGTGCATGACGGTCTCGCTTTGAAAGCTTGACTGAATTTGTATGTATAATATATGCTTTTGGAAAGTATATGATCAATACCCAGGTGTGATACATGCTTTTGGAAAGTAGATCGATACCAACTCCCAATGATCGAATGAGAAACTTAATGATAAAAACATGAAGATGACGGTCTAAAAATGATCTAAGACTTCAGGTTTATTCTATGTCTTTCAATATGCAGGGAGGACGTGTATTAGGAATACTTGAGGGTGATATGATCATAAACGATTGTATAACCATGACGCTTCCATTTTGAGGGAGTGGTGAAATAGGTTTCGATTTTAGTGACTCCTCTCAACAGAGAAGTAATCTAATCTTAGCCCAAATGTTGGACATTGATTTGAATGTGATTTAGATGCAATGGGAATATTAGATCTGCGGATTTGATTTAATCATGCATGTATGAGAGGTCCCCGACATATGGATTTGAGACGTGATCTAAATATCCAAGTCACTATAGGTGGAACGTACAATCGCCATGTCCTTATCTCCAAGTATCCACAAAGAAAATATATTATTCTTGAAAGAGTTCAAGATTAATTCCATTGATGTGTTGTATATCAAGGCAAACGAGAATTGATAATTAAATGTGATTTAACTATCATGAGTACTGCAGACATGATTCATATTATTTGGATGCATGAGAATGATGATCTAAGATAACTAAATATGCTTTCATTATCATAGATATGAAAAACGTGGATAGTACTATGTATATTAATTTTATATTATAATTGTGATTTATAATATATTAGAGAGATCTATTATAAATAGTATTTATAAACTAAATGTTGATGTGAATTGGATTCACGTTGGATAATTAATTAAAAATACAATTTACATTTTATTTTAGGTGTGTGAATATGATTCACAATTTCCAATGGTATGATTGAAATTTTCATAAAATAATTTGAAATTGTTTTTTAAATATTTTGCAATAAAAGTTGTTGCAAATAATTGAAGTATTATGTGAGATACACAATCTCGCATAATTGGAAAAGAGGCTGCTCCTTCTATATGGAGAGGATGGATGTCCACCGTTGAGTCCTAGTTCAAGGTGGTTGCTCCCCTTCATTGTAGGAAGGAGTTTGCCTCCTTTCTTAATCTTTTAATGTCTATTGATTTGATTGAATTAATTTACATCGATGAATATAAAATATATATAATATATTTAAATTAATTGTTGTTTTTTACAACAAAATCATGGCCATTGAAAGAAACACAATAAATCTCTGTTGGACATGCGAGCCCACGATGAGCCATTATGCAATAAATGTTATTGCAAATATCATTCCCTGATCTAAAATGAAGAATAATTAATTTGCATAATAGGTACATTAGGAAAAATAGGATTATGTACCATGGACATCTTGATGATCATACAGCTGTTGGTTCAATTATTGAATCATAGAGGCTGGTGCTACGATGAATATCTAAAGAGTTAGATTGAGGACTCATCAAGCACCGTCAAATGATTATTAAGAGAGGATCTCCAGCCTGAGTAGGAGATGACAATCCTTTCTCACTTGGCTAATATCTGACCGGCCTCTTAATGCAGGTCCTCTGCACGGGAATAGAGATTCAGAGGTGTAAGATTAGTTAGGTCCAAGAGTTGAGTTAACGAGATCAAGATAACCAAAGTCCTATATCATATGTTGTCATGATATAGGCACGCATCCTCTGACCGGAGACAGATGCATTACTATATGTCTGAGTATGTACATTTGACAGACCAATAGGTTGATGACCTAATCAAGGTATATACACCGACGTGCTGGTGTGCATACAAGGGCATATGAGTAATACGATCTCTCAAAGGGATAATACAGGTTCATTTCCTGTACCGGAAGACATGAGCTCACTCATGAGATATTGTGAAGAATCAAATTCCGCTCGCGGTCGTCTTGCTTTGGAAGCTTGACTGAATTTGTAAGGATTGATATATGCTTTTTGAAAGCATATGATCAACACCTCAGTATGATATATGCTTTTGGAAAGTGTATGATTGATGCCAACTCTCAATGATCGGATGAGAAACTTAATGATATCTCCCTGAAGTAGACAATGTAAAATTGGTCTTATACTTCGGGATTATTCTGGGTCTTCCAGTATACATGATGTACATGTATTAGGAATACATGAGGGTGATGTGATCATAAACGGTTGTATAACCATGATGCTTCCATTCCTAGGGAGTGATGAAATAGGTCTGGATTTTAGCGACTCCTCTCAATAGAGAAGTAATATGATCTTAGTCCAAATATTGGACATTGATCTGAATGTGATTCAGATGCAATGAGAAGATTAGATTTGCGATCTTGATTTAATCAAGATCTATGGGAGGCCCGAGATCTGGATTTGAGATGCGATCTCAATATCCAAGTCACTATACGTGGAACAATACAATCGCCCTGTCCTTATCTCCAAGTATTCGCGGAGAAAGTGCATTATCCTTGAAAGAGTTCAGGATAATTTCATTGTTGATATAAGTATCCGAGCATTGAGAAATTGGATAATCAAGTGTGATTTAATTATCATGAATAATATGAATTTGATTCATATTATAAGGAGAGTTATCTTAAATAATTAAATGGGATTTGATTATCAAAGATATGAATAATGTAAATGTGATTCATATTATTTGGCACATGAGAATAGAGATCCAAGATGATTAATTGTGATTTAATTATCATGGATATGAATAATATGGATAGCACTATCCATATTGATCATATATATTATAAATGTGATTTATGATATATAAGAGAGAGCTATTTGTAATTTACGTTTGTTAATTAAATGTTGATGTGAATTGGATTCGCATTGGACACTTAATTGAAAAATGTAATTCACAATTTATTTTAGGGGGTGAATGCAATTCACAATTTTTCTATGGTAAGATTGCAATATTCTCAAAATAATTCTGAATTATTTTTGTAGAATAATTTAAAACAAATTTTGTTGTAAAAATCTTAGAGATTTTCAAGGATTGATGCAACGTGCATGAGATTGCATCTCCCATGAGATATGGGTGGACAGCCACCATGTCCCATAAGAAAATTGGTGGCCATCCCACCTATTATCATAGGATGATGAAATCTCCATGCAAGATCTCCATGTATGTTTGATTTAATTTGATATTGATTTATATTGATTTATCAATATAGATTTGATCTAAATTAAATTAATTATTGTTGGTTTTTACCAACACAAATCTTAACCATTAAAAGAAACACAAATCAATGAGAGCCATTGGATTTGTGTTACCCATAGATTGAGATCCATGGATCCCAAAATATTATAAATAGAAGGGCACCCTTGCTCTTCAAATGCTAATGAGAACATAAGTCTCTCTCTCTCTCTCTCTCCCTCTACATGCCCTCTCTCCTTCTCTCATGTGGCCGTACACTATGGATGCCCTAGACAGATTCTCCATCGCCGCAGCATCGTCGTTATGCTGCCCGATTATTTGCTCGTGAATCTCCATCTCCTTCGGTGCGCCTCGCTCGTAAAGAAGATGTTGGATCTCGTGTGTTGAGATCAGGAGATTCTCCGCTTGGATCATCAACATGGATTACGAGGATCACGTGTTTTATCAACATGCTCACAAGCATCTCCTCCATCAGATCGGACTTGAGACAGGAGGTCTCATCATTTAGAGACTCGATCGCAACCACGCTTTAAGGGGTAATCTTATTACTTATTTGTGGTTTAGACGAAACGATCCGAGAAGTGTTCTTGGATCATGTGGTTTCATGACATGAAAATTTTTTAATTTCCGCTGCCTCGAGCTACTAGTGTGACTAGTCGCTCCCGATCACATACGATGCGATCCTCACGCTTACGTTATGCACTTAAGGATCTTACCATATTCTTCAAGTTGTATCAGAGCCTTAGGTTGAAGGTTTCAGATACGATCCATAAACCTAAGCCGACTTGGGTTCGTTAGGGTTGCGAAAGTTTTATCGTATTTCATTTTCGCATCTCTATTTTGTAATTATTTTAGGACCTGTTTAAATTGTTTAAATACGAAAATAAAACTGTTATTTTGTTCCTCATTAAATAAGGAAACCGTAGGATCTGAGTTTGCGTGATTTCGAATCCGTTTGCTCAAGTTATGATCAAATTAGTGAACATGTATCCATTGTTTCAGGGACTGTGAATCTTAACGTAATTTAAGAGTTAATTACTGTTTAGAAACACCTTTAAATGCATGCAAATCACTTCATTTCTGTTGTAAATCAAGTTATCAAACTTTGGAAACTTACTTTGCTTAATTTGGATTTAAATTGATTGAGATATGCTAATTTTAGTAAGTGGGGGTCACTGCTGGAATTACTTTCCTAATCAAGAACCTAGTGATTGTCATTTAATTAATTAGTGAAATTAAATGATTTAATTTCTTAGAATAATTATAGATAAATATTTTTGAAATATTTGATGATAATTATTTCCTTAAATGACATTGCCTTAACCAATAATTGATTAGATGTGATCTAGATCACAATTGATTACACAATCCCCTTTCCAACAAATATGTTGCTTGAATAGGATTTGGTATTTGTATAGCAAATCTCATTATAATGTTAACAAAAAAATATTTTGATTATTATTATTATATATGGTATAACTTCGTTGAAAGTTCGATTATAATCTCAAGTACACAATGATCAATTTGACATTATCTTTTCCCAAGGTGGATATGGTGTCTAGTCAGGGAGCGTTGGGATAGCAGGTTGCACCGTGTGCGGTTTATCCCACTCCCGTCGGTACTGGCCATGACAACGGGTAGGGACGCAATAATGCAGGAGAGATCATGGTGTATTTTTCTAATTATTAAAATTCGAAATAATACGTATTTGAGATAATATCATAATTCAAGTAACAATAAAAGAATGTTTGTTTATTAATTGGATCATTAATTTAATATGATTAGATTAATTGGAATCCAATTAAAATTAAGACTCTCTATTATGAATAGATGTGTTATTTCTCTTGGAAGAATTAATTATATGAATATGATCCATGATAATTAATTAGAATTTGAATATGACATCCATGGTCTCCCATCAATGCGAAGGGTTTCGTCCCTAGGGATTGTATGTAGGAGACGCTTGTCCGAATTGACAATTCATGTATGCAAGCGCATCTGGATCGGACTCTTTTCTTCTCGAAAGAGTAAGGCCGCATGTGTAGTGACCCCAATATTGAGTCCTCATGTTATTGAGGCGATATTGGATTGCACATAGCGAGTACTAATCCTATTGACGGTTGGTTCAATTAACGACAGGTCAACATCACCTTAGGGGTGGTGGGCTCGGGTGTTAAAGACCGAATTGGGAAATGCAAGTTAGACTTACAAGGCAGAATGTGTTCCCACTTCTTTTTATTCGAGTTTTAAGTTCTCATATTATTGGGATGTAACAAAGATAAGGTAGGAGATCCCAGATCTTGCTTGAGATATAATGGTAAGTATATCTCTTACATTGAAAGTGATTAAGGGAATGAACTTTTAATGTTGACAAGGCAGGACAACTTTGATATAAAATTCCTAAATTAAAGTAAAGTATATATATATATATACATTTATGCAAATTTCTTATTTCAGATAATCCTTCATTAAACCCACTCAATACTATACTCAAAATAACTATTAAAATATCATGGATTGGATCCATGATCCAGATATTGTACTTGCAGTTGGACACATAATGTATGTGGTTGCAATGTGCAAATCTTCCTCGTAATAATGAGGAATCACAATGAAATAGACAATAGGACTACAACCCTAGGGTTTGTTTGTCTCTAGAGTCTTGATCTCAGATCAAATATACTTTGGAAGTAACATGTCGATGATGATCGTAATTGTCGAATAATCTTTATAAAATCTAAGAAGATATTCGTGCATACATTTGTGCTCTCGACATTTAATCATAAATGGCATGGTTCTCTGCGTCATGCAGAATGGTGACTCTATAAGAGATGATGTATTCAAATTGTTTGAGTACCCGCCTGAACCTAAGTCTTTAAGAGTTAAGATATATGTAGATATGATGAGTGTCATCATTCTACTATCTATACTTTAGTCATTCATGAAGCTTCAGAATATTCATATTGTATGAATTGAATGAAGCATGCATAAATGTTGAAATGCTCTTATATTGAAATCTTTTGAATTCAGTATAAGAGATCCTTCGTCTTAAGCAATGGTTGTTTATAGATAAAGGGAGCGCAGTAAAAGTATGAGTTGAACCCAAGTAAGAAGGAAAGTCAAAGAGTTGATTGTACTTCTGTGACTTCCATATGACATCCAAATAGTTGGATGAATGCCAATACTACAATAAGCCGATGTATTGATAGTGTGACTATCTAGTCTATCTAGGATCCTTAGAGAAGGGCCCAAATAGTGCATCGGAATAATCTACATCTACATTCAATCATTGAAATTGACTTTCTTATTTGATAAGATCAAAGTCTAATAATTGTATCCCATTCTTCTAATAACACTTGCAATTGGTTGCTTATGTTTTAGAAGACTAGAAAATTTAATATTAAGGTTCAATAGTCATCCACATGGATGTTAATGCAATTGTTGCAACAACCTCTATTGGATAAATAGACTTCCTAATTTCAGTGGGAGAGCCCTTAGTCTTAGAGAATGTCTCTATGACCTAGATATTAGAATACATTCATTGTTTATTTCTAAATGTTGGGAATAAACATGAATTCTGGAATGGACCTATCATAAAGAGTTATGATGGAGATATTTCAGATAGTAATCAAAATCTAGTGGACTCTACTAAATTAGAAAATTAATGAATAGTTCATTAACATTTCTAACACTGAAATTAAACCTAAAAGATTGATAGGAGAATGAAGATCATTTGACGATGATCTGACATCAAGCCTTGGACATTTGTCTGTTGATGTGATCAATAGACTAGTAAGAGATGAAACTTCAGATTGTCTAAAGGTTCAAATCTTACATACTTGTGAATATTGTACTCAAAAGTAAAAATGTCAAATACACCCTTCCTTGGAATGGTGTAAGATGTCAAGGTATTCAAGATCTCATACATATTGATGTATGTGAATCATCTATATCAGAATAAACATTATGGATATGTGATATATATTGATGATTATTTGTGATATGAGATTTCTTCTCTTCACTTAGAAACCTTTGAAATGTTCAAAGATTTCACAATTTTGGTTCAGAACCAAAGTTTGAAGGAAGATTAAATGAATTTGATCTAATCTAGGCAGTCAGTACCTATTAGATGAATTCATGGAATACCTTATAGATATATGAATGTCATTTCTATCTCACTCCTCCTAATGAACCTAAACTCAATGGAGTTGTAGGGAGATACAATTGGATCATGTGTGACATGATCTGATCAATGATGATTCTTTGCATAATTACCTCTTAGTTTCCAAGGTATATATGTAGTAGAGACTACAATATATATCCTTAATAAGGTTCCAAGCAAGTAAGCTGGAATTTAACACCTGAGAGTGCCACTTCATTAGGAAATAAAGGATGGTATTGGATACCAACTTTATGACCTTGAGATTCTTAAAAGATCTCATCTATGAGAATGTGATTCTTAGAGGATGAGACTCTTGAGAATCAAGATGAAAATGAAGTGAAGGAACTCATTTAATCTTGAGAAGATAATGAGGCTCCTGAAATCGGAAACTAAATAGACAATTAAAGGTGAAACATTAATACCTCTTCAAATAAGTTTGAGGATGGATTCCATGTGTCAGTTAAATCTAACATGATCTAACTTCATATGATGAAGCTTCTAAAGATCATGCAATGGAAAGATGGATGTTAGCAATAAAGTCTAAAGTAGACTTCATATACAAGTCTTGTATATGGACCCTCGAGGATCCACCTATATGGGTGAGACCCATTAAGGTGTAAATGGATCTTCAAGAGAAACAGGGAACCTGATGAGAAGGTAGAGACCTTCATAGCACGGTTCGTAGCCGTGAGCTACACACCGAAGAGAAGACATCGCTTGCGATGAGACTTGCTCTTCAGTGATCATGCTTGAACTCATCAGAATATTGCTAACTATAGCTACACAACTTGACTTTGACATCTTCAAGATGAAAGTCATTATTGCATTTCTTCATGAATACCTCTCTGAGGACATTCACATGAAGCAACCCTAAGGCTTCATGGTTGAGGAAAGCAAGATGTGCAAGCTAAAGAAACTCCATCTATGGACTCAAATAAGCTTCTTGTAGTTGGAACATTAGATTTGATGAAATCATAAATGTTATGGTTTCAGATAGAATCTTGATGAACCATGAGAAACTTAGTGGGAGTGCCATTTTGTTCATCGTGCTAAATGTAGATAATATACTAATCATTTGGAATGATACAAGGATGATAATAATAAGTGTTTTATAATTTGGTTGTTCCATGCCTCGAGATGCAATCTCAAGGATACCTCTTAGATCTTAGTTCTGAAGTTGTTCAGAAGCAAAGAGAAAGGGTATTGGGACCGTCACATTAATGGTACACCTTGGACATTTTCATATTCTGGAAAATTCCAAGAAAGGCTTATTTCCCTTATGATATGGTACTAATCTATCTAAAAAGGATAACACCTCAAAGGGTTGAGGATGTGAATGCTAAAACTGCTTTCCCTTGTGCATCAATTTCGAGAAGCCGGGTGTATGCTAGATGTGTACAAAAGTCATATGTCTACCATGCAGTGGGAGTAGTAAACTGTTACTAATCCTACTAAGGTGATGAAATACTTGATTGCAGTAATAAAAATATCTTCAAAGATGACAAGACTTTAGAGATATTGATCTCTAAGTCTTATCTTCAGGAAATCAAGATTTTATAGATGGAGACCTAAAAGGTCTTAACTAAGCATACCTTAGGAGATAGAGATCTCCAGGAATAAGAGTATTCTGATAAGGATAATAGAAATTACATACTCGTTGAATGATTATTGAGCTATAATGTCAACGACATTATAACTAATAATGTTGAGTATTGGTTGCATGAGATGCAACTTTTGCATTGAATGCGAGAATGGTTACTCGGAGATATGCGAGTGCCATAAAAGGACATGGCGTAGTCTCTTGGGAACAGAGTGACCGATCAACTTACCTAACTATTTTCTTAAATAGCCTATGATTGTCACATGAGTGCGGGTTTAATGATTTGCGCATAAATGGCTCTTTGGGCTAGTGGGAGATTGTTTGACATGCGAGCCCACGACGAGCCATTATGCAATAAATGTTATTACAAATATCATTCCCTGGTATGAAATGAAGAATAATTAATTTGCATAATAGGTCCCTTAGTACAATTAGGATTATGTACCATTGCCATCTTGATGATCATACAGCTGTTGATTCAATTATTGAATCATAGAGGCTGGTGCTACGATGAATATCTAAAGAGTTAGATTGAGGACTCATCAAGCACCGTCAAATGATTATTAAGAGAGGATCTCCAGCCTGAGTAGGAGATGGCAATCCTTTCTCACTTGGCTAATATCTGACCGACCTCTTGATGCAGGTCCTCTACACGGGAATAGAGATTCAGAGGTGTCAGATTAGTTAGGTCCAAGAGTTGAGTTAACGAGATCGAGATAACCAAAGTCCTATATCATATGTTGTCATGATATAGGCACGCATCCTCTGACCGGAGACAGATGCGTTACTATATGTCTGAGTATGTACATTTGATAGACCAATAGGTTGATGACCTAATCAAGGTCTATACACCGACGCGCTGGTGTGCATATAAGGGCATATGAGTAATACGATCTCTCAAAGGAATCATACAGGTTCATTTCCTGAACCGGAAGACATGAGCTCACTCATGAGATATTGTGAAGAATCAAATTCCGCACGCTATCGTCTCGCTTTGGAAGCTTGACTGAATTTGTAAGGATTGATATATACTTTTGGAAAGCATATGATCAACACCTCAGTATGATATATGCTTTTGGAAAGTATATGATCGATGCCAACTCTCAATGATTGGATGAGAAACTTAATGATAATTCCCTGAAGTAGACAGTGTAAAATTGATCTTATACTTTAGGATTATTCTGGGTCTTCCACTATACAGGATGTACATGTATTAGGAATACCTGAGGGTGCTGTGATCATAAACGGTTATATAACCATGATGCTTCCATTCCTAGGGAGTGATGAAATGGGTCTGGATTTTAGTGACTCCTCTCAGTAGAGAAGTAATCTGATCTTAGTCCAAGTATTGTACATTGATCTGAATGTGATTCAGATGCAATGAGAAGATTAGATTTGCGATCTTGATTTAATCAAGCATCTATGGGAGGCCCGAGATCTGGATTTGATATGTGATCTCAATATCCAAGTCACTATACATGGAATAATACAATCGCCCTATCCTTATCTCCAAGTATTCACGGAGAAAGCGCATTATCCTTGAAAGAGTTCAGGATAATTTCATTGTTGATATAAGTATCCGAGCATTGAGAAATTGGATAATTAAGTGTGATTTAATTATCATGAATAATATGAATTTGATTCATATTATAAGGAGAGTTATCTTGGATAATTAAATGCGATTTGATTATCAAAGATATGAATAATGTGAATGTGATTCATATTATTTGGCACATGAGAATAGAGACCCAAGACGATTAAATGCGATTTAATTACCATGGATATGAATAATATGGATAGCACTATCCATATTAATCATATATATTATAAATGTGATTTCCGATATATAAGAGAGAGCTATTTGTAATTCACATTTGTTAATTAAATGTTGATGTGAATTGGATTCACATTGGACAATTAATTGAAAAATGTAACTCACATTTTATTTTGGGGGGTGAATGTGATTCACAATTTTTCAAATGGTAAGATTGCAATATTCTCAAAATAATTATGAATTATTTTTGTAGAATATTTTACAACAAATGTTGTTGTAAAAATCTAGGAGATTTTCAAGGATTGATGCAATCTCACGAGATTGCATGAGATTGCATCTCCCATGAGATATGGGTGGACGGCCACCATGTCCCATGAGGAAATTGGTGGCCATCCCACCTATTGTCATGGGATGATGAAATCTCCATGCAAGATCTCCATGTATGTTTGTTTTTATTTGGGATTGATTTATATTGATTTATCAATATAGATTTGATCTAAGTTAAATTAATTGTTGTTGGTTTTTTACCAACAAAAATCTTAGCCATTAAAAGAAACACAAATCAATGAGAGCCATTGGATTTGTATTACCCATGGATTGAGATCCATGGATCCCAAAATATTATAAATAGAAGGGCACTCCTTGCTCTTCAAATGCTAATGAGAACATAAGTCTCTCTCTCTACACACCCTCTCTCCTTCTCTCATGTGGCCGTCCACCATGGATGCCCTAGAGAGATTCTCCATCGCCGCAGCATCATCGTTATGTTGCCTGATTGTTTGCTCGTGAATCTCCATCTCCTTCGGTGCGCCTCGCTCGTGAAGAAGACGTTGGATCTCGTGTGTCGAGATCAGGAGATTCTCCGCTTGGATCATCATCAACATGGATTACGAGGATCATGTGTTTCATCAACACGCTCACAAGCATCTCCTCCATCGGATCGGACTTGAGACAGGAGGTCTCTTCGTTTAGAGACTCGGTCACAACCATGCTTTAAGAGGTAATCCTATTACTTGTTTGTGGTTTAGACGAAACGATCCGAGAAGTGTTCTTGGATCATGTGATTTCGTCGCATGATTTTTTTTAATTTCCGCTGCCTCGAGAAACTAGTGCGACTAGTCGCTCCCGATCGCAAACGATGTGATCCTCACACTTCCGTGATGCGCTTAAGATCTTACTATATCCTTCAATCTCAACAATTGAATTTGTGTTATACATGGATTACGATCCACGAACTCCCAACATATTATAAAAGAAGAGGCAATCCTAGCTCTTCTTTTAGACAACAATATTTACAATCTCTCTCTCTCTCTCTCATATTCTCATACACACCACCCTTCTCTCAAGAGGGACCATCCACCTCTTGCCCTAGAGAGGATCGCTGTTGTCACTACGTTGTTGTGCTGCCACTTCGACCACTTGTGGATCTTCGTCTTCCTTGATACTTCTAGTATGTGAAGAAGATATCGGGTTTCGTATATCAAAATTAGGAGATCTATCGCTTGGATCTACATCTTAGATTGCGAGAAGGAGTGTCTCGTCAACGCACTCGCAAGTGTCTCCTCCGTCAGGTCAGACTTGAGACAGGTGATCTCTTGCTTTAGAGGCTTCGATCGCAACCACGCTTTAAGAGGTATTCCTATATCTTCTATGTGATTTAGATGAAATGATTCAAGAAGTGTTCGCGGATCATGTGGTTTCATCGCTTTAAAATTTTAAATTCCGCTACCTGAGCAACTAGTATGACCGGTCGCTCCCGATCGCATATGATACGATCTTCATGCTTCTATGATGCGCTTAAACATTTTTCCCATAACTTTCAAGTGGTATCAGAGCTAGGTTGAGGTCTTGGATATGATACAAAACCCCATGTGAACAAGGTTTTGTAAATTGGGTGTGCGGGGACTCGTTGTTTTGCATTGGATGCAAGTTTTGAATTGGTTTTTAGTTAAAATAAAAACCTACTATTTGTGAACTGTTTGGGATTTTTTTATTTTTAATATTTATTTAGAAAGTCTAAATATATCCTCAAAACATTAGCCTTTTATTCGTATCAAAAGTGCATCAATGAAATTCGAAAAGTTCTTGATGTGATATTATTTTTGCAAGTATTCATGATTGCTTAATTTTTTTCCATCATTAAATGTGAAACAAACACTTGTATTAAGTAGATAATCAAACTAGCAAACTGCTCAAATTTATTTCGTGCGATTCCGAATCTGTTTGCCCTAGATATTCTATAATTAGTGGAGATGGGTCAGACGATGTCTGGATCATGAAATCTCTTTGCTTAATGTATTTATCATTCAATGGAAAGAGTGGAAATTATGAAATTTTCTTGATTAGTATGATGCCTAATTATTATGAAAATGATTGATTAAATAGCATTGGCCATTGTTGACACGTTATCTTCGAGGATTGGTAACTATTGATACAGAGGGTCGTTGTTATCCCCAAAAATCCCGTGACAAACAAACAAATTTATTTTTCTTTCTTCTCTCACTGTAGAATAATTACAAAGAATAATGTGGAGCAAGAGAAATATTTTTTGCTACTTATTTACCTATATAACGGATAAAATCGAACTCAGGGAGGCTACAATTCCCGAGGGTTATTCAATTAATCGACAAAAAATCAATTAAAAGAAAAAGAAAATCTCAAAGGCAAATTATCCTTGTTTTTTTTGGAATTTTCTCTTTTTAATTTTTGATTTTTTATTTCTATTTTTTTCTAGATTTTAAATTTTTAGTGATTTTAAATTTGCAGACTTTTTATTTTCAAAAAAATAAGAAGAAATATGCGTAAGATAAGAAATACGCACACCAACTCTTTTTATATTTTTCTATTATATCAAAAAAATCCTTAGAAAAATGCAGAGAAAATATTTTTGGGTTTTAAAGATTTTGAAATGTTTTTAAGATTTTTTATGGAATTTTCAGATGTTTTTGTATTTTTCTAAAAATTAAACAATGATAAAAATGAGAAATAGTGCACAACCTGGAGTAATGTGCAAGTTAAAAATATTTTAATGCCCAAAACTCCTAGCAATTATTTTTATGTCAAACTATATGCAAATATCTACAAACAGGAAGTAAAATGACAATTTATGGGTCTTGTAGATTTTTTTTATGATTTTCCAAAGTTTTTTTTGATATTTTTCATTTTTTGGGGTTTTATAAAGAATTAATGCATAAAATTTGGATAGAAATTAAAAGACAATAGAATAAAACTAGTCTATTTTTTTTGAATTTTTGGAGTAATATTCAAATTTTTATAATTTTTGAATTTCAGAAAAAGAGAAAGACACTATTTTTTATTTTTAAATAATATTAAATGATGACAAAATGTAATGAAAAATTTATGCTAAAAAGATAAACACATCGGGAACATAGCATGATTTTTGGGAGATTTATTGACCAAAGAAAACATTTATTTCGATAAGAAAAGCTAGCAAAATAAAGGTCTGGAAACGCAGGGACTAAAATGTAAATAGTTCTTGTTTTTGCCTTAAATAAATAAAAGAAATATAATAGAGGGAGAAATGTGCAATTTACCCAAAAATAACGTGCGGAGCACGTGCTTGAGTTCGGTCCGGGGCCTCTTGCAATTTAAAAAATGTCAGAGGGCAAAGTTGTAATTTAATAAATATTTTATTCAGACCTAGGGATTCCTTGTTTCTTATGGATGTGCAAAGGGGATAAGGGCCCATCACCCCTTTCAGATTTGGATAAGGTGCGGGGATGGCGTCGGCGGAGCACGAGCTTCGGAGATCAGGCGCAGGCGGCAGCGGTGCCGCACTAGGGGTGACACTTGCACAGAGGCATCACGGCATGGACCACTAGAGTGTGGAGGAGCATGGGGTCGGCTAGCGGTACGGTGACGGGCCGCGACGCACCCAGGGCGGCGACACAGACAACGGGGACGCGACGAGGATTTGCGACGAATGCTGCAAGCGATAACGACGGTGGCGAGCGGAATGAGTCTTCGTGTGGCACTGTGCCCAGGCGGAGAGGAGAATGGCATCTGCTGGTAGCACGATGATGGGGCTGGAGGTGTCGACCTCGCGGTGATGTGGGGCTGGCGGTAAAGGCTTGCAGCGAGGGCATGCAACGATCAACGGAGGTCGATGGAGACGGCTGACGACGATCGGTGGTCCAGCGAGCGCCGCACAGGCACAACAGATGATTGGACAAGGTAGGGCCGTGCGCAGGCTCGCGTAGGGAGATGCTGACATGCCGTGGTGGAGGGCGACACTCGCGGTCACGCGCGAAAGCGCGGCTGGCAGTGCTGGAGACGAACCTACCCCCTTTTTTGTTTTATATATATATTTTTTCATAATCAGTAAAAAACATTATATATATATATATTTATATTTAAATCCAAATTAGAGAAATAATAAAAAAATAGCAAATAGAGTTGTGTTTTTTATTTATTTTTTGTGTTTTTTTAAGACGATCCTGTAAAATAAATATTAGAGAGCAAGAAAACAAATATAAAATTTTTGTATAATTTGTATTTATCAATAAATTAAGACACGAGCATGATGACTCGGTCTCAAAACAAATCACACGGAAGATGTGAATGAATGCGGTTCCATGAAAGATGGTGGATGGAACCGGATCTCCGACTAACATGCGTGGTCGGAGGTGAGAGATCGTGCGAGGTAGAAAAGAACGCGTAGAGGTCGAGAAAATGGGATGAAAAAAATCAAGTTGGTGGCGATCAAATCATGATGGATTTTAAGATCTAAATAAAAAAATAACGGTGAAATAAAGATGCGAAAAATTAAACTAAGGCTAATCTAGGATAACAATAAGAAGAAAATGACGGATCTCACCTTAGGAGCGAAAAAAAAACCTTGATCACTCGACGAAGGCCGACTCGCTGTCACCAGATGGCTCGGAGGCTAGGCACCCTTCTGCGACAAGAAGGCTCTCGGAGATTGGGCTCCTCTCACCAAAGATTGATCAAGTTAAAATGACGGAGAAGGAGCCATATAAATGGAAAAGATAATGGAGTTTGAAATTTGTTTTTTTTGAATTTTTCAATGAAGATAAGAGAGAAAAACGAATGAGATACATATAAAGAGAGATAAACATATTTACAAAAATTAACTATTTTTTGTATTTTCATCACTTTATTTATTTGAAAAATAAATGTTAATTGTTTAATCTTTTTGTGGTAGTTAGTTAAGAAAATTAAATATATACATATGCTATATACATATATGACATTATATACATGGGTGAATAAGCAAATTAGTTTTTCATTTTAAAATTATTATTTTTTATTTTTATTTTAAATAATTAGTAAAAATATTTACAAATATCTACATATACAATATGTACAAAATACATGGGAAAATTGCACAAACCACCCCAGAAAATCAACTTTTCACCCGTAACTCCAAAAATTATGAAATTATAGTCATTTTAAAGATACTTTAATTTATAATACAATGGAAGTGAGTTTGGTTCAATTTGAGTTATATGGAGTTGAAATTGGTCATTCAATTGTCGCTTAGTGGCTTTTTCAAAGTGTGGTTGCTTTTATTATGTACAAGATTTGATTGCGCAATCATTTTTATTATTTAGGAAATATTTTTATTTACAACTTTTATTTTGAAAATTATTTTGTTTGAGGTCAATTTATGTACAAATAAAATAATGTTAGTTTACAAATATATACATCACATTTTTTTTGGATTTTCTGATTAAGGACCCTATCTCCCCCTACTTTATTCCTGGTCGATCAGGTCAAGTCTTGACCTTCTCTCGGGGTTCGGGTCAGCCTGTATTTATTACATATATACAATCTTTCTTTTTTATTTTCTTTTCTTTATTTTTCCTTTCTTTCTTTATTTGTTTATTTTAGGTTAAAATGGTAAGAAGTGAATAATATTTACACACAAATGCAAGTTAGTAAGAATATGGAGTTAGTGTTATATACAGGTGTTTTGTAAGGGATTTCAAGCTAAAATAAATTAATAAAGATGACGAATCACAGATTCATCATCCCCCTATGCTTTACCTTTGCTAATCCCTTAGTAAATACTTATTTGAAGAATAAGTGAAGAAAAAGAAAAAGAAAGGAAAAATAAAGAAATTAGGACAATATTGAGTATTAAACTTTTCTTCGTAAAATTGTAGTTTGGAGCTCTGTCAGACCTTTGGATTATTAGTGTGTCGGAACTTAATGGGAGATGTTTTTAAACCTAACAACCTCTAAGTTCCACAGGACTCCTATTCAGATCACCTCAACAGTCAGGTCAGAACAAGTCTACAAACACAAATTCTTGTGACTATGAATCTTTACTTGTACGGTGTAAGTGAGATATAGCTCTCCATCTCAAAAGTAGCAAAGAAACAACATCTCTCAATAAGGTAACTCTAGTTCCCCGGTTTAGCAACTCTTTCCTCGAGGAGCGGAGATATTCCCTTCTAAGTTCAAGTACAACCAGCTCAAGAAGAGGGGATGGAGAAAAGAATGGACGGTAGCTAGTATAGCTACCTATCCTTGGATGCATGACCAGCGTAGTCAAGTCATCCGCTGCAAGCTTACACAAATTTGTCTTTGAATCTCTTATTGCAATAATTTTTCCTTTTTCCTTTTTCCTTGCATATACACTCCGGCAGACATTTTACTTTTCAATCAGACATGTCCACTTTTGGAGATTTTGCATTTTTCTATACTTTTTTTGAAAGCATATACAAGGTGCAACATGCACATAAGGAGTTTTTCATCTTGCGCCAGTAGACTATCCCTCCTTTGAAGCATTATTGCAACCCCACAGCATCCTGTCTTTAGACCTCAACATCGCTAGACCAGGTTGAGACGCACTTCCTTCCCTAGAGGAAGACGAGAGGTTCCACCTAGATGTACTACCCTCCTACCCCAAGACAAAATATTCTGCCTCCTCACTACCTCATCCTTGAAGAGCTACGTGTAGAGTGCTTGTCCACGATAAGCCACAGTCTGAAAGAATCACGCGTGTGTTGTTAAATGTTCTACTTAGACTACTCAAGATGACATGTGAACATAGTATTATGGACTCAAAGAATTAAGTCACTAGGACCTGAAAAGTCTTAACTCTATTTCTTATAAGGTTCCTCTGAAATTAATTGGATTAAGGCCCAACTAAGCTTCATTCTTCAATTTTATTCCAGACATAGTTTGAATGTCAATACTATCATGAAAAATGCACATGCAAATGCCAGAAAATATGAACAATACAAGAAAGATTTTTTTTTAAAATAATGCACATGTGAAAAGAACATTTCCTTTAAAACAATTTTCTAATTTTGAACTTTTTATGGATTTTTGGAGAAAAATGCAGATGTAAAAAGAAAGATTTTCTGAATTATGCAAGTTTTTATAGATTTTTGATTTTGTAGGTTTTTTTTCAAAAAGGAAAAAAGGGTTAGTAAAATATATACAAGTATATACAAGAATTTTTTTGTTGTTTTTGTTTTTGGTTTTGTTGTTTTTGTTTTATTTTGTTTTTTTGTGTTTTTTGTTTTTGGTTTTTTACAACGTGGATTTTACAAAATTATATGAATATCCCCCAAATAAACATATTTAAAAGTACGAGTTATGTCTAAAGTATATATACAATATATACGATACCCCCTATACTTAGCTCAAACTATGTCTTCACAGTGATCAGATAGCGACAAAGGAAGACATAACTCGTGCTAAGTATGGAAAAGTGAAAAGACTCCTATGCTACAACTACTCAAAGAAAAGATAAAAAGAAGAGAAGTTGGTGATCCCCCTATACTTAGGATCAAGTAATCCTAAGTATATTAGACTGTACAAAAGGGGAAAACTGATGTAGATAATATACAGACTCAAAAATAAAAAAGACGATATGAAGAACATCACCCCCTATACTTAGGGTAGAGTATCCCTAAGTATAGGCAACAACAACAAGAGTGATGAGCATGACAAATATGAACAATACAAATTATTCACCCCCTATACTCAGGATAAAACACATCCTAAGTATAACATACACACACACACAGAAAAGGGGTGAATGATAAAATGGAAGAAGAAAGAGTGAAATGAAAGGATATACAAGAGGAGTGGATGCTCATGTATCAGACGTAGAAGATGGAATCAAAAGATCATTGTCTGATACCACATATACATCAACGATGGACAGGAATGTATTATGATCTAGATATGGCTTCAGCAACTGTCCGTTCACAACAAATGGCTATGCATCAGATGACAACCCAGATATGACAATACTCCCATTGTCACACACAGCTCTCACGATGAACGGTCCTGACCACTTGCTTTTCAATTTTCCTGGAAACAGCTTCAACTTAGCATCAAATAACCAAACTTTCTAATTATGGGAGAAAGTCTTCGTTCGAATGTGTTTATCATGCCAGCGCTTGACTTTCTCCTTATACATGAGTGAGTTATCATATGCAAAGTCTCGGAATTCCAATAACTTATTCAAATCCAACTTCCTGTTCTTTCCGGCCTTCTCATAATCTAGATTGCATACACGAAGTGCCCATATAGATTTGTGAATTAATTCCACTGGCAGGTGGCAAGGCTTTTCATACACTAATATGCAGGGAGACATACCCAAAGAAGACTTGTACGTCGGCCGATAAGCCCATAGAACTGAATCAAGCATTTGGAACCAGTTCTTCCTATCTGGACGTACAAGTTTTTGCAATATCGTCTTGATCTCCCTATTTGAAATTTCTGCCAAGCCATTAGTCTGAGGGTGGTAAGGAGACGTAACTCTGTGCTCAATGGCGTACTCCTTCACAAGCTTCTTTACTTCTCTATTAATGAAATGTCTGCCCCCATCTGAAATCAGTATTTTGGGAATATCGAACCGTGCAATAATATGGTCATTGAGAAAGGAACACACTGTACGATTATCTGCGGCTCGGGTGGGGATAGCCTGCACCCATCGACTAACATAATCCACAGCGAGCATGATGTACTGAAATCCCTGACTGGCAAGAAATGGGCCCATGAAGTCTATGCCCCAAGTATCAAAAATATCAGAAATCTGTATATATCTTAGGGGCATGGTATCTTTGGAACCAACAGTTTCTCCCATTTTCTGGCAATCAGTACAACCTCGAACATACTCTGTAGCATCCTTAAACAATGTGGGCCACCATAGGCCACTCTTTAAAACCTTTGTTGCCGTGCGTTTCCCCGAATGATACCCACCAGATTCTAGTTTGTGACAGTGCTCAAGTACACTGGTGTGTTCCTCCTGAGGAATGCACCTTCTCCAGATACTATCCGTACCCTCACAAAATATGTACGGATCCTCCCACTGGTAATAATGAATCTCTGGCAGAAATCTGTCTACCTTGTACTTCGGCCAATCTTGTGGAACTTTCTTGGAGACAAGATAGTTCACAATATCAACATACCATGGGAGTGAGTCCACAGACAAAATGGCCTCATCTGGAAAGGTTTCAGAAATAGGAATCATGTTCTTCTCAGAGGTCTATATCGGTGATATGGGAAAGGTGATCCACCACAACATTTTTCACTCCAGGTTTATATCGAATCTTTAAATCAAATTCCTGGAGAAGAAGGATCCATCTGATAAAGCGTGGTTTGGCATCCTTCTTTGCCTACAAGTATCGTATGGCAGTGTGATCCGTGTATACAATAACATGGGAACCGATGAGGTAAGATCTGAACTTTTCTAGCCCAAACACAACTGCTAACATCTCCTTCTTTGTAACTGTATAATTCCGTTGTGCTTCATCCAGAGTCTTGCTAGCATAGTGTATAGCAAATGGTATCCCATCCCTTCTCTGTCCTAAAACAGCTCCAACTGTGAAATATGATGCGTCCGTCATAATCTCAAAAGGAAGAGTCCAATCTTGTGGCTGTAAGATAGGAGCACTAGTAACCATTTCTTTCATCTGATTGAATGCAAGGAGGACTTTCTCGTCGACAACAAAATCAGTCTTCTTACACAAAAGCTCAGTCAAAGGTCTGGCGATTTTGCTGAAGTCCTTTATGAATCGCCTATAGAATCCTACATGTTCCAAAAATGACCTCAACTGCTTCAAATTTTGCGGTAGATCTAACTTGGAAATCACATCAATCTTAGCCGAGTCAACCTACATACCATGTTTGGGGATGACATGGCCCAATACAATCCCATTGGTCACCATAAAAGTGACTTTTCTCCCATGAGAGCACTAGATTTACCTCACAACAACATTGAAGAACTCGGTCTAAATGAGCAAGACATGTGTCAAAACTATCCCCGTAGACTGAGAAATCGTCCATGAAGACTTCAAGAAAATTACCCA
Source organism: Ottelia alismoides (assembly GCA_037367405.1). NCBI lineage: Eukaryota > Viridiplantae > Streptophyta > Magnoliopsida > Alismatales > Hydrocharitaceae > Ottelia > Ottelia alismoides. The sequence continues at coordinate 136,141 of JAZKJV010011089.1, forward strand.
CCATGTCGGCAAAAACAACCAACATACACCTTTGAAATGTAGCGGGAGCGTTACACAATCCAAAGGGCATCCGTCTAAAGACGTAGATGCCAAACGAACAAGTGAAAGTAGTTTTCTCCTGATCCTCAGGAGCGATAGCAAATTGGTTGTATCCGGAGCTCTCAACAATCTAATCAATAAAGGGCAGTGGAAAGTGATCCTTCTTGGTAGCTGAGTTCAAGTGTTGGTAATCTACACAGACATGTCATGAAGCAGGTACCTGTGTCAGAATCTCCTCACCACGGTCATTCTTTACGATCGTAATCCCGGATTTCTTCGGGACCACATGGAAAGGGCTGACTCACTTGGAATCCGAAATGGGATATATAAAGCCAGCATCACACCATTTGCTGATCTCCTTCATGACAATCTCCCTTAGATTTGGATTTAGACGGCGTTGACATTCACTGGAGGGTTTTTAATCATCCTTTAGGTAGATATGATGCGAGCACAATGCTGGATTACTTCCACGGAGATCCGAGATATTCCATCCTCTGGCCTTGCGGTTTCTCTCAAGAACATCTAGCACACGAGATTCTTGTTCATCGGTCAACTGCGAGCTGAGGATGACCAGAAACATTTGGGGGGACCCACAAGGAAGGCATATTTCAACATTGATGGTAAAACCTTGAGCTTAGATGGGGTCTAAATCAGCTCTGCAATAACCTCTGCTATTGTACTTGTATACGGTATGTGATCTGTGCTCTGTAGACTATCCACCTTGGCTACTGACGTTTCAACAAATAGAATATGTGATAGATTTATAAGAATGATATCTGCTCAGAAAGGAAGGGCTCATTAGGATGTTCAATATTCTTATCAATTAACGGCTCAGATATCTCAGCAATAGTCTCAGAAAGATGTCTCTCATTTGTGCATAAATCAGGAAATTCAATGAGTGGCTCAGATATCTGGATCTCAGAACTCAGCTCGAACTACTCATCGTAACCATCTCAATTGGACCACCAAGGGAACTCATGTCGACTGTGCGTTCCATAGATTTCTTTTTGGAAAGGAACTCCTGGATATTTATAAAATCAGTGAAAAGATCTGTCTCTTTGAATTTAGCAAGAAAATCACAGTCATCTGGCTCTGATATAACTTTCTCTGTATCATCTGCTGCTGGTGGTGGTGATGGTCTAGGACCAGAAATCGTCTCAATTTTCACATTGTCACTATGAGAGTGAAATATGATCTCTCCAGTACCATAATCAACTGTTGCTTCGGCCGTTCGAAGGAACGGTCGACCTAGTATGACCGGGGTATGGAGTAACTGTGCAGGTGTATTCATATCCATGACAACAAAATCAACAGGGATTTTCATTCCCTACACCATTATAATAATGTCCTCTAAAATGCCTCTTGTCCTTTGATTGTTTTAAGAGGTCCTAACTGAAATTCAGTTAGTAAAGATGAAGGCATGAGATTAATGGACGAACCGCTATCGAGAAGAGTACGATCAAACTCTTGATCAAAGATATGGCAACGGATGTGAGGTGCTCCCTTGTCTTTCTTTTTAGGCGGAGGGTTACTGATGGCATGAACTGTGGCCATGGTCAAGATGTGTTTCTCTATTTCCTTTAATCTGTTCTTCCTTGGTTGATGCTTTTGAGTACATGCCTCTTACATTCCCTTTTTTAACATAGGCATGTATTCCATGGCCTTAAGGAGTGGCATCTTCAAAAGATGTTCTGTAAGATATCAACCACTCTAAGATCAAATAGTGCTGTTTTTAATTTTTGATTTTTTTAGCTTTGAGAGCAAAAGGAAATGGCACAGAATCAGAATAAACAAGCAAACGTTCATTTCCTTTATTCAAAGTAGAATCCTTACGTACAAGAGGACAACCAGAATCAGTCTGTACAATGTTGTCCAAATTAGGTGAAGGAAAAAGAGAATCTAAAATAGAACGGGATGCTGCTGCTGGTGAAGAGGAAGAATCTGTGACTGGTATATTCTCCCTAGCTTATGGTGATCTACATATGCCTGGTGAAAGTGGTGGTGAAGGCAGTGGAACTCCAGATGTGGGTGCTGAACTTGGCCTCTCGACTGCTGGTGAAGAAGATGACGTAGAAGATGATGCTCTCTCAGTGGATCGATCTCCCAACCCCAACTGTTGCGTAGGCGGCTGTAATCTCCTACCGCTCCTGAGATGAATGGCATCAGATAAACATGCAAAATCAAGGGACATACCTGTCTCGGGGGTGGGTGGGCTATTGGCTACCTGCTCCTCGCGTCTGAAGTTGTTGGGGTTTGCTTCAACCTGTGCTGGAATCAGTGTCTTGATGGTGGTTAGGTCGTCGATCCGCTGAATCAGTTCATTCATGTTCTTCATAAGCAATGCAAGTTGGTCTAGTGCTGGATTTACTGAAGGGACCTCAGGTTGCTCATTGACTGGCTGTCGTTGAGGCTGATAGTACAGAGGCTGTTGGTACCCATACGGATTCTGATAATGAGGAGGAAGAGGGGGAGATAATTGTCCATAATATGCAGTCTGCTGCTGGTTAGGATGAGGAAAGTACATGGACTGCTGCTGTGGCTGGCCTTGTCTCCAGTTTTGGAGCTGAGGTGGAGACTGATACTAAGGTTGGAACTGCTGGTGCTGGTACTGGTACTGCTACTGTCTGCCTCCCTGAAACTGGTGGGCGGGTCTCTGACCTTGTTGTGAATCTAACTGGCCTTGCCCTAGTGGACGGGACTGGTTTCACTCACGATCGAACCAGATACCGTTCACCTCCTGAATACCAGGTGGAGGTGGAGACTGCTGCTCAGGAATGTAGGCTACTTCCTGTTGATATGGTTGTATCTGATTTGAATGCTGCTGAAACTGATCAGGTGTCTGCACGTAGTAGACATGCTGAACTGTGGATGGTCCTCCGCTACTCTGCTGGGTGGAAGAAGTCTGCTCCCTAGTAGAGGTATTGGATGTTGCATTCGTATTGTGGACTGCACTGATCGTACTCACAAGAAGCTCCGGGTGCTTTGTTATCTCATCCAGCTTGTCCAGGTTCTTTGTCCTTTGCTCGATCACATGAAGCTTATCAAGTTCCTTGGATCGCTTTTCAATAATGTCAAATTTGGATAGGTGGTTTCTAGTGATGGCCAGGTCAATGCTATCCACCTTATCCATTTCTTGTGTTGCTGTCATATTGACATCCTTGTGGGGTACTGTAGGGGCAGTGACGGGCTGCTTCTGAAAAGTACGTGAAGAAGAAAGAGCTGCTGAACTTTCCGCCATCTCCTCAAAAATTTGATAAAGGACCTCCTCGTCCTTATTGAAGTGGCTTCCCCCACAAGCTGCATCTACTAGAATTTGATTCTCAATGCTTAAACCCCCAAAGAAATTTTGTACAAGGTTGGTCTTTGAAATATCATGATGTGGGCATTTCTCTGTCAGATCTTTGAATCTTTACCATGCCTCATGAATAGGCTCTTGGGGCATCTGGGAGAAATTAGCAATCAAGGATCGCATTTGGTTGAGTCGTCCAAGTGGATAATACTTATTCAGAAATGCGTACCTCAACTCTTCCCAAGTTGTGACAACCTTCCCCAAGTGATTTAACCAGTACAAAGCTTTGCCCATCAGACTAAATGGAAAGGCGCTCATCTGCACTACCTCTAACACGACATTTGGGTAGTGTAGTGTTCCACAAATGTGATCGAACTGCTGGAGGTGTATATAAGGTTCTTCATTAATATTTCCATGGAATATTGGGAGAAGAGGTAAAAAGTAAGCTTAAGCTCAAAATACCCATGAACCGAAGGATTTGTATCCAAGAATTTGTCTGTCCTGCCTCTGGATTATAAGCATCCTTTAGTGTAGTCTTAGCCCCAGGTTCTATGTGAGGTTCTTCTCCCCCATTCCCACCTCTAGGGTTTCTATCATCCCCCTATCTCCTATCTTCTCTTTCTTGTCTCAACTCGAGAATCATGTCTCTCAATGCAGTTTGAAAATTAGCCTGCTCTGCTATCTGGGTTTGAATTGTCTGGATGGAGGCTATCATTGTGCTGTTGATCTCACTCTGCTCCGACATGGTTCCCTTTCCCTTTGGTGGCATCAAGTGTTCAATGTCTTAATCTGAAAATGTGCATGATACTCGATTAGTGCTCAGAATTGATGGAGTCTCAGATATTGATTCGAGATTAATGCCAATCTCAAATAGTGGATTGATGGATGTTGTGAAGGGTGAAGTGGAGAAAGAGGAATATTTGGGAAGAGAGTCTCAACGAATAGAAGGTGAACGGCTCGGAGTGTAGAATGAGTTCGCAGAGTCCGAACGAGAAATACTCCAGTCCGACATCTTCAAAATCACTAGGCAGGATGTGAGAACACGAAGGTCAATGCAAGAGTAAAAGTGAATGAAGGCACAAATTGTGCAGAAGGATCTTTATCACTAGTAAGCAAACCCAATAAAAACCCCAGTTCACCAACTCAACTCAATATGAAGACCGTGAAGGTTCGGTCAATTATCTTATCAATTTTAGGGTTTGTGAGAATACAATCTATCAGAACGGTTAAAGCGAGCTGTTAGGAACCCAATGCTCTCAGGAGAGTGCCCAATCCTAAAGTTAGATCTTTCCCAGCCAATATGAATTGCAGACTGTTTACCGGCTACCCGATCAATTCAATCTGTTAAGGACGTCGCGGGCTGCTTTATTCGGCTACTAGAGAGATCCTCACTGGAGAATGACTAACCTAAGATAGTAGTCTGAAAAGAGTTCGAGCGTGGTTCTATCCTAGTGTGCGGATCGCTCTCTCTACATACAAACCAACAATGAGGGGGTTACTCTTCCCAAAACAATGATTTTTCCTTGTGTTTATTTTAGGGTCGAGTTCTCTTTAACAGTCCCGTATTTTAGGCAGTTGTCACTTGGTTAAAATATTTTCAAAAAAATCGCTTACCGAGTGTCCAATTTCCTTTTTAACTTATGTGAGTGAAAATAAGGAAGGAGATCGGAAATGCCAATGCACGATTAAAAACAATGATGCATGTAGGGGTTAGAGGTGCGTACCTTATCGCCAGCACTCTACATGCAAGTGATCCGTGCATAATTGAAATACAGAAAAATAAACTAACCTATATGCAAATGCAAGTGAACCGTCCTAGATGATAGCTTCTATTAACGGGAAAGAACACGTTAATTTGACTAAGTCCAAATTACGTTTTACTCTATAGGTACATAAATTCTTGTTTAGGGTGTTTGGACCTAAATAATTACCTGGATCAAGCAAATTAATTAAAGCAATCAAGAGGTAGCTCACAAAATCCGCGTGAAACAAAGAAAAATAAAGTCGATGAAAACAAAACTGGTGAGGTCCCCCAAGTGCACCGACACTTGGCGAAACAGACCCCACACAAATGAATGTCCTTTTTACAGAGTTCAAATGCTAGAAAAATAAATGAAAAAAAAATCTTTTTTTCAATTCTTCTTCTCCTCCTCTCACGCTATCCTACAGCTCGGTGAAGAATCAAGCCGCCTCTGCTTCGCTTGGATGCTTCGGCTCTCCTAGGATCGCCTCCTTCGCTCCACGAGCCCTCGCAAGAAAAAAAAGAGAATGTCTAAGAAACACAATGATCGAATATGAGAAAGAAAAATGAAACAGATGCAGTGAATATGAACAATGGAATAATATGGTAAAATATAAATAGATATGTACAACTAAGAATAGAAGGTCAAAAGAGAAACCTAACTACCCTCGCCATGCTCCCCAGCAACGGTGCCATTTTATTGACACATTATCTTCGAGGATCGATAATTATTGATACAGAGGGTCGTTGTTATCCCCAAAAATCCCGTGACAAATAAATAAATATATTTTTTTCTTCTCTTGCTGCAGAATAGTTACAAAGAATAACGTGGAGCAAGAGAAATATTTTTTTCTACTTATTTATATGTATAGCGGACATGATCGAACTCAAGGAGGCTACAATTCTCGACAGTTATTCAATTAATCAACAAAAAATCAATTAAAAGAAAAATGAAATTTCAAAGGCAAACTATCCTTGGTTTTTGTGGATTTTTTTCTCTTTTTATTTTTTTAATTTTTTTATTTCTATTTTTTTATTTCTAATTTTCAATTTTTTAGTGATTTTAATTTTGCAGATTTTTTTATTTTCAAAAAATAAGGAGCAATATGCACAAGATAAGAAATACGCACACCAACTCTTTTTATATTTTCAATTATATAAAAAATGCTCAGAAAAATCCAGAGAAAATATTTTTGGGTTTTAAATATTTTGAAATGTTTTTGAGAATTTTTGTGGAATTTTCCGATGTTTTTGTATTTTTTCTAAAAATTAAACAACGACAAAAAATGAGAAACAGTGTACAGCCTGGAGTAATTTGCAACATAAAAATATTTTAAGTGCCCAAAACTCCTAGCTATTATTTTTATGACAAACTTTATGTAAATATCTACAAACATGAAGTGAAATGACAATTTTTAGATTTTTGTTGAATTTTTTAGGATTTTTCAAAGATTTTTAATATTTTTCATTTTTCTGGGGTTTATAAAGAGTTGATGCATGAAATTTGGATAGAATATAAAAGATAATAAAATAAAACTACTCTATTTTTTAGTTTTTGGAGTAATATTCAAATATTTTTTTTATAAATTTTTGAATTCAGGAATTGAAAAAGACACTGCTTTTTATTTTTAAATAATATTAAATGATGACAAAATGTAATGAAAAATTTATGCTAAAAAGATAAGCACATCAGGAACATGACCTGATTTTTGGGAGATTTATTTACATTTATTTCGATAAGAAAAGCTTGCAAAATAAAGGTATGGAAACACATGAACTAAAATGTAAATAGTTCTTGTTTTTGCCTTAAATAAACAAAAGAAATAAAATAGAGGGGGAAATGTGCAATTTACTCAGGAATAACGCGTAACACGTGCTTGAGTTCGGTTAGGGGCCTCTTGTAATTTCATAAATGTCAGAGGGCAAAGTTGTAATTTGATCAATATTTTATTCAGCCCTAGGGATTCCTTATTTCTTTTGGATGTGCAAAGGGGATAAGGGGTCGCCACCCCTTTCAGATCTGGACAAGGTGCGGGGATAGCATCGGCGGAGCACGGGCTTCGGAGGTCATGCGCAGGCAGCAGCAGCGCCACGTTAGGGGCGACACTTGCGTGGAGGCACCGCGGCGTGGACCACTGGAGCGCGGAGGAGTATGCGGTCGGTTGGCGGCGTGGTGACGGGCCGTGGCGCACCTAGGGCGGCGACGCGGACGACAGGGATGTGACGAGGATTCACGGCGAACTCCGCCCGTGATAACGACGGTGGCGAGCGAAACGAGTCTTTGTGTGGCACTGCGCATGCGGAGAGGAGAATGGTGTCGACTGGTGACACAGTGACGGAGCTGGAGGTGTCGACCTCGTGCTGAGGTGCAGCTGACAGTGAAGGCTTGCGGCGATCGGTAGAGGTCGATGGAGACGACTGACGACGACCGGTGGTCCGGCGAGCGCCGTACAGGCACGATAGGTGATTTGACAAGGTAGGGCCACGTGCAGGCTCGTGCAGGGAGATGCTGACACGCTGCGGTGGAGGGCGACGCCCGCGGTCATGCACGAAAGCGTGACTAGTGGTGCTGGAGATGAACCTGCCCCTTTTTTTGTTTTTTATATATTTTTTCAATTGTAATCAGTAATTTTTTTTATATTTTTTAAAATCCAAAATAGAGAAACAATAAAAAAACAACAAATAGAATTGTGTTTTTTTGTTTTTTAAGATGATCCTGCAAAACAAATGTTAGAGAACAAGAAAACAAATATATTTTTTTAATTTTTTATATAATTTTTATTTATCAACAAATTAGGACGCGAGCATGATGACTCGGTCCCAAATCAAATCACACGAAAGATGCGAATGAATGCAGTTCCACGGAAGATGGCGGATGGAACCGGATCTCCGACCACCGTGCATGGTCGGAGGTGAGAGATTGTGCGAGGTAGAAAAGAACGCGTAGAGGTCGAGAAAGTGGGATGAAAAAAATCGAGTTGGTGGCGATCAAATCGTGATGGATTTTAAGATCTAAATAAAAAAATAACGGTGAAATAAAGATGCGAAAAATTAAACTAAGGCTAATCTAGGATAACAATAAGAAGAAAATGACGGATCTCACCTTAGAGCGAAAAAAAACGTTGATCACTCGACGAAGGCCGACTCGCTGTGACCAGATGGCTCGGAGGGTGGGCGCCCTTCTGCGATAAGAAGACTCTCGGAGATCGGGCTCCTCTCACCAAAGATTGATCAAGTTAAAATGATGGACAAGGAGCCGTATAAATAGAAAAGATAATGGAGTTTGAAATTTGTTTTTTTTGAATTTTTCGACGAAGATAAGAGATACGAGAGAAAATGAATGAGATAAAGATAAAGTTAACTATTTTTTGTATTTTTGTCACTTTATTTATTTGAAAAATAAATGTTAATTTTTTTATCTTTTTGTGGTAGTTAGTTAAGAAAATTAAATATATACATATGCTATATACATACATGACATTATATACATGGGTAAATAAACAAATTAGTTTTTTATTTTAAAATTAATATTTTTTATTTTTATTTTTAAATAATTAGTAAAAATATTTACAAATATCTACAAATACATTATGTACAAAATACATGGGAAAATTGCACAAACCACCCCAGAAAATCAACTTTTCACCCGAAACTCCAAAATTATGAAATCACAGTCATTTTAAAGGTAATTTAATTTAAAATACAATGGAAGTAAGTTTTGTTCAATTTGAGTTCCATATGGAGTTGGAATTGGTCATTCAATTGTCGCTTAGTGGCTTTTTCCAAGTGTGGTTGCTTTTATTATGTACAAGATTTGATTGTGCAATCATTTTTATTATTTAGGAAACCTTTTTATTTACAACTTTTATTTTGAAAATTATTTTATTTGAGATCAATTTATGTAAAAATAAAATAGTGTTAGTTTACAAATATACACATCACACATTTTTTTGGATTTTCTGATTAATGACCCTATCTCCCCCTACTTTATTCCTGGTCGATCAAGTCAAGTCTTGACCTTCTCTCGGGGTTCGGGTTAGCCTGTATTTATTACATATATAAAATCTTCCTTTTTTTTATTTCTTTTCTTTATTTTTCCTTTCTTTCATTATTTGTTTATTTTAGGTTAAAATGGTAAGAAGTGTACACCATTCACACACAAATACAAGTTAGTAAGAATATGAAGTTAGTGTTATATACATGTGTTTTGTAAGGGATTTTAAGCTAATATAAATGAATAAGGATGACGAATAGTAGATTCATCAGCCATTAAATGTATGTTTCATGAGAAACCCTAATTTATCCTACAATAATTGTATGACAACTTTTACACGCAAAACATGTTTGCTTGATATGACTAGAAACTTAAGATTCTTAACAATGTTTTAAAGATGCCTGAATATCCGAGTGAATTTATATAGTATAATACCCGTCATCAAAGTTGATGTTAAAATCGCAATATATTGGCATTATTTTGTATTGCTCTCAATAGGAATGGTGAAGGTGTCGAGTCCGGGTATGCTGGCTTGGTTTACTAATTAGCGTCTTGCATGTCAAGGAAATGCCCCCTCCCAGCATAACTCGAGTGTATTGGTCGGATCTATTTTTGAAGAAAGAATAATATGAGTAAGTCAAGTTGTACTCTAATTGTTAAAATACAAAATAATTCGTACTTGTGAAAGCTTATACTATATGGTAATATCAAGCAAACTCTAATTGTTTGTTGGTTGATTGATTGGATTGATTATTGATTTAATATGTTAAATTAATCATATTTAATTAAAATAAATACTATGTTATGAATAGAGATGTAATTCCCTCGGAATAATTGATTATGTGAATATGATTCACAATAATTAATTAAAATTTGAATGGATACGGAGGATCATATAAATGACAACCATGGTCTCCCATCGAGGCGAAGGGTTCCATCGCTATGGATTGTATGTAGGAGATGCCTGTCCGAGATGGTAGCTCTTGCATACAAGTGCACATGGATCAAGCTCTTTGCTTCTCAAAATAGTAAGGTTGTATACACAGTGGCCCTAATATCGGTTCCTCATATTATTGGGGCGATACTGGATTGTGCATATGGAGTTCTATTCTTGTTGACAGTCGATTCAATTAACAACGAGTCAACATCACCTTAGGGGTGGTAGGCACCGGTGTTAAAGACCGAATTGGGAAATGCAAGTTAGACTTGTAAGGCAGAATGGGTCCCCGCTTCCTTTTATCCAAGTTGCACTTTCTCATATTATTAGGATGTAATAAAGGTAAGAAGGAGATCCCAGATATTGCTTGAGATATAATGGTAAGTATGTCTCTTGCTTTGAAAGTAAATAAGGGAATGAACTTTCAGAGTTGACAAGGAAAGACAACTTTGGTATAAAATCCATAATCAAAGTAAAGTATGTGTTTATGCAAATTATCTTATTTCAGACAACCTACATTAAACCCATTCAAAATTACACTCAATAATAGCCAATAAAATATCATGGATTGGATCCATGATCAATCTATAGTACTTGCAGTTGGACACATAATGTATGTGGTTGCAATGTGCAAGTTTCCTCATAATAATGAGGAACGACAATTAAATAGACAACATGATAACAACCTTGGGTCTATATGTTTCTATAGTCTTGATCTCTTGTCGAATGTTCTTTGGAAGTATCATGTCGATGATGATTGTAATCATCAAAATTTCTTACAAAACCTAAGAAGATGTTTTGGAAAACATATGTGCTCTCAACATTTAATCATGAATGACATGGCTCACTGCATTATGCAGAATGATGGCTCGATAAGCGATGATGTACTAAAAATGATTTGGTACTTGCCTAAACTAAATTCTTTAAGAGTTAAGATGTATGCAGATATGATGAATGTCATCATTCTACTATCTGTACTCTAGTCTTTCATGAAGCTTCATAATATTCATATTGTATGAATTGAATGGAGCATGTATAAATGTTGAAATACTCTTATATTGAAATCTTTTGAGTTCAACATAAGCTATCCTTTGTCTTAAGCATTGGTTGTTTATAGATGAAGGAAGCGTAATGGAAGCATGGGTCTGACTCAAGTGAGAATGAAAGTCAAAGAGTTGACTGTACTTCTATAATTTCCACACATATGACATCCAATGAGTTTAATGAATGCCAATACTGCAACTAGCTGATGTATTGATATTATGACTATCTAGGATCCTTAGAGAAGGACTTGGATAGTGCATTGGCATATTATACATCTATATATACATATTGAATTGACATGCTTAATAGATAAGATCAAAGTTCGGAATTTGTATCTCATTCTTCTAATAACACTTACAATTGGTCACATATGTTTTGAAAGAATGTAAAATTTGATTTTAAGGTTTAATAGTCATCCACATGGATGTTGATGCAATTGTTGCAACAATATCCATTCATAGATAAACTACATATTTTCAGTGGAAGATCCCTTAGTCTTAGAGAATGTCTCTATGACCTAGATATTAGAATACATTCATTATTTATTTCTAAATTTTGGAGATAGGCATGCATTCTGGAATAGAACTATCATAAAGAGTTATGATGGATATATTTCATATAGTAGTTTAACATCTAGAGGACTGCCAAATTAGAAAATTAATGAACAGTTCATTAATATTTCTAAATACTGGAAAATTAAACCTTAGAGGATCAAAAGGAGGATAAAGATCATTTAACAATGATTTAACATCAAGCCTTGGACATATGTCTATTGATAAGATCAATAGACTAGTAAAATATTGAACTTACATACTTATGAATAGAGATTCAAAGTCAAATGTCCAATGCACCCTTCTCTGGGAATGGTGTAAGATGTCAGGTATTCAAGATCTCATACATATTGATGTATGTGGATCATCCATATCATAATAAATATCAATGATATGTGATATCGATTTATGATTATTTGTGATATGAGATTTCTTCCCTTTACCTTAAAAACCTTTGAAATGTTCAAAGATTTCACAATTTAGAACCAAAGTTTGAAGGAAGATGAAATAAATTTGATCTAACCAAGATAGCAAGTACCTATTAAGATGAATTCAAGGAATACCTTATGGAGAAAGGAATATTATTCCTATCCCACTCCTCCAAACACACCTAAACTCAATAGAGTTGTAGGAAGATGAAATTTGATCATGTGTGATATGTTTTGATCAATGATGAATATTAGAATAATTACCTCTTAGTTTCTAGGTATATATATAGCAGAGACAACAATATAAATCTTTAATAAGATTCCATGCAAATCGAAGCCCAAAAACCCTGATAAGTTATGGTTTGGAACCTAGCTCAATGTTGGACACTTGAGGATTTTGGGTTGCTTGGTCCCTGACCATGTCATGGATGCAAGTAAGCTGAAATCTAGCATCAGAGAGTGCTGCTTCATTAGAAATATAAAGGATGGTATTTGATACCTACTATATGACCATGAGATTCTTAAAAGATTTCATCTCTAAGGATATGATTATTAGAGGATGACTTTCTTAAGAATCAATATGAAAATGAAGTAAATGAACTCATTGAATCTTGAGAAGATAATGAGGCTCCTAAAATCAGAAACTGAAAGGACAATTAAAGATGAAACACTCATACCTCTTCAAATTAGTTTGAAGGTGGTAAAACCACCTAAAGGGCATGGATTCCATATGTCAGATAAGCCTGATAATAATCTGCTTTCATACGATGAAGCTTCTGAAGATCATGGCATGGAAAGATGGATATTAGCAATAAAGTTTAAAGTAGACTTCATACACAAGTGTTGTGTATGGACCCTCGAGGATCCAACTATAAGGGTAAAACCCATCGGGTATAAATGGATCTTCAAGATAAAGAGGGAACCTGATGAGAAGGTAGAAACCTTCAAAGCATGACTCGTATCCACAAGATACATACGAAGAGAAGACAATGCTTGTGATGAGACTTGCTCTTCAGTGGCCGTGCTTAAACCCATAAGAATATTGCTAATTATAGCCATATAACTTGACTATGACATCTAGATGATGGAAGTCAAGATTGCATTCCTCTATGAATACCTTATCGAGGACATTCATATGAAGTAGCCATAATGCTTCATAGTTGAGGAAGGCAAGATGTGAAAGCTAAAGGAACTCCATCTATGGAATCAAATAATCTTCTAGCAGTCAGAAACATAAGATTTAATGAAATTATAAAGGTTATGATTTCATACAAAATCTTGATAAACCATGTGAAGCTTAGTAGGAGTGCCATTATTTTCATCATACTAAATCTAGATAAAGTCCTAATCATTTGGAATGATATAAAGATGATAATAAGTGTTTTATAATATAGGTGTTTCATACCTTGAGATGAAGATCTCAAAGATACCTTGGGACCGTCACACTAGTGGTACCCCTTAGAGATATTCCATTTTTTGGAAAAATTCAAGGAAAGATCATTTTCCTCAAGATAAGGTACTGACCTATCTAAAGGGATAGCACCTCAAAGAGTTGAGTATGTGAATACCAAAGGTACATGCCCTAGTGCATCGACTATGGGAAGCTCAGTGTATACTAGATGTGTACAAAAGGTCAGATGTCTGCCATGCAGTAGGAGTAGTAAACTATTACTACTCATACTATGGAGATAAAAACACTTGTTTGCAGTAATAAAAACACCTTCAAAGGTGACAAGACTTTTGATATAGTGATCTCAAAGTCTTATCTTCTAGAACTTAAAACTTTATAGATAGTGATCTAAAGGTATTAACTACAGATACCTTACAAGATTTAAGACTGGGTCTTAGGAGATAGAGATCTCTGGGAATAAGGGCATTCTGATAAGGATAATTGAAACTACATCCTAGTTATAATGATTATTGAGATGTAGTGTCAAATACACTAGAACTGCTTTAATGAGACTGAGTATGGTTTCATAAGATGCAACATTCGCATTGGATGCGAGCACTGTTACTAGGAGATTTGCAAATACTGTAAGAGGACTTGGCGAAGTCTCTCAGGAATAGAGTGACTGATCGGCTTACCAAGCTATTTTTTTTCTATAGAGCTTATGACTAGCACGTGAGTGTGGGTTTAAAAGATTATCCCATTAATTGCTCTTTGATCTAGTGGGATATTGTTGGACTTGCGATCCCACAACGAGCTATTATGTAATAAATGTTATTGCAAATCATTCCCTGATCTAAAATGAAGAATAACTAATGTTCAAAATATGTCCCTTAGTACAATTTGGGTTATGTACCATGACCATCTCCATGATCACACAACTGTTGATTAAAATGTTAAATCATAGAGACGGGTGCTTGGATGATATCTAAAGAGTTAGGTTAAGGACTCGTCAAGCACTACCAAATGATTGTTAAGAGAGGATCTCCAGCCTGAGAAGAAGATGACAATTCTTCTATAAAGGCTGATATATAACCGACCTCTTCATGCATGTCCTCTGCATAGAACAGAGATTTAAAGGTTTTAGATAAGTTAAGTCAAAGAGTTGACTTAACGAGATTGAGATAACCAAGACCTATGTCGTATACTATCACGATATAGGCACACATCCTCTGATCGAAGATAGATGTGTTACTATATGTTTTAGTATGTACATTTGGCAGACCGATAGGTTGATGGTCTAATCAAGATCTATACACTGATGAGATGATATGCATACAAGGGCATATGAGTAATTCAATCTCTCAAAGGGATCATATAGGTTCATTATTGAATCGGAAGACTTGAGCTTACTCATGAGATATTGGGATCGAATTCCATGCACAGTCGTATAGCTTTAGAAGCTTGACTGAATTTGTAGTTTTGATATATGCTTTTGGAAAGTATATGATCAATACTTAGGTATGATACATGCTTTTGGAAAGTGTATGATCGATATAAACTCCTAATGATCGAATGAGAAACTTAATGATAAAACCCTAAAGAAGACAGTCTAAAAATGATCCAAAACTTCGGGTTTATTTCATATCTTCTAGTATGCATGATGTATGGGTATTAGGAATTAGGAATATTGGAGGGTTATGTGATCATAAATGATTATATAACCATGATGCTTCCATTCCGAGGGAGTGATGAAATAGGTTTGGATTTTAGTGACTCCTCTCAGAAGAGAAGTAATATAATCTTAGCCCAAATGTTGGGCATTGATCTGAATATCATTCATAAGCAATGAGAAGATTAGATCTACGGCTTTGATTTAATCAAGTATCTTTAAGAGGTCCCCAAGCTCTGGATTTGAGATGTGATCTCAATATCCAAGTCACTATAGCTGGAACGTACAATCGCCTTGTCCTTATCTCCAAGTATCCGCAGAGAAAATGCATTATTTTTGAAAGAGTTCAAGAATAATTCCATTGATGTGTTGTATATCTGAGCAATCAGGAATTGATAATTAAATGTGATTTAGTTATCATGAATAATGTGAATGTGATCCATATTATTTGGATTCATGAGAATGATGATATAAGATAATTAAATATGATTTAATTATCATGGATATGAAAAATGTGGATAGTAATATACATATTAATTATATATTATAATTGCAATTTACAATATATTAGAGAGCTATTTGTAAATAATATTTATAAATTAAATGTTGATGTCAAAGTATAATTTATATTTTATTTTGGGTGTGTGAATATGATTCACAATTTTCAATGGCATGATTGAACTTTTCATAAAATAATTTGGATCTATTTTTGTGAAATAATTTGCAATAAAAGTTTTTGTAAATAATTAAAGGACCATGTAAGATATACAATCTCACATAATTGAAAAAGAGGTCACTCCTTCCATATGGAGAGGGTGGACGACCACTCTTGAGTCCTAATTTAAGGTGGTCGTCGCCCTTCATAATAGGAAGGAGCTTGCCTCCTTTCCTAATCCTTTAATGTCTATTAATTTGATTTAATTATTTTATATTGATGATTATTCAATATATTTGATTTAATTGAATTAATATTTGTTATATTTTTCTACAACAAAATCATGACCATTGAAAGGAACACAAATTAATCGAATTTGTGTTGTACATGGATTGTGATCCATGGACTCCCAAAATATTATAATGGAAGATGCAACCCTAGCTCTTCTTTTGACAACAATATTGACAATATATATATATATCTCATATTCTCATACATGGCCCCCTCTCTCTCAAGAGTGGTCCTCCAACGCTTGCCCTAGAGAGGATGGTTGTAGTCGCTACCCCGTCGTGTTGTCGTTTCGACCGCTCATGGATCTTCATATTCTTCAATGCTTCTAGCATGTGAAGAATACCTCGAGTTTCATATGACAAAATCAGGAGATCCGACACTTGGATCTACATCTTTGATTACTAGGAGGACACGTCTCCTCAATGTGCTCGCAAGCATCTCTTCTGTCAAATCAGACTTGAGACAGGTGGTCTCTTGCTTTAGAGGCTTTGATCACAACCATGATTGAAGAGGTATTCCTATATCTTCTATGTGGTTTGGATGAAACGATTCGACACGTGTTCTTGGATCATGTTGTGACGTCCCTAGGATCTGGGGTGCTCGGCAACCCAATTCCACGCATACACATTCCACATTCGAATACTTGACATTCGTAACAATAGGAGAAAAATAGCAGCATGCACGTGATTTTAAAATTTTGCTTCTCATTCAACCTGTTCACATTACATATTCCATTCATTGCATATACCAATTCCATTACATTCCATTGATCAGTTCCATGTCCACAAAAAAATATACATGTAAGCATAAAATAGGTGTCCACCATTATACATTACATGCCATGTCTCTCAAAAAAATACTACAAGTGAAGAAGGATAGTAAAACTACTACCAACAACTGTACTGCAAAAAGTGTCGTGAAGTTACATAAAAGGATGGTGCCTCCAACTAGTCACTGCTGCGAACCTGCAGATCCACACGTAGGTACGTTATAAGAAAAGTTGCTCAATACGATTTAAACAAATATACAATAACAAGCAACATATAATTTAAATGTGTGCAAAAGAGAAAGGAACTGGATAACGATCTCACAAGAATTACATTTTTTTAAATTATGAGTAACCAGGCTTCGTGGATAACAATGCATCCTAACTAAGTTCCCAACTCGCAAATCATCGCGACAACCCAATCCTCCTTATGCACAGGAGATTCACGTCCCTTCACCAACTTCGTTAACCACATTTTTCCAAAACTCCCCTCTTAGCGCTCCCACTCGGAATACCGGCCAATGTGGCCTACATTGGCCTGGACACGAGTGTTAACTCTAAGTGACAAGCGAAACAATAGGCGATCAATCATGACTACTTGGCCCGCGCTCAAGCACCGAGCTAAAGCACGCAAGTGCCGAGGCCAACACCGTCAGATTAGCACCTTGGTGTGCCAAGCAACACATGTCCTCCAACCATCGCAACTACAGTAGCAGTTGAGATTGCGGTCATCTAGGCTTCTACCCGGGGCCCCAAGGGTGCATGCCCCTCCCTTGCGACGCCTACTCCATCTACCCAATCATTATGAGGCCCACGCCCTTTTTATTAAAAAATGATATAGGAAAAGATTTAGAGATAGAAAAAAATAAGGCTGCTAGTATTCTTCCAACAAAACTCATAACACAAAAATAGTCCCTCTATGATTTAGTTGGTCAGAGAGACCTCTACAGAGTTCATGGGATATAAAACCAACCAACCCCAAGAGTTGCATAAGAACGAGATGCTCTCATTTCATGCGTGGATTTATTCTTCCATAAAAAAAGAGTTTCAAAAGAAGGAATTACGATTTTAGAAGAAGCACTAATAGTGAAGTAATCTTAGCTTTCTAAATCTTACCTTCTTAAGTCCAAGAAATTCCAACTCTTCGTTGGGAATATCAAGTACGGTTGAAGATAACATTCCTACATTACATGCAACTACTTGATTTTAATGCCATTAGCAATTCAAATGAAACATTATTGTGAGCTTATGCTGCAATTTATTAGTACTGCTAGTTTAAGCAAACCTAAGACAGTTGCATATCATCTAAATGGCACTTCAAATTTACGTTAAGACAAAGCTACCCAGTAAATTTACAATTCTGCGCTTCCTAAATGGATCATTTGATCTAAATACAAACGAGCATTTCCAACTTGATAGATGTACTTGTTAAAATATTTCGGTGCCCATGTGCCAAAAAATGTGTATTTGTTCAGCTCTCCTTCATGTACAATTTTCCAATAGCATCCTTAGTTTAGATGTCAGAAGAACTCATTGATCATTTTAAAGGTGATTAAAGGCTAACATTTAGAAAGAACAATATATAAACATTAAGTTACGCTTGTATTTGATTGAATCACATCAAAAGGATGGTCATATTACCACCTTTGGTCTTACTGGAGTTAGCATGTAACGTGTATGTTGAGGAGTGGAGATGGTTGTGAAGCTTGATATATATTACTAGATTACTTGGTTTTGTTTGTTACGTTGCTTTGCTTGTACTAAGTTGGATCTTGTTTGTAATTATGAATGCTTCTTTGTAAAATTATTTCATGTTATTTATTAATTTAAAAGCGTATGATTTCAAAATATCTTCAGCAGATATTTTCGCAACTACACAACCTTATTGGCAAATCTTACCCGCCTGCTCTAGTAGAATTTCTTTATTTTTTTGTGGCCAGGAAGTACAGTATTTTTTCCTGTAGATGCTCAATTGAATTATGTTGTCTAAAATATATGTATACCTATTTTATATTTACAGTATAAATGTGGATATGATTGAGCACAGGGTTTCTCTCCCTCATTGGCAACCCGGTCTGTATTTCCATTGCACAAACAAATATAGTGTGACAACATTCAATTATCTTTCTCAAACTATTTTTGAAGTAGGGGAGCCAAATGCACGAAATCCTGCTATCTGCAGGGCCCAATGAAGAGTTAAACCACCTTTTGGTCCATTGTACATAATCCAAAGCTAAATTTTCATATTAGGTTATTTCTACGACTTTACCCCATGACCTTCATGTCACACAGCACAATTCTGCTGGTTGTGCCAGAGATTCCTTCATGCAGGTCTACTTATAATGATAATATCACCATACTACTGTAAAAATATGGTGTATATAACATAGACAACTACTTTTCGAATGCTGCTTCAAATGTATGAGAATCATAATAAGACTATTTGGATGCCAATGTTCTCCTATTGATGTATAAGGTAGCTACAAGCATACAAGATCGAAAATTTCATGGGAACCGCAACAAGGAGGGAGAGAACATCGTACCTCAATAAGATCCGATTCCTCGCAATCTTCTCCCATGAAGAACCGCACGATCGGTACCCTGATGATGATGCAAAACTGTATACGGAGATGCCTTGGACTTCTCTACGCAGGGGTGGTCTTGGATCATCGATCCGAGACGCTCTGGTGAGCTCCGGTGGAGCTTCGGCGAGGGAAAAGGGGAGGAGGAAGAGGTCTGGTCGAAGGGGAAGGGAGTTGGGGCGTTTTGGACGAGGGGAGGGTTGGGGTTTAAGGGTAAAACCCGGATTCAGATCCGGATTTGGATCTGAATATGACCCGGACCCCTCCTCACTAAAATGGCCATAACTCGGGCTTCCGAAGTTGGATTTTAGCGTTCTTGGATTTGTTGGAAAGCTATCGACGAGCCCTATGCAATGGATTTTTTACTCGAATTTTTCGGCCGTTGGACAAGTACATATTTTGCAATTAAGTCCAGACTTAGTCAAGATTTGTATTTTAGTCCTTGTTCGGTATTCGGGGTTTTCACATCATAAAAATATCAAAGGAAGTCTCATCTCCGAGACTTAGGATGACCCTAATTGATTTCATCACCCAAACCCCGTTGTATCCAAGTCTCCTAGAGAAATGAGCGCATAAAAATCTTAAAGAGAACGAAACCCATAAAAATCTCAAAGGGAACTTGACTATGGTTTTAATTCCATACCCGTGAACAGATAAGGGTATTCCTCCCTCATGTCCGCCTCGGTTTCCCATGTCGCTTCCTCGACGTCTTGACTTCGCCACAGGATTTTTATCAAAGGGATCTCCTTCTGTTTCAGCCTTTTGACCGCGTGGTCCAAAATCTGCCCCAGCTCTTCTGGGAAGGAAAGGTTTGGCTCCACCGTTAAGTCCTCATAGCTGATCACGTATCGGGGATCTCGGATGTACTTCCTGAGATTCGACACGTGGAACACATCATGGATGCCCCTGAGGTGTGGGGGAAGGGCCACCTTGCAGGCCACTTTCCCAACACGGCCAAAATCTCGAAAGACTCTACAAAACACAGTGCTAGCTTGCCCTTTGCATCGAAACGTTGTACGCCCCTCATTGGGGACACGCGTAAGAACACAAAGCCTCTGACTTGTGATCGTGAGAGACATTTAGTCACATAGGATTGGCTAAAAAAATCACCCATTAGGGCATGAATGCACGATAACATACTTGAAACTCGAGGTCTCTACGCCGCCGGTCGGCATAACTCTTCTGACGGCTCTGCGCAGTCAACAATTTCTTCCTAGTAGTCTCCACTTCCCTAGATGTCTCCTCAATGATCTGCGGGGTGAACATGGTGTTGTCACTCACCTGCTGCCAACACAAAGGAGTGGTGCACCGCCTCCCATACAATGACTCAACTGGTGCCATGCTTATACCGGCATGGTAGCTATTGTTGTATGTAAACTCAGCTAGTGGGAGGTTATCCTTCCAAGATCCCTTCCACTCAACCGCACAGGCTCGTAGTAGATCCTCCAAGGTCTGAATGGTCCTCTCAGACTGCCCATCTATCTGTGGATGGTAGGCTGAACTCATATGTAGCTCTGTCCTCAAGGATCTCATGAACTCTCCCCAGTAGTGTGATGTAAAATGGGAATCTCTATATGACACTACTTCCTTGGGTATCCCATGCAACCGAATGACGTGCTGAACATATAACTTGGCTAGTTGCACTGGTGTATATGTCATGTTGATCGGGATGAAATGGGCTAACTTGGTCAATCGGTCAACAATGACCCATATCACATCAAGCCCTCCAGAGGTGCGCGGCAATGATGTAACAAAATCCATGGAGATGCTCTCCCATTTCCACAACAGAATGGGAAGAGGCTGCAGTAAATCAGGAGGCCTCTGGTGTTCTGCCTTCACCATCTGGCAGGTAAGACATCTGCTAACATGTTCAGCTATGTCCTTCTTCATGCCTTTCCACCAAAAGTGTTGGTGGAGGTCCCTGTACATCTTGGTGACACTGGATGCATGGGAAGTCTCGAGCTATGCGCCTCATCCAGGATCTCCCTCCTCAGCTCCTCGTCATCTGGGACACACACATGGTCCCCCTTCCATACGATGGATTCACATCCTTCAAGCATCTGTAGTACAAGTCTTGGATCCTCTGATTTGCCTGTTGCCCTTGAACGATACTATCTCACAAGCTACTATACTTGGCTGGCACTATCACTGCATCGGATGTGCCCTCAAATGGATGCCACTCACTAAGTGCAGTGAGCACATCCCAAGTCTGCAACCAGGCTGCCGAACCATCAATGTATGGTCGCCTACTCAAGGCATCTGCTACCACATTCCCCTTACCAGGATGGTAGGAGATGGTACAATCATAATCTTTTAGCAGTTCCATCCACCGCTTTTGCCTCATATTTAGCTCCTTCTGATCAAAAATATATTTGAGGATCTTGTGGTCTGTGAAGATCTCAAATGTCACTCCATACAAATAGTGACACCATATCTTTAATGCAAAGACTACGGCTGCCAACTCCAAGTCATGAGTGGGGTAGTTGCGTTCATGGTTCTTCAGCTGTCATGATGCATACGCCACAACTTGTCCACGCTACATTAACATTGCACCCAAGCCCTCCTTGGAAGCATCCGTGTACTCGGTGAAATCTAAGGTACCGGAAGGAAGGGTGAGGATGGGTGCAGAAGTCAATCACTCCTTAAGCGTTCGGAAGCTCAACTCACATTTGTCGCTCCAAACAAATGGAACATCCTTCTGCGTCAATCGGGTGAGGGGTAAAGCCAACCGAGAGAACCCTCTGACAAACCTCCTATAGTATCCGACGAGGCCAAGGAAACTGCGAATCTCTGTAACCATCTTGGGAAGCTCCTAAGACACCACTACCTCTATCTTGGCGATGTCGACTGACACCCCTGCCCCAGAAACCACGTGGCCAAGAAAAGCCACCTCAGAAAGCCAAAACTCGCACTTGCTGTATTTGGCATACAACCGGTGCTCTCGAAGAGTCTCTAGTACGGTGCGGAGATGAGACTCATGCTCGTATTCATCATGAGAGTAGACTAGAACATCATCAATGAACACGATCACAAATCTGTCCAAGTGCGGACGAAAGACCTGGTTCATCAAATCCGTGAATGCGGCAGGTGCATTCGTGAGGCCAAATGGCATCACCAAGAACTCAAAGTGGCCAAATCTAGTGCAGAACGCAGACTTCATTACATCGACTTCCTTGATCCTCAACTGATGATATCTTGACTGCAGGTCAATCTTAGAGAACACTGCTGCTCCCTGCAACTGGTCAAATAGATCATCTATCCTGGGAAGTGGGTAACGGTTCTTGACTGTTCTCTTGTTCTACTGCCTATAGTCTATGCATAGCCTTAGGGATCCATGCTTCTTACTCACGAAGAGGACTGGGGCTCCCCATGGTGACGTATTGGGGCGGATGAATCCCTTCTCCAATAGCTCCTGCAACTGTACCTTTAGCTCCTTGAGCTCAGCTGGTGCCAACCTGTATGGAGAGATAGAAATCGATTGTGTATTTGGAAATAGCGTGATCTCAAACTCTATCTCTCGTCCTGGCAGTAATCCGGGCAGTTTGTCTGAAAATACATTAGGGAACTCACGCACAACTCTGACATCCTCTATCATCTGATCCTATGCCGCTGAATCTACCACGTAGGCAAGGTAGCCTAAGCAAACATGGGTAAGAAACTGTTGTACCCTCAAGGTGGAGATGCACTCAATCTCCCCCTCAGATGTGCATCCATCGAACTGAAATGGTGGCACTCCAGGTAAGTGGAAGGCCACCGTCTTCCCAAAACAGTCCAGGCATGCGTGGTGCCTCTCTAACCAGTCCATATCGAGGATGATATCAAAATCCTCTAAATGTATCAACAACAAGAATGCTGGCATCTCATGCCCACCTATCTGTACATCCACATCCTCCCCTGCCTAGCGGATAATGAACAATTGGCCCCCCGGGCCCTTGATGTAGTACGGGGAAGCAACCTCCATCACTGACTTGCCTAATGTGGGCACCATATGATGTGCAAGAAAGGAATGTGTAGCCCCTGAATCAAAATGTGCATGTAAGGATGTCCCATGAGCTGAAATCATACCTTTGACGACCGATCCAGAAGCGTGGGCTTGCTCTTGTGTCACTGCATTCAGCTGTCCTTATCATGGTGTACTAGATCCCGCAACACTGACTGTCTGCTGTGGGCCTCGCTGGAAGTTACGACCTCCTTGGTGGGATCCTGATCTCTGAAACTGGCCAGAAGACCCAGTTGGTCTTCCTCTCTGCTGTTGTTGCACGCTTGAGCTGCTGGCAGCAAAGGGCATTGGGCCTTGAAGTGGCCCGACTGTCTACAAAGGTGGCAAGTACGATTGTCTGCCTGTGACAAGCTCCCACCAAAAGCAAAATTGCCAGCCCCAAGCCTACGACTCGATGCCTGTGTAGGGGGGTGAGAAGAAACTGAACTGCGTCCTGCCAAGGCCTGCCCCAAGGTAGGGGATGGTGCAAACCTGCTAGTGGATGGTGCCACCGCTATCGGGTGGCGACGGCGATCTCTACAGAACTGAGAGAAGTCCCGACGCACAAAAATCGACATTGTGTAGCCTCCCACTTTGTTGCCTTTGCAGTAACCTCCTTGATGAAGGTGAGGTCTAGCGTAGAGAGCCGCTCCTGTAACTACTCACACATTCCCCGGATGAACTTCTGCAAGTTCTCCTGGGGTAGGCTGTCGTAGCGGGGGAATGGCGAGAGAGCTCTGTGTATCAGATCAGGTACTCTTGGGCCGTCATTGACCCCTATCGCAACTCAACAAACTGCCTCCTCTGATCTTCCACCCAATGGTCTGGGTAGAACTCTACACAAAACTCATCAAAGAAGGTCTCCCACATGATGGATCCCGTTAAATGCTCCTTGGTGGCATTCCACCACCGCTCTACATATCCAGCAAGTGAGTACTCTGCAAATGACACCCATGTGTCCTCGAGTGCACGTATCATTCTCAAAACTTTGGAAACCTATGACATCCATAGCTCAACGTCATCAGGGGTGGTGATACCAAGGAACTGTGGCACCACCGCTCGCTGGTATGCGATGTAAGTGCTCTGATGCTTCTGCAAGGCATCTGCATCCTCTAGCTGCTTAGGCTCCAAGGAAAATGACAAGTTGGCACTCTCCTCCCCATTGTGAGAGGGACGGTAGGAAGGGTCATCCTGTCGCTGGAGCCGCTGCTCCATCGCCTTTTAGTGCCGTTGGATCTCCTGTACCGCATGTACAAGGAGAGCCATCTGCTACGCCACATCTGGATCCATGCGTGGCGGCATGGTTCTGCAAAAAGAATCAAGGCAATAATACTTATTTTTTTCAAGAGAGACATTATGAGAGACATGTGGACATGGATGCAATCATGTTGTTCTCCTGTGGACTCGTGTTGGGTCAGAAGACTTTCACATTATCCAATATTCGAACACCAAATGAGGAAAGGTATGTATGGAATGGAATGAAGTACCACTGCTCTGATACCAAGCTGTGACACCCCTAGGATCCGGAGTGTTCGGCAACCCAGTTCCACACATACACATTCCACATTCGAATACTTGACATTCGTAACAATAGGAGAAAAATAGCAACATGCACAGGAATTTAAAATTTTGCTTCTCATTCAACCTGTTCACATTCCATATTCCATTCATTGCATATACCAATTCCATTACATTCCATTGATCATTTCCATGTCCACACACAAAAAAAACATGCAAGCATAAAATAGGTGTTCACCATTATACATTACATGACACGTCTCTCAAGAAAATACTACAAGTGAAGAAGGGTAGTAAAACTACTATCAATAACTGTACTGCAAAAAGTGTCGTGAAGTTGCAGAAAAGGATGGTGCCTCCAACTAGTAAAACTACTACCAACAACTGTACTGCAAAAAGTGTCGTGAAGTTGCAGAAAAGGATGGTGCCTCCAACTAGTCACTGTTGCGGACCTGCGGATCCACACGTAGGTACGTTATGAGCAAAGTTGCTCAATACGATTTAAACAACTATACAATAAAAAGCAACATATAATTTAAATGTGTGCAAAAGAGAAAGGAACTGGATAACTGATCTCACAAGAATTACATTTTTTTAATTATTGTTATTAGATATGGATATGAGTAACCAAGCTTCGTCGATAACAATGCATCCTAACTAAGTTCCCAACTCACAAATCATCGCGACAACCCAATCCTCCTTATGCACAGGAGATTCATGTCCCTTCACCAACTTCGTTAACCACATTTCCCGGAACTCCCCTCTTAGCGCTCCCACTCGGAATACCGACCAATATGGCCTACATTGGCCTGGACACGAGTGTTAACTCTAAGTGACAATCGAAACACTAGGCGACCAATCATGACTACTTGGCCCATGCTCGAGCATTGGGCTAAAGCACACAAGTGCCGAGGCCAACATCATCAGATTAGCACCTCTGTGTGCCAAGCAACATGTCCTCCAACCATCGTAGCTACAATAGCAGTTGGGATCGCGGTCATCTAGGCTTCCACCCAGGGCCCCAAGGGTGCATGCCCCTCCCTTGCGGTGCCTACTCCATCTACCAAATCATTATGAGGACCGCATCCTTTTTATAAAAAATGATATAGGAAAAGATTAAGAGATAGGAAAAAAGTAAGGCTGCAAGTATTCTTCCAACAAAACTCATAACGCAAAAATAGTCCCTCTATGATTTAGTTGGTCAGAGAAACCTCTACAGAGTTCATGGGATATAAAACCAACCAACCCCAAGAGTTGCATAAGAACGAGATGCTCTCATTTCATGCGTGGATTTATTCTTCCATAAAAAAAGAGTTTCAAAAGAAGGAATTGCGATTTTAGAAGAAGCACCAATAGTGAAGTAATTTGAGCTTTCTAAATCTTACCTTCTTAAGTCCAAGAAATTGCAACTCTACCTTGGGAATATCAAGTACGGTTGAAGATAACATTCCTACATTGCATTCAACTACTTGATTTTAATGTCATTAGCAATTCAAATGAAGCATTATTGTGAGCTTATGCTGCAATTTATTAGCACTGCTAGGTCAAGCAAACCTAAGACAATTTCATATCATCTAAATGGCACTTCGAATTTATGTTAAGACAAAGCTACCCAGTAAATTTACAATTCCGCACTTCCTAAATGGATCATTTGATCTAAATACAAATGTGCATTTCCAACTTGATAGATGTACTTGTTAAAATATTTTTGTGCCCATGTGCCAAAAAATGTGTATTTGTTCAGCTTTCCTTCATGTACAATATTCCAAGAGCATCCTTGGTGTAGATGTTAGAAGACTTAATTGATCATTTCAAAGGTGATTAAAGGCTAACATTTAGAAAGAGCAATATATAAACATTAAGTTGCGCTTGTATTTGATTGAATCACATCAAAAGGATGGTCATATTACCACCTTTGGTCTTACTGGAGTTAGCATGTAACGTGTATGTTGAGGAGTGGAGATGGTTGTGAAACTTGGTATATATTACTAGATTACTTGGTTTTGTTTGTCACGTTGCTTTGCTTGTACTAAATTGGATTTTGTTTGTAATTATGAATGCTTTTTTGTAAAATTATTGCATGTTATTTATTATTTTAAACATCTTATGATTTCGAAACATCTTTAGCAGATTTTTTGGCAACTGCACAACCTTATTGGCAAATCTTATCCAACTGCTCTAGTAGAATTTCTTTATTTTTTTGCGGGCCGGAAGTACAATATTTTTTCCTGTAGATGACCAATTTAATTATGTTATCTAAAATATATGTATACCTATTTTACTTTTACAGTATAAATGTGGATATGATTGAGCACATGGTTTCTCTCCCTCATTGGCAACCCAGTCTGTATTTCCATTGCACAAACAATTATAGTGTGACATCATTCAATTATCTTTCTCAAACTATTTTTGAAGTAGGGGAGCCAAATGCACGAAATCCTGCTATCTGCAGGGCCCAATGAAGAGTTAAACCACCTTTCGGCCTATTGTACAGAATCCAAATCTAAATTTTCATATTAGGTTGTTTCTATGACTTTACCCCCATGACCTTAATGTCACACGACACAATTCTGACGATTGTGCCAGAGATCCCTTCATGCAAGTCTACTTATAATGATAATATCACTACACTACTGTAAAAATATGGTGTATATAACATAGACAGCTACTTGTCGAATGCTTCTTCAAATGTATGAGAATCATAATAAGACTATTTGGATGCCAATGTTGTCCTATTGATGTATAAGATAGCTACAAGCATACAAGATCGAAAATTTCGTGGGAACCGCAACAAGGAGGGAGGGAACATCATACCTCAAGGAGACCTGATTCCTCGTAAACTTCTCCCACGAAGAGCAGCATGATCGGTGCCCTGATGATGATGCAAAATCGTATATGGAGATGCCTTGGACCTTCTCTATGCAGGGGTGATCTCGGATCGTCGATCCGAGACGCTCCGGTGAGCTCCGACGGAGCACCGGTGAGGGAAAAGGGGAGGAGGAAGAGTTCTGGTCGAAGGGGAAGGGAGTTGGGGCGTTTTGGATGAGGAGAGGGTTGGGGTTTAAGGGTAAAACCCGGATTCAGATCCGGATTCATATCCGAATATGACCCGGACCCCTCCTCGCTAAAATGGCCATAACTCGGGCTCCCAAAGTCGGATTTATGCGTTCTTGGATTCGTTGAAAAGTTATCGACGAACCCTATGCAATGGACCCCTTACTCGAATTTTTAGATCACTGGACAAGTACAGATTTTGCAATTAAGTCCAGACTCAGTCAATATTTGCATTTTAGTCCTTGTTCAGTATTCGGGGTTTTCAAACATGTGGTTTCATCACTTCAAAATTTTAAATCTCACTGCCCCGAGCCACTAGTGCGACTAGTCGCTCCTGATTGCATATGATGCGATCTTCACGCTTCCGTGATGCGCTTAAGGTTTTTTTCCATAACCTTCATTCGGATGTATGACACTTAAGGATTATGGGTTGTTTTGTCCATACTAAAAATGTGGATGCAAGCAAGTTGGAATCTCGTATTAGATAGTGATACTTCATTGGATATGCAAAAATGGTATTGGATACCAACTTTATGATCCAGAGATCCAAAAGGTATTTGTTTCTAGAGTCAAATTTATGGAAGATGAATTCCTTAAAAGTCAAGTCTATAATGAGTTTAGGAACTAATCGAGTCTAGTAAGATTGATGAAGTTCCCACACCAGAAAGCAAGGAGATAATTAAAAATTACATGATTGTACCTCTTAAAAAGAGTTTTATGGTTGTAAGACAACCTAAAAGGTATGAATTCCATGTATCAGAAAAATCTGACGATGATCTGACTTCATATGATGAAGCATTCACAGATCATGACATGGATAATTGATTATGATGGGAAGGTAGAGACCTTCAAAGCACGACTCATAACCAAGGGCTACACACAAAGAGAAGGCGTTGATGACAATAAGACATTCTCTCATGTAGCCGTGCTTAAATCCATCAAGGCATTGCTAGCTATAGCTGCATATCTTGATTATGACATCTGGCAGATGGATGTCAAGACAACATTCCTCGATGGATACCTCGAAGAGGATATCTATATGGAGTAGCTCTAGGGCTTCATAGTCGAGGAAGGTAAAGTGTGAAAGCTGAGGAAGTCCATCTATGGGATAAAACAAGCTTCTTGTAGTTCGAACATCATATTCGATGAAAACATAAAGAGTTATGACTTCGTTCAGAATCCAAATGAACCATGTGTATACAAGAAGCCCAGTGAGAGTTCCATCATTTTCATTGTGCTTTATGTAGATATACTTATAATTGGGGATGATATTGGGGGTGACCAGCGTTAAAAACTAGTTGTCTTGTATTTTTGAGATGAAAGATCTCAGAGAAACCTCTTATATTTTGGGTCCTAAGTTATTTAGAAATAAATAAAAGAGCGTATTAGGACTATCATAATAAGGATATAGTAAGATTATCTTGGAAAGATTCTAGATGGATAGTTCCAAGAAAAGTTTCCTTTAAGACATGTTATTCACCTAGTTAAAGGTATGGTTACTTAAGATATTGAGGAAAAGAAAGCCATGGCCAGATGCCCTCATACATAGGATGTAGGAAGCTTGATGTATGCCATGATACGTACAAGACCAGGCATCTTCCATGCACTGGGAGTGGTAAGCTATTACCAATCCTTCTATGGAGGGAAACACTGGACCACCATGAAAACCATCTTCAAGTACATAAGAAGAACCCAAGACTACGTATTGGTTTATGGAGATAATGATATCCAAGTCTTAGGATACACATATTCTAACTTTCAATCATATATGGATGATAGGAATTTAATTTCAGGGTTCTTATTCCTGTTGAACGGTGGTACTATGAGCTGGAGAAGCAAGAAACAAAACACCATGCCCCGACTAAACAACTAAAGCAGAATACATAGCCGCATCAGATGATGCTAAAGAGGTTGTGTGGTTACACAAGTTCATTCTGGAAATTGGCGTAGTTTCTTCATTGGAATCTCCTATTCTATTGCTCTAAGATAATATACGTGCCATAACGAAAGTGAAGGAACCCTAATTCATTTAAGAAGCGAACACGTGGAGATAATGTATCACATCATCTGGGAGATCCAAAAGCATGGTGATGTCACCATCACCGAAGTTGCCTCTACCGACAACATTGTTGATCTAGTTACCAAGCCTTTATCATAAAAGATCTTTGACCAACATGTAATAAATATGGGTTTAAGAGTTGTACATGAATGGCTCTAAGGGTTAGTGGGAGACTGTTGGACTTGTAGGGACTTGGTGACCCATTAACGCAATAAAAATGTGTGTATCCTCATGTTTACGTGAAAAGAATGTTTTGTTAATGCACTTAAATTAAGGTCCCTTTGTATAATTAGGGTTATGTACCATGACCATATTGAATATCATATATATATAATGATCTTTAGTCTGAGGAAGAAATGGAAGTCTTTCTCTATAGACTGATTTCCAACTGATGTCTTGATGCAGATCGTTTACATAGGAGTAGTGATTTAGCGGTGTCAGATAGTCAAGTCAAAGAGTTGACTTGCTAAGGTTGAGATAAACTAAGACCTGAATTGTAACTATCATGATCATACACAATTCCTTTGACCAGAAACAGATATACATCTGTATGCCTAAATGTACACAATAGAAGACCATTGTGTTGAAGATCTGACCAAGGTCCATATATTGGAGTGTTGGTATGTATATTAGGATATATGATAAGTATGATCTCTCAAAGTAATCATACATGTTCATACTTGATGAACAGGGAGACAGAGCTCACTCATGAGATATTTTAAGGTCATAAATAATTCAATGCATGGTCGACCTATTTATGAAATAAGACACAAAATTGAGATATTAATATATACTTTTAGAAAGAATATGATTAATATTGTCGTCCAATTATCGAGTGTGAAATCTATTGATATGTCTTGAATAAGGTAGTCAAATTAGAATATGAACTTTAGATATATCAAAGTCTTCAAGTATGAAGGATGAATGAGTATTGGGAATGCTCTGAGTTAAA
This sequence comes from Ottelia alismoides, assembly GCA_037367405.1. NCBI lineage: Eukaryota > Viridiplantae > Streptophyta > Magnoliopsida > Alismatales > Hydrocharitaceae > Ottelia > Ottelia alismoides. The sequence continues at coordinate 167,079 of JAZKJV010011089.1, forward strand.
CTATCTTAATAGATCATCTACATGACATTTTCATTCTGAGAGAATGATGAAACCATATGGATTTTAGTGATTCCAATTCTTGGTTCAATAATATGAGAATTAATTGGATTTAGTCTCATTTCATTTGATTCTGACTTACAATCCCAACTTCAATGTCCAAATATTGGGAAGAAATGGTAATGAGAATAGAAGTGAACTCACTTCTTAAGCTCATTTCTAAGCTCCAAATGGTTTGGGCTATGATTAGAAATAGAGCTAGTTGAGTTTGTCAATGCGTTCATTTATTGAGCTCATGAAGAGTGTAATGCATTTCATTGATCTCACATAGAGTGAATCATTTCTGCTCAAGCTTAAAGATAAAATGTATTATGTTTTTCCAAAAGTGATATAAACCCTAAAAATTAGATAGTTATTCAAGTTTCAAGTCATTATACATGGATAGTATTATCTCCCTGACATTATCTCCATGTATCCGAGATTTCTGCTCACGAGTCCTATTGGATTAGGACTCATAGTTAATGATATCAATAATACGATAATAGTTGTTATAAAATGGATATGTGTATATCCATGGGTTTTGTGGATATGATCCACATCATATATATTTAATAAATATGAATATTGACTCATTATATATGTATGTATGTATATGTATATGAATACGATTCCTATATCATTTCAAAGCACACATGTGAATATGATTCAAATAAAAATTAAATGTAAATTGGATTTACATTTTACATTGGGTTTACGAATAAAGATTCATAACTTGTGAGGTAGACCCCATAAATTTCCCAATTACGATAACTGAATTATCATGAATTAATACAACAACTAATGAACAACAAACGGGTCATGAATTAGGATAAGTTGGATGTCCTTGCATGAGAAGCTTGGTTGTCTAACCTGAGTCCTAATTCTATCAAGACTCTCCTATTTTCTTTTTTGTTGTTTATTTATTTTTTATAACAATTGAGAGGCAACTTGTCTCGCAATCCTAATAGGACTATGATTTGATCCTAGACCTTGAATGATCATCTAAAGGTCCTCATGTTAGATGTACCCTCTTGGAGTTGGACTTTAAGGGGACATCCACCAAGGTGTATAAAAGCGAAGGCATATTTCTCTATTTCAACACATGAATGCCTTTGCCTTTTGAGAGCATGAGTTGCCTTGATTATTGAGAGACAAATACTGAGAGTTGAAGACTTTCAAAACACACATTCACCCCTCTCTCTATAGTCCTACATGCCCAAAATCAAACCTCCATCTTCTCTTCATAGGCGTGGCCCTTTCAGAAAGAAGATCATCTTTTTCATTGTGCTTCGCATACACGCAAGAAGAATCGATTTCGTGAGATAAAATTTGGAGCTTGATACCATTTTGACATCCCTTGCATGGACCACTTCAAGAAGAAGTAGATATCGAAGTTCATGTGAAGGTACACGACTCATCATCGCGCTCGCGAGAGAAGAGTCCTTAGATCAGACTTCATTTGAGAGGTCTCTTATTTTAGAGACACATGCTTCAAGAGGTAACTCTGATCTCTTTCCAATATGATAATATACGAAATCATGTTTGGAAATTGTTTCCTTGAGTTTATGATCTCACTTCGCATAAAATTTTTGTTATGCTAAAACTTACGTTCGTATGATGAACACTTTGAAATAGCAAACTATTTGCTATTCTTTTTCCATGCTTATGTGATGTGAGAGTTATGTAATCCCTTCAATTAGTATCAGAGCATCGTTTAAAGGATCTGTATACCTTGAGGAATATTTTTACATGGAGCAGCCTCAGGGCTTCATGATTGAGGATGACTTCCTTAAATGTCAAGACAAGAATAGAGTGGAGTAACTCATAGAATCCTCTAAGGATAATGTGATTTCTCAACCAGAAACTAAAGAGGGACACTCTACCTCTTCGAAAGAGTTTGAAGGTGGTTGAACCACCTAAAAGGTATGGATTCATGTGCCAGAAGAGTCTAACAATGATCCTACTTCATTTGATGAAGCACTCGCGGATAATGACATGGATATATGGATGCTATCTATGAAGTTTGAAAGACTCCATGCACAAGAATGGTGTATGAACCCTACAGGATCCACCTAAAGGGGTAAAACCCATTAGGTGTAAACGAATATTTAAGAGAAAAGGGAACCTGATGGAAAGGTAGATATCTTCAAGGCACGCCTTGTGGCCAAGGGCTACACGAAGAGATAAGACATGGACTATGATGAGAGGCTACACACATAGAGTAGGCTTCTACTACAAGGTGACATTATCTCATGTGGCCATGCTTAAATCCATCAGGACATTGCTAGCTATAACTGCCCATCTTGACTACAACATCTGGCAGATGAATGTCAAGACTGCATTCCTTAATGGATACATCGAGGAGGATATTTACATGGATCAGCCGCAGGGCTTCATTACCGAGGAAGGCAAAGTGTGCAAACTGAAAAAGTACATATATAAACAAGATTCTCATAGCTGGAACATCATATTCAATGAAACCTAAAAAGTTATAATTTTGTTAAGAATCTTGATGAGTCATGTGTATACAAGAATCTCAGTGGGAGCGTCATTGTGTTCATCATGCTCTACGTATATGACATCCTTATCATTGGGAATGATACACAGAAGATGACTAATGTTTAGATATGGTTATCCCATACCTTTGAGATGAAAGATCTTGGAAAAGCCTCTTATATATTAGATCTAAAGTTGTTCACAAACTGAGAAAAGTGGATTTTAGGACTATCACAACAAGGGTACATTAAGAAGATCTTAGAAAGGTTCCATATGGAACACTTCAAGAAAGGCTACCTTCCTTAAGGAATGGTATACATACGTATAAAGGGATGACTCCTCAAGCTGTAGAGGAAAGAAAAACCATGGTTGGATGCCCTTACACATTAATTGTAGGAAGTTTATTGTACCTCAAGATGTGTATTGGACTAGATATCTGCCATCTAGTGGGAGTGGTAAGTCATTACCACTCCTGCTATTGAGAACAACACTGGAATGCGGTGAAGAATATTTTCAAGTATCTAAGAGGATGCAAGATTACATCTTGGTCTATGCAAATGGCGATCTCTAGATCTTAGGTTATACATATTCTGACTTTCAATCTGACATATATGATCAAAAATCAACTTCGAGATTCATATTCCTATCGAATGGTGCTGCTGTCAGCTGGAGAAGCAAGAGGCCGAACACTATGATCGATTCAACAACATAAGCCAAGTACATTACTGCATCAAATGCTGTAAATGATGTAGTGTGGTTGTGCATGTCACCATGTAGTTGGCCATAGTTTCCTCAGATACTCCCATCTCGTTACAATGTGATAACACGGGAGCCATTGCTCAGGCAATGGAACCTAGGTGGCATCAAAAGAGTAATATGGAGAGGTAATACCACATCATCCGGGAGGTACAAAAATACGGTGACATCATACTCACCTAGGTTTCCTCAAGCAACAAAATCGATGATCCCATTACCAAACCTTTGTCTTAGAAGGTTTTCTAGCAACATGTAATGAGTATGTGTTTAAATTTTGTACCTGATTGATTCTGAGAGCTAGTAGGAGAGTGATAGACATGTAATCCCTTAGTGAACTATTTTTATAATAAATATTATTGTATATTATTTATCAATAAAAGTTACTAATTTATTTACTCCTTTTCTGAAATTATAATATGCATGACCGACTCTTTGACTATTGAAACCAACAGGATAGGAGCATCGAACCTACGGTCCAAATATGTAGACGATCTCTGTCACTCAACAAAACGACATGCATATTATTAACAATTGAAATATGTAACAATAAGAGAAAAATATGAAATGAAAAGCAATCTGCCACATTCATTTTTCATTAATAATATCCAATAGGTTCATGTCCATGTATTAAGATACACGAGCAACTATAACCAACATATAAAAATGTCTCAACAATATCTAAATATATAGTCTCTTAAAGAAATAGAAACTAATGCGGAAGCAAATAAATTACTCCAAGTAGAATGCACCCTGTCAGGTGCAAGTGTGATGACAAAAAGCTTGATATTCTCAAAAGCCTCTACCGTTGCAGCAGTTGCTCAGCTACACCTGTTGGGTTCACACAAGGGTTACGTTATGGGTAATTGTACAGTAACTAGATAAACAATAATAACTAATGCAGGGGTAAGCAAGGTATGCGCATGAAGAATATGAAAAAAATCCTTAAGCGCATCATGGAAGCTTGAGGATGGCATCGTATGCGATCGGGAGCGACTAGTCGCACTAGTTGATCGAGGCAGCATAATTTAAAAAAAATTAATTCAATGAAACCACATGATCCAAGAACACTTCTCAGATCATTTAATCTAAACCACAAACAAGTATTAGGTTTACCTCTTGAAGCATGGTTGCGACCGAGTCTCTAAATGAAGAGACCTCCTATCTCAAGTCCGATCTGACGGAGAACACGCTTACGAGCACATTGATGAAACACATGCTTCTCGCAATCTATGTTGATGATCCAAGTGATGAATCTCCTAATCTCGTCACATGAGATCTGACATCTTCTTCATGAGCGAGGCGCACCAAAGGAGATGGAGATCCACGAGCAAACAATCCAGCAACATAACGATAATGCTGCAATGATTAGCGACTCTCTCCAAGGCTCCGTGGTGGATGACCCCAATGAGTGAGAGAGTTAGCGTGCATAGAGAGAGAGCATATGGATGTTGTAAATTGTTCTCGCTTAAAGAGCAAGGGGTGCCTCTTCTTATATAATATTTTGGGAGTCCATGGATCTCAATCCACGGACAACACAAAATTAATGGATGTGATTAATTTGTGCTTCTTTCAATAGTCGTGATTTTGTTGTAAAAACACAATAACAATTAATTTAATTTAAATTAAATATATGATAAATCAATATAAATCAATTCTAAATTAAATCAATCAAGCATGGAGATAATTAGAAGGAAGTTTTCCTTCATTCCATAAGGGGGGGGGGTGGCCATCCACTCCTAATAGGAGTTGGTGGCTGTCCACCGTCTTAGGATGGAAGGTGGAAATCTCCACATTATCTCATGAGATTACATTATCTCATGAAATCACCAAGATTTACAACAACACTTGTTGTAAATTATCTCACAAAAATAATTCATAAACATCTTATGAATTGTACAATCATGCCATTGGGAAAATGTGAATCACATTCACAATCCAAAATAAATTGTAAATTACATTTTCAATTAATTGTCCAATGTGAATCTAATTCACATCAACATTTAAATTGTAAATGTTATTTACAAATAACTCTCTCTTATATATTATAAATCACATATATATGATTAATATGGTTAGTGCTATCCACATTATTCATATCCATAATAATTAAATCACATTTAATCATCTTGAATCTCCATTTCATGTGCCCAAATAATATGAATCATATTCACATTTATTCACATCTTTGTTAATTAAATCACATTTAATTATCTTAGATAACTCTCCTTATAATATGAATCAAATAAATATTATTCATGATAACTAAATCACATTTAATTATCAATTTTCTCAATGCTCGGATACCTATATCAACAATGAAATTATCCTTGAACTCTTTCAAGGATAATGCACTTTCTCCGTGGATACATGGAGATAAGGATAGGGTGATTGTACGTTCCATGTATAGTGACTTTGATATTGAGATCACATCTCAAATTCAGATCTTGCGGATCTCTCATAGATGTTTGATTAAATCAATACCACAAATCTAATCTTCTCATTGCATCTGAATCACATTCAGATCAATGTCACGTATTTGGACCAAGATCTGATCACTTCTTTATGGAGAGGAGTCGCTAAAATCCAGACCTATTTCATTACTCCCTAAGAATGGAAGCGTCATGGTTATATAATCATTTATGATCACATCACCCTTAGGTATTCCTAATACCTGTACATTCTGCATACTGGAAGGCCCAGATTAAACTTGAAGTTTTAGATCTATTTAGACTGTCTCTTTCAGGATTTTATCATTAAGTTTCTCATTAGATCATTAGGAGTCGGTATCGATCATATACTTTCCAAAAGTATATATCATACCTAGGTGTTGATCATAAACTTTTCAAAATCATATATCAAACCTTACAAATTCAGTCAATCTTCCAAAGTGACATGACCCTGGACGGAATATGAATCCCAATATCTCATTATTGAGCTCATGTTTTCCGGTTCAGTAAATGAACTTGTATGATCCCTTTGAGAGATCGAACTACTCATAGGCCCTTGTATGCACACCAGCGTACCGGTGTATAGAACTTGATTAGGTTGTCAACCTATTTGTTTTTTGATTGTTCGCGAAATACCCTCATTAATGGGCGTGAATTATTAAGCGTTTAATATGATGAATGTGTCGTTTCATTGTAGGCGGGTAATCAGAATCAATCAAGAGATAATCACTTAAAAATTTAATCTAATTAATTCGAGTGATTTTATGTTTGTTTTACTTAGACAAGTCCTAAGGTCAAACTCAAGGAGGCAAAGGAACAACTTAGAATTATGTCTATCGAAATTTGTACATGCTTTTCGAGGCAGAATATTTTTGATATTTTGAGTGCAAATGCAAATGCGGCCAATTTTTAAGGACTAGAAAATAAATATCAATCAATTGATGTTTAAAAATTATGAAACCTGGCCGAGATGTAAATTAATGATGAAATGGACACAATATATTTTTTTTGGAATTTCGGATGCAAGATGAATATTTTATGAATTGATAAATGTAAACTGTGTGTTTTTCAATAAATAATTATAATAAATATTAAATCCACTTATTTTTATGAAATAAAATTATCTAAGATAAATCACTAGGTGGTCTATCTTAGAAAAATCCTAACCCTAAAAATGTTGAATTTAATATTTACTAAAAATTAATTACTAAATCATATAAAATGATTTTTATGACATGCAAATGCAATTCATTTTGGTCACAATGTGAAACACAATTAATTCTTTGATTTGTGAATTTTTGGGGCTATGGTTAATTAGTTATGAATTTTGAAGTATAGAATGGGCAGACTATGTAATTTTCTACAAGAATATCAATTATTAATTAACCATAGAGAATAAAATATTATAAGCATGCCATAATGTAAAGAATTAATTGAAAAACAAAGTGCCTATTTTTGATAAATAAAAGGATGGAAATGTGAGACTCAAATTATAGGTGGAATAGAAGAGTCTGACTGTAATAAATAATAATAATAATCAGGAAATGCGGTACAAGGGTACATGATAAATTACCTAGACCCAGAAGGGTCCGTATGCAAAATCTATAGAGGGCCATGTGTCGCGCACGTGGCCTCTGGGAGCTGGAGTTGCATTGTAATTTGGTGAATCACCTAGGGCTTCGATGCAATTATCCCTCCCCTCATGCATGCGGAACACGTGAGGGGACCTCGGTCTTCTCTCCTGGCGGAAGAAAGGGGCAGAGCTCCTTGCGTCAATTAGGCTGCTAGCGGGTCATCGGAGTGGAATCACGAGGCAGGTGTGAAGGCGAAGCTTCCCGCGTCTGACACATGGCCGACGAACATCGGAGAAGCGAGCGCAGGCTGAGGTCGGTGATGGACACGTCTGGGAGGTGGACTCAATGACACAATGAAGATGCCGATCTTAGTAGCTGCGGTGCAGAGTCGCTGAAAAGAGTCGAGGGAATGAGCATGGCAGGGCTGGGGCCTCTTGCTCCTAGAAGCGATGGTGGAGGTCGGTGATGCACACAATTGAGTTGAGGAAGCACGGGCTGAAGAAGTTAATGCTCCCAGAGATGAAGGGTGCGGAAAGTACGGGGATGCGAGGTTGTGCAATGGAGTTGATCGTTGATGAACAAGGGATTAAGGTGGAAATGGCTCAACAACAATGACGAGGTCGGAACGAAGCAACAACAACACGAGGGGCTCGATCGTGGACTGCGACGAGCTGCGAGGCTCGGATCTCGTTGGAGAAGGAGAGGGGGTCGGGCTATCACCACTGACCCCCTCCTTTATTTACGCAATCAGCGGATGGATATCAGAGGGTGGCTCGACGATGGGTTAAATAGGGTGAGGGGAGTGGCTACAGAAGGAAGGTGACTGCGACATGGATTTTATGAGGGAGGTTTCGTGCAAAGGAGGAAGTCAGTGGCAGTGATTGGAGATAGCGATGATGGTGGATGCCAATAATGGAAGGAGATCATGGAAGAGATCTCTGACGGGATTTGGGAGGTTGCGTGATGGGGTTTGACGAGGAGGTGCACCAGAGATGGAAGGTGTGGATGTGATCAGTCGGGCGACGACAGAGAAGATTGGGGGACGGCGACGCCGTCCCCAAAAGGAAAGGGGCAGAGAAGACGACGTGCGGTGGAGAGGAGGAAGAGATACATGAACCGTCTGATCGGTTGAGATCGGATGGTCCTGATCTCACCATATGTCCTTTTATTATTAATTTATTATTATTATTATTATTTTTATATTTTTTAGTTTTTTTGAGAATGAAATATATAAACACCAAAAATGGGTGATATGTGGCGGCTCCAAGAGCTGCCACATGTCAGCCCTAGAAAATTCATAAATTTAAAGACAAAGAAAAATTAGAAATAAATAACAAACGACTCAGATCGAAAAATTTTCTTCACTACAATTTTCATGAAGAGACCAAAACAAAAATAGGTCATTTGTGCAAAGCAATATTTTTAGGCTAATTGATTTTTGGGTTTTGTAATTTTTTGTTATTTTTAAATAAGATAAAAATCTGGAAAAAAACATAACAAAATCAAAGATAAATATTTACACATTAATCTAATTTTTTGAATTTTTATTTATTAGGAAAAAGAAGAAATAAAATAAAATACGAAAGCGATAACTTTTATACAGATAGTCAGTGAAGACTCGGACTTAGTTAGTGTCTTTGATTTCGGTCTTATTTTGGATTTGGATTTTTGCACATATAAAACTTTTATCAAAGAAAATTAATGAAAAGAAATAAAATAAAAAGAGTTAATTATGTACATAATAGGTCAAAAACTATTAAAATACAAAATGTACAAAAGATGCCCAAAACCTAACTTTCACATATGAGCCCCGATTCACTTGAACTTGGTTCTGATTTGAAGATATTTGAATGAACATTAGTTCAAAAGTGAGTAGGATTAAATCATACACTATATGAGGAAGATATCGACATTTTAGTCCGGAAATTCTGAAATTAGGATTTGGGTTTCTGGTCCACTTATTTGTGTTAGTGATTTTTTTTGTATTTTTCATTTATTCTTGTTAGTAATATGTACGCAATGAAGGCATGTTCATGTCATTTGGAGTTAGCATGAATTAGTTAAAAATTCGGGAAGTTAGCTTTATTTACATGTCAATTGAGCTGGAATTCTTGGCTTCTTATTTTATGCAATTATGAGTGATAAAATGCAATTATTATTTATACATGAATGAATGCTAATTATGCAGAATAACATATAAAATACGGATGAATTTTGGGGAACTAAGCTTTGTTATTATCTTTTAGAGTGATGAATCCGAGATTCATCATCTGCTAAATGTACATTCTTAGACATATAATAATACATCTGTTTCCGATCAGAGGATGCATGCCTATATCGCGACAACATAGACATAGTTCTTTGGTTATCTCGATCTCGTTAAGTCAACTCTTTGACCTAACTTATCTAATACATCCGAATCTCTATTCCTATGTAGAGGACCTGCATCAAGAGGTCGGTTAGATATCAGTCTTTAGAGTAAGGGTTGCCTTCTTCTTCTCAGGCTGGAGATTCTCTCTTAATAATCATTTGATCGTGCTTGATGAGTCCTCAATCTAACTCTTTAGATATTCATCCAAGCACCAGCCTCTATGATTCAACAATTGAATCAACATTTGTATGATCATTAAGATGACCATAGTACATAATCCTAATTTTACTAAGGGTTCTATTATGCAAATTATTTATTCTTCATATCAGATTAGGGAATCATATTCGAAATAACATTTATTGCATAATGGCTCGCCTTGGGCTCACATGTCCAACAATCTCCCACTAGACCAAAAAGTCATTAATGGGCTAATCTTTAAACCCATACTCATGTGACAATCAAAGTCTATTTTAGAAAAATAGCTAGGTAAACTTATTCGTTACTCTGTTCCCGAGAGACTACGCAAAGTCCTTTTACAACACTTGCATATATCCTAGTAACAGTGCTCGCATCCAATGCGAGTGTTGCATCTTATGCAACCAATACTCAATATTGTCAGTTATAGTGTCCTTGACACTAGAACTCAATAATCATTATAAACAGTATGCATTTTCCATTATCCTTATCAAAATACCCTTATTTCTGGAGATCTCTATCTCCTAAGGTATCCGTAGTTAAGACCTTTTAGATCTCTATCTATAAAGTCTTAATTTCTTGAAGATAAGACTTTGAGATCACTTTCTCGAAAGCCTTGTCCTCTTTGAAGATATTGTTACCACTGCAACTAAGTGTTTTATTTCCATTATAGGATTAGATACAATTTACTACTCCCACTGCATGGCAAACATCTGGCTTTTGTACACATCTTGCATACGCTCGGCTTCTCATAGCTGATGCACAAGGGAAGTAATTTTAGCATTCATTTCCTCAACTCTTTGAGGTGCTATTCCTTTAGATAGATCAGTACCATATCTTAAAGGAAAGAAGGCTTTTTTTGGAATTTTCCATAAAAAATGGAAAATGTCCAAGGTGTACAACTAATGTTACGGTCCCAATACCCTCTTCTCTATGCCTTTGAACATCTCCAGAACTAAGATCTAAGAGGTATCCTTGAGATCATATCTGAAGGTATGGAACAATCATATTATAAAACACTTGTTATCATCCACATATCATTCCAAATGGTTAGGATATCTTCTACATTTAGCATAATGAACACAATGACACTCCCACTAAGCTTCACATGATTCATCAAGATTCTATCTGAAATCACAACATTTATAATATTATCAAATATGATGTTCCATCTACAAGAAGCTTATTTGAGTCCATAGACGGAGTTCTTTAGCTTGCACATCTTTCTTTCCTTAACCATGAAGCCCTGGGGCTACTTCATGTGAATATCCTCGATGAGGAATTCATAGAATAATGCAATCTCGACTTCCATCTTGAAGATGTAATAGTCAAGTAGTGTAGCTATAGTTAGCAATAATCTGATGAGTTTAAGCATGATCACTAGAAAGCAAGTCTCATCGCAAGCGATGTCTTCTTTCTATGTGTATCTTGAGGATAAGAGACGTGCTTTGAAGGTCTCTATCTTCTCATCAGGTTCCCTCTTTTTCTTGAAGATCCATTTACACCTAAACGGGTCTTACCCTTATAGGTGGATCCTCGAGGGTCCATATACAACACTTGTATATGATGTCTACTTTAAACTTTATTGCTAACATCTATCTTTCCATGTTATAATTCTCAAAAGCTTCATCATATGAAGTCAGATCATTGTCAAACTTAACTGACACATGGAATCCATCCTCAAACTCATTTGAAGAGGTATTAGTGTTTCATCTTTAATTGTCCTTTTAGTTTCCGATTTCAGGAGCCTCATTATCTTCTTAAGATTAAATGAGTTCCTTCACTTCATTTTCATCTTGATTCTCAAGAGAGTCATCCTCTAAGAATCACATTCTCAGATATGAAATCTTTTAAGAATATAAAGGTCATAAAGTAGGTATCCAATACCATCCTTTATTTTCCTAATGAAATAGCACTCTCTTGTGCTAGATTCCATCTTACTTGCATGGAACCTTATTAAGGATATATATTGTAGTCTCTACTACGTATATACCTTAGAAACTAAGAGGTAATTATTCTATGATTCATCATTGATCAAACCATGTCATACATGATCCGATAGTATCTCCCTACAAATCTATTGAGTTTAGATGTATTTGGAGGAGTGAGATAGGAATGATATTCCTTTCTCCACAAGGTATTCCATGAATTCATCTAATAGGTACTGACTACCTAGATTAGATCAAATTCATTTCCATCTTCCTTCAAAATTTGGTTTTAAACCAATGTGAAATTTTTGAATATTTCAAAGCTTTCTAAGGTGATTGGAGGAAATCTCATATCAAAAATAATCATCGAATGATATCACATATCATCAATGTTTATTATGATACAAATGATCCACATACATCAATATGTATGACATCTTGAGTACCATGGCATCTAACACCATTCCCAGAGAAGGGTGCATTGGACATTTTCTACTTTGAATACAATATTCACAAGTATGTAAGATTTGAAATTTCAGTCACTCTAAAGTTTCATCTCTTACTTGTCTATTGATCTCATCAACAAACATATGTCCAAGGCTTGATGCTAGATCATTGTCAAATGATCTTCATTCTCCTATTGATGTTGTTAAAGTTTAATTTTCAGTAATAGAAATTCTAATGAACCATTCATTAATTTTATATTTTAGTAGAGTCCTCCAGATGTCAGATTACTATCTGAAATATATCCATCATGGCTCTTTATAATAGGTCTATTCCAGAATTTATGTTAATTTCCAACATTTAGAAATAAACAATGAGTGTATTCTAATATGTAGGTCATAGAAACATTATCTAAGATTAAGGCTCTCCCACTGAAATTATGAAGTCTATATATCCAATCGAGATTGTTGCAATAATTGCATCAATATCCATGTGGATGACTATTAAACCTTAAGATCAAATTTTCTAGTCTTGTAAAACATATTACCAATTGCAAATATCATTAGAAGAATAAGATACAATTGTCAGACTTTGATCTTATCTAATAAGTAAGTCAAGTTTAATGATGTTATGTAGATGTAGATTATTCTGATGCACTATCCGAGTCCTTCTCTAAGGATTCTAGATAGACTTGATAGTAATACCATCAACCCATTAGCTTGTTGCAGTATTGTCATTCATCCAACTCTTGGATGTCATATGTGTGGAAACCATAGAAGTACAATCAACTCTTTGACTTTCCTTCTAACTTGGGTCCAACCCATGCTTCCACTACGCTCCTTTTCATCTACAAACAACTATTGCTTAAGATAAAGGATTTCTTATGTTGAATTCAAAAGATTTCAATATAGGAGTGTTTCAACATTTAGACATGCTTCATTTAATTCATACAATATGAATATTATAAATCTTCATGAACGACTAGAGTATAGATAGTAAAATGATGACACTCATCGTATCTATATCCATCTAAACTCTAAAAGACTTTGGTTCAGGTAGGTACTCAAAAATTTTGAATACATAGTCTCTTATAGAGCCATCATTCTGAATGATGCAGTGAACCGTGTCATTCTTGATTAAATGACGAGAGCACATATGTATGCTAGAAACATTTTCTTAGATTTTTTTTATTTGACAATTACGATAATCATTGACATGATACTTCCAAAGCACACTCGATGAGAGATCAAGACTATAGAGACACACAAACCCTAGGTTGTTGTCCTATTGTCTATTTAATTGTCATTCCTCATTATCATGAGGAAACTTGCACATTGCAACCACATACATTATGTGTCTAATTGCAAATGCAATATCTTGATCATAGATCCAATCCATGATATTTTATTGGTTATTATTGAGTATAGTATTGAGTGGGTTTAATGATTTTCTGAAATAAGAAATTTGCATAAAGAAATATATTTTATTTTGATTTAGGAATTTTTATGTCAAAGTTCTCTTGACTTGTCAACACTGAAAGTTCACTGTCTTAATCACTTTCAATGTAATAGATATACTTGCCATTATATCTCAAGTAAGATATGAGTTCTCCTTCTTATCCTTGTCACATCACAATAATTTGAGAACCGGCAACTTGGATAAAAAGAAACCAGAACACATTCCACCTTGCAAGTCCAACTTGCATTCCCAATCCGGTCTTTAACACCCGGCCCCATGATGAATCTCGGATTCATCACTCTAAATCTCATTAATTAAGATCAAATACCTCAAGATCATCAGCATTTATTCATTTATTCTGCATAACTAGCATTCATGCATGTTTTCATAATAATTGCATTTTATCCCTTATTTTTGCACAAATAAGGAGCCAAAAATCTCAGGCAAAATTAGCCTGAAAATAGCCTAACTTCCCAGTTTTTAACTCAATCATGATAACTCCGAATAACCCAAACCACCTCCACTGTGTACATATCACTAACAAGAATAAATGAAAAATACAAAAAAAAATCACTAACCCAAATAAGTGGACCAAAAACCAAACCCTAGTTTCAGGATTTCCGGACTAAAAACCTCATATCTTCCCCATCCAGTGTCCGTTTTAATCCTACTCACTTTTGAAGTAATGTACATTCAATTACCTTCAAAACAAGACCACGTTCAAGTGAATCGGAGCTCATATATGAAAGTTGGGTTTTGGGCATCTTTTGTACATTTTGTATTTTAGCCGTTTTTGACCAACTATTTTGTGTACATAATTAACCTATTTTAGTTCATTTCTTTTTCATTTGTCTTCTTTGTTGAAAGTTTTATTAAAATGCGCAAAAATCCAAATCCAAATTCAGCTTGAAATCAAAGAAACAAATTGAGTCCAAGTCTTCACTAACTGTCTGTACATAATTGGTCGTTTTCATATTTTATTTTATTTCTTCTTATTCATAATTAATAAAAACCCAAAAAAATTAGATTAATGTGTAAATATTTATTTTTAATTTACCATATTTTTCCAAATTTTTATCCGATTTAAAAATGACAAAAAATTATAAAACACAAAATCAAGGTATTCTATGTACATGGGATACCACAAAAATATCTCTTTGTGCAATTGATCGATTTTGGTTTTGATGTATTCATGAAGGTTGTAGATCTCATCGAGACGAGCAATTTTCATGAAGAGACTTTTTTGATCCGAGGCCGTTTGCGATTTATTTTGTATTTTACAAAGTTTTATTTTTTCTAAATTTTGTGGTGCTGACACGTGGCAGCTCCTGGAGCCGCCACGTGTCAGCCATTTTTGGGGTTATTATTATTCATTTTTATTAAAAAAGCATCGCACATGCGAGGCACGTGCCTCCTAGGCACACGCCAAGCACGTGCACCGCCCCTGCATCCTTTCACCGCCACGTAGTACGAAGAGGGCCGTCCGATCGCGGTCGATAGGACGGTCCCTGGATCATCTTCTCCGCTGCCGCCTTTCCCAAACCACCCGCCTATGAAATCGCCGCTCGTCGTCGTGAGCTTTGCCCCCGCGAATCTCGCAACCGCCAGTCAATCTCCATCTTAGAGATCTCCCTATCATCAATCTCCGATCTCGCGCCGCCGACCAGATCTCGTCAAACCCCAAGAATCTCGCGATGACCCACTTCCATGTCCGGCCAAGTTCCATGCCCTATATAATTCCTGTCGACCTTCAAGGGAATCCCATTCGTTGTTTATCGGCTTCTGGTGGTGACAACCCAAAAGTCGGCGTGATACGAGGATTGTCTCCTCATCGCAGCTCCGCCACAGTGCTGCTGCTCTAGCTCCGACCGTACATCGCCGTCGAGCCCCTCTCCGTCCAAGTATCCTCCTCCGCTTCGCCTTTCTTTCTCCTGACCATCGCCTCTCTCTCGATCGACACCTCGCTTCGGCGATCATCTCCACCTGCTTCGCCTCCGACAAACACCACCTCCGATTTCTACTTCCTCTGTACATCTCCGACCACCAACAGAGCTACGCCACCGGTCGTCATCATCTCCAGTCCAACCAGCAACGATGACAACAACGCCACTCCGCTATCGTCATCAAGCAAACCTCAACCTTCGACGTCACACCTCTGCCTTCATCAACTCCAGACAAAGCTCCACCGACTTCCCCCGCTGGTCAATGCTCCGCTGACGCGGCTCCACCACCGCCCGTCGGCCGTGTGTCAGCCCACACCAGCCGTACGATCATCGCGCCACCATTCATCCGAGCCATGGAAGCGTCCGCAATCCCCAGCCATCAGATCCAAGCTTCATCAATGAACCAAATCCGCTTCGAGCTTATCTCCGAGCCACACCCTGAACCAGAGCCTCGGGCCAAGCTGAGGCACGGAAGCACGATACGTGGAGCATGATCCAACCGACCCTCCGATCCTGCCTCTGCACGTAATCCGCACGTGAGCCACAGGAAAAATTACAGAAGCACCCCTGGAGATTTCCTTATTCACGCGGAGGCCCCCGCCGTACGTGCCCCTTTGAAAATTTTGCAAGAAGCCCCCATACGTGCTGGTAATTACATTCTGGACCCCTTTGCAGTTTGTTTTATATTTAAATATTGCATAGGCACTTTGTTCTACATCTAATTATCTACATTTTGACATTTCATGAATATTTTTGTGATCATTGGTTAATTAATAATTAATTGTTTTGTGGAAAATTACCTACTTTGCCCAATTTGTGTTTTAATTTTCATATTTGATTAACCATTGCTCTAAAAATTCCTGAAAAATCGCAAATTGTAGAAGTAATTGTGATTAACATTGTGCCTGAAAAGAATTGCATTTGCATGCATAATTTGCCATATAAAAATCATTTTGCATATTTCGATATTTGATTTTTAATAGGTATTAAATCTCACATTTTCAAAGTTTAGGATTTTTCTGAGATCCGTTACCTAGTGATAGAGCTTAGATAATTTTATCCCTTGAAAATAATTAGGTTTATATTTATTATAAATAAATATTGAAATTCACTCTGTTTGCATTTAAAAATTCATAAAAAAATCATCTTGCATACAAAAATTCCAAAAAAATTACAGTGCATTCATTTCATCATAATTTGCATCGTGGCCAAGTTTTGTATTTTACGGACATTGTTTGTTCGCCATTTACATTTTAGTCCCTAAAATACGCTGAATTTGCATTTTGCATCCTTTATTGCATTAAAAATTACAAAAAAGCCCGCCTCGAAAACCACACACAAACTTTGATAGACATAATTCTAGGCCATTCCTTTACCTCCTTATGTTCGACCTTGGGACTTGCCCAAGAAAAATTAACATAAAACCATGTGATGAAAAATTAAATAAATATTTGTGGATATTTTTTGACCGATTCCGATTGCCGCCTACAACAAAACGACATTGATTTTTTATGCACAACAAATACACGATCAAATACATTTCTTTAACAAGTGCAATTCATGACTCGTCAGATGGCGCCGCTGTCGGGGAGGCAAACGACTTAGTTTTGTGTTTTGAAAATTTTCGTTCGGTTTTCCGCATTCGAGTAGTCTGACACCCGAATTTCTCATCGTAAACTCCATTTTTTTCCTGCATTTATTTTATTTTATTTTCAGCATCTATTCTATTATTTTACTTTTGATTGAGTCATTCTCTTACATTCTCTCTCTTATTTTTCTTGCGAGGTACCCGGCGTATGTGGAGCTATTTTTTAAGAACCGACGCATCTTCACCGACTTCTGAAAAAGCCGCAATTAATTTAAGATCGAGTCGAGTCGTGAGAGAGCATAGAGTTTAGGATTTTTATTTCTGCAAATTTTAAATTTCTGTATAGAAGTGTCCGTTTGGACTCTCGCGTGTGTAAAAGACTTTGAACTCTTTCTGTGGTGTGTCGTGGCCTGTTTCACTCTCCGATGAGAGTGGGGCCCGACTTGAGTGGCGCTTAAGATAGACCTGCACATACGACTTTTAAATCATTTTAAATTTTTGATTGTGTTCGTAGGATCTAAGGCCACACTGCACTTTAATTGAGACGCACATTAGATCGTTCAATTTAGCCAAATTTAACTCAGTTTTTTCTCACTAATAGAACTTTCTGATTAGGAGCGGTTTTTCATCGGCATGCATCCATATAGACTAATCTTTCAATTCTGTATTGCATCCCACTTGGAGATTGCGAGGATTCACTGTAAGTCTTCTATCTGAGCATACATCTTAGTTTTTCGCGTGCATCGGCTTTTCCCGAACTTCTTCCTCTTGTTTTGTCACATAATTCAAAAGGAAATTGGGACTGTACTGTAGACGTGCATTTGTGCTCATTTAAATTCTTCAGTGACCACCTAATTAAAATTGGGACTGCTAAATGTACACGATCTTAATAACCCATAAAATCAAGAATTCTTGCGAGAGAGAAACCCCGACATTGTATGCTTTATCTTGCAGCGAGGAGACACACACACACACACACACACACACTAGGATAGAGCCAAGCCCGGATTTTCATATTGACTACTGATTCTACTAAAAACGATTTGCTACTTCTCAGTAAGGATCTAACAGGTAGCTGGTAAACGGTCTGGATTTCCTTAGCAGAGTGGGTGGTTTAGAGGACACTGCGTAAGGCTTCATCCTCAAGTATAGGGTAGCCATTCTACGGTCCTTACTTACTCCCATACTGGCTAAAAGTAGGTGCAACTAGTCGTAAGAATTCGAGACAGTTGGTAGGGAAATAAAAGCACCTAACAGCTCGTTTAAACGACTTGCAAGATTTGTATTCTCACTAATTAAAACTGACAAGACAATTGGCCGAACCCTCATGGCCTTCACTGAGTGAGTTTGTGAAACAAACCTTTGCATTGTGTTTGAATTGTACGCAGAAACTAGATAATCAACGAATACCGCACACTTGTGCCTAGATCATGAACCTTAAACCTCTTGTTGATCTGTTGAAATCGAGAATGAAAGATTGTGGTAATTCACGTCCGGACTCCGCGAACCCTTCTCTGACAACCACAACTTTCCATTCTCAAAGGTTCGGAGGCACTCTTACTCAAGACCACCTTGGATTCATGGATACCTTTCCCGTGAATCCCCCTCTTATGATTCTTTCATCTTCTTGGAAGGAGGTCAATCCCATACTCTTTCTTTATCTCCTGATCACATCAAGGAAGACTCTCACCTTGATAACTCTGATTCTGATTCTTTCAAGTCTACTGACTCCTATCTTTCACATTCTGAAGGTGAAAAGAAGAAGAAAAAGAAGATACCTCCCAAGTTGCCTCCTAGGAAAGACCATGAAGAAGAACCAAATGAAGATCCAATACATATGATTTTTGCATGATTAGCTGCATCTAAGAAGTAACAACTTTTATTAAGAGAGCAGCTAGAGCAGTTGAATGCTGGGGGAGAACCGCCAATGGAAGCTGCATACAATCCTGGGCAGTACAGAGTGAAGAATTATTTGCAGCCACCTCAGCCAGAGATTAACTATGAACTGAAGCCACATGTCCTGAGTTAATTACCACAATTCCATGGTAATGCGACTGAAGAGTCATATGAATTCTTGCGAGACTTGGAGCTAATATGTTCTAATCTGAGGCACTCACAAGTCAGCCAGGACTACATTCGTCTCACTGCACTACCTTTTGCCTTGAAAGGAAAGTTGATTACTGGGTGAAGAACTTAGGAGTGATTGTAACCACTTATGATATGTTCAAGAACCTATTCTTGAAGAAATTCTACCCTTTGAGTCGGACCAACCTAATAAGGACCCGCATCACCAGTTTCTCTCAGCTGCCTAATGAACCACTCTGTGATGCTTGGGATACATTTAAAGATCTGCTACAGAAGTGTCCCTGCCATGATCTGGATAACAACATCTTAGTTCAGTCACTCTACTCTGGCCTCAACTACGAGACTCAAGGGTTAGTCAGCGCTGCCTAAAGAGGCAATTACAGATCGCAAGGAGCTGAGACCGTCTGGAAAGTACTGGAGCAGATGGCAGAGACAAGCCGCTCACAGATCGCTAGTAGAGCATACACCGATTCCCTGAATACATTTCAAGCCAAAGGTGGAAATCAAACTGTCGCAGAGATAGCAGAGGATTTGATTCTGAACATGAACATCACCGCTGAGAAATTGACAGTTGTGGATCAAATTCATAAGAGGATGACCGACATCGACAACAGGATCTCCCAATTTCTGAAGCAAATGGAGGAGCTCACTGAGAACGTATCCAAGATGGGGATTCCTACTGCACCTACGGTCTCGATCTATCATGTACATCATGTCCAGGAGCAACCATGGGTTTAGGACCAATCCTATGCCCAACCTTCCCAGCAGTCACCTCCCCCAGCTGAGATTGTTGAAGAAGCCCCGCCTCTGACATTCAAAGTGAACGACATTTGGTACACTCAGGACACTACCCGAAAGGTAATATGGGGGACCACCAGCCTTACCAATGTCCACCCATTTTCTATAATGCCGCATTTCCTTCTGCTCCGCAACACACTCAGAACACTGCATCATTCTAGCATCCGAAGCAGCAACAACATCCATACAACCGCTAGAACCAACCTCAGCAATACCGTCAGCAATATCAAGCTCCAAAACAATCATCTCAACCATCCAACCCTCCAGAAGAACCGGTAGATATCCAGAGACAGATGCTCGATGAAATTCACAACTTTCAAAATGAGCTACAAGATCTACGGGTTGATGTTAATCTCCTGTCCCGTTGGAAGGATGAACTGATAGCCCCGGCTACAACCATTCCCGCCCAAATTCAACCCCAATAGCTTGAACAAATCTCAATCTTCCCTACACAATGGACATGTATACTATTCAGATTTTTCCACATCTGAACATGAGATCCTTTCGTTTGATAATATCAATGCCATGTCACTTAGGAGCGGAAGGACCATGGTCGTACCTGACCGGGCACAGGAATCGAATCATGGACTCAGAAGATCAACCGGAGGATGCTTCCGAGAATGAAGAAGAAGGACACCTAAAGATCCCAGCACGAGAAAAAGGAAAAGCATCTATGGAGTCTATAGAAGACCTTGAACCTCTAGTTGCTGCAAAAATACCTTTGTCACCTTTTCAGCAACCTGATTTTGAATATTATCAGAAAACTAATGATTGTAATAAGAACTCCATTTCTAATAAAGATGCTCTTATTTATGATTATGGCTCTCTATCTCCTGTCTCAAATACTTCCATTCCTTTTCCCCATGATCTTAAGAAAGGAAAACAAAATAAAAACATTCAAGATGACCCAGAAATGGAACGGTTCTGCCAACAAAATATCACAGTCAAAGTACCCTTTGATCAATATGTGGCCAGCAATCCAATATTTCAGAAGTACTTGAAGGTGAAATTCACTCCCACCAGAACTCGTACAATGAAACCAAGTCAATTTGTGGAGACTCATATCTTGACAGTTGCCACTACCAAATGTGTCAGAAATCAACATTTACCAAGAAAGAAAAGGGATCTGGGTGCTCATTATGTGGAGAGTCGCATTGGCGGCTGACGATTCTGGAAATTGTGCTTGTTAAAGAGATGTGTTTATTTGTCGTTTGCTTAAAAATAATATATCGTTTCGTTGTAGGCGGCAATCAGAATCAGTCAAGAAAATAACCACAAATAATTATTCAATTTTTAATCTCGTGGTTTTATGTTTATTTTACTTGGACAAGTCCCAAGGTCGAACACAAGGAGGCAAAGGAACAACCTAGAATTATATCTATCTAAATTCGTGCATGTTTTTCAAGCCGGTCTTTTTTTTTGGAATTTTTAATGTAATAAAGGATGCAAAATGCAATTTTGACCTATTTTAGGGACTAAAATGCAAATTATGCTCGAACAATGTCCGAAAAATATGAAACTTGGCTGAGTTAATAGTTATAACAAAATGGATCACTGTATTTTTTTGGAATTTTTGGATACAATATGATTTTTTTTATGAATTTTTAAATGCAAATAGAATGAATTTCAATATTTAATTGTAATAAATATTAAACCTACTTATTTTCAAGGAATAAAATTATATAAGGTTTATCACTAAGTGATTGACCTCAGAAAAATACTAAACCTCAAAAATACTAGTTTTAGTACCTATTAGAAATCAAATAATGAAATATGCAAATTAATTTTTATAGAACAATCTATGATGCAAATGTAATTCTTTTTGGGCACAATGTCAAGCACAATTAATTCTACAATGACTTTTATTCTTTTTGGGCACAATGTCAAGCACAATTAATTGTACAATGATTTTTTCGGGAATTTTTAGAGCAACGGTTAATCAAATAAAAATTTAAGAGCATAAAATGGGTAAAATTCACAATTCTCCACAAAACAATTAATTATTAATTAACCATCGATCATAAAAATACCCACAATATGTCATATTAAATGAGGAACACAATGCTATTTTTGGATAAATAAAATAATGCCATGTAGAGGTCTAAACTCAATGTGGAACACATGGATATTTCTGCAATTAAATAAATAAAATAAATAAATAGAAAATGTAGGGGGACCTAATTTTAATTACCGATAAATAGAGGGTTTTTTTTTGCAAAATTGCCACCAGGACACATGCCAAGCACGTGACCTGGTCGGTGGGGGCCTGAGCGCAAATACACGAACGATGTGGGGCTTCTTTGCAAATTACCCAAGGCACGTGCAACACACGTGACCCAGGGATGACGTAGCGCTGACGTCCCCCCGGGACGCACGTGCCTCGCACATGCGTGGGGGGTCACGGGACTGCCCCCGGCGGTGCGGCGGAGCGAAGCGGCAGAGGAGGGCCGCTCCTGGCTTGCCATGGTGACGATGGTTGTCGAGACGGAGGACAACGAAGGGAGCGCCCGACCACGGAGGTTGCTCCTGACGGAGCTCTGGCTGTCACAGTGGCCAGGGCATGAACGAAGCTTGGCAGAGATGCTTCTGCTGTGGTTGGATGTCGAACAAGATCGTGGCGGCGAAGTCGAAGACGAGGCGAGTAGCAAGGTGGTCGATGAAGTCGATGGAGTCGGAGGTGACTGTTGTAGGCTCGATGGCCGTTAGCCGGAGTTAGGCAGAGGCGGCGGAGAAGCGCCGTGGGCTGCAACGGCATCGGGGAGGATGCCGGATCTTGCCAGGGAAGATGGATCCCTGATCTGTCACCCCGAAGCTCGTTGAAGTGCGACTCGACGGATGAGTTCTGGTTGGGGCGGCGACGTTCTATTTATAGGACAAGGAGGGGTTCACCGGCGAAGGACGGAAATCCGGGATTTGGGTTTCATCGGGTGTTAGATTGGGACGAAGATCCGAACGAGGTCAGGGAATCACAGAGGATCTGATGAGATCAGGATATTGAGTGCGGCGACGCGAGATATGCGGAGGAGGAGGCCGGGCAAGATACGCGGTGGGCATAACCGCCGACGAAATCAAGGGGGAGAAATTGGGGCGGAGGCGGAGCTTCCAAAAGGGGCCAGGAAGACGATGGCGGATGGCTGTCCGATCGACCGAGATCGGACGACCACGGAGATGGCACGTGGCGGTGTATCAAGTGAAGAGGTGCGGCACGTGCTGGGCACGTGCACGGGAGGCACGTGCACAACACGTGCATGGTTTTAATTTTTATAATAAAAAAACGAATAAAAACCTCAAAACTGGCTGACACGTGGCGGCCCCAGGGGTGGCCACGTGTCAGCACCACAAAATTCAGAAATTAAAACATTTCAAAAATCCAAAACAAATAGTAAACGACCTCGGATCAAAAAAGTTTCTTCACAAAAATTGCTCGTCTCGATGAGATCTACAACTTTAATTAAGATATCAAAACCAAAATCGATCAAATGCACAAAATGATATTTTTGGGGTATCCCATATACATAGAATACCTTGATTTTTGAGTTTTATAATTTTTATGTCATTTTTAAACCAGATAAATATTCGGAAAAATATGGAAAAATCGAAGATAAATATTTACACGTTAATCTATTTTTTTGGATTTTTATTAATTAAGAAAAAGAAGAAAATAAATAAAATACGAAAAAAGACCGATTTTATACAGTTGGTTAGTGAAGACTCGGACCCAATTTGTTTCTTTGATTTCAAGCTTAATTTGGATTTGGATTTTTACGTATTTTTAATAAAACTTTTATCAAAGAAGATAGACAAAAAAGAAACAAACTAAAATAGGTTCAATATGTACATAGAATACTAGGTCAAAGACCGTTAAATTACAAAATGTATAAAAGAGGCCCAAAATCCAACTTTCACATATGAGCTCCGAATCACTTGAACTTGGTCTTGTTTTGAATGTAATTGAATGTACATTAGTTCAAAAGTGAGTAGGATTAAAACGGACACTGGATGAAGAAGATATGAGGTTTTTAGTCCGGATATCCTGAAACTAGGGTTTGGGTTTTTGGTCCACTTATTTGGGTTAGTGATTTTTTTTGTATTTTTCATTTATTCTTGTGAGTGATATGTACAAAGTGGAGGTGGTTTCAGAGTTAACATGAATTAGTTAAAAATACGAGAAGTTAAGCTATTTACAGGTCATTTTTTGCTTGGATTTTTGGCTTCTTATTTTGTGCGTAAATAATGGATAAAATGTAATTCTTATGAAAACATGCATGAATGCTAATTATGCTGAATAGATGCAGAAATGCTGTTGATTTTGAGGGGTTTGAGCTTAATTAATTAGATTTAGAGTGATGAATCCGAGATTCATCATCCCCCTATACTTAAACCGTGCTCGTCCCTGAGCATAAAAAAGAAATGCCATGAGGTGAAATGAGATTGGGTTCCATACCAAGACCTTGAGCTAAAGGTGAACATGAAACTAGACTCGACCTTTGGATTATTAGTGTGGTAGAACTTCTGTGAGAGTTAGAATCTTAAAATCAACAGCCTTCATGTTCTTCACATCATTGTCACAGTTTCGGCTCAGAAGTCATCTTAGATCAATCATCTTCCCGAAGTATACCCCATGAACATTGAACAATCGACTCATGTATGTGAAAGATTTTTGCTCTTCCCATCCAGAATGCCGGACTACCATGCTCCTCTCCTCTTCAGTAACTTATCCTCGAGGAGTCAGGTATTTCATTCTAAGGTCTGTCGCGCTGTGTTCACAATAGAATTGGGAGAGAAGTGAGAAGAAGGAGAAAAGAACTGGAGGGTGGCCAGTGTAGTCACCTCTCCTTGTGAAGCTGGCCAGTGTAGCCGAGTCTCCACCAAGATCTGCAGGTTTTCTTGAAACTTGGACCTTTTTGGTCAGATATATATTTGGTAGAATGCTTCTTTGTATTTGGAATTTTTGGTGGTTCTGCTTGGATCTTGTAGTGCCCCTACGGATATAGAATCTTTTTTTCGTACATGTTTTGGGGTCTTAGAAAAAATGTGCCTAACTGTCCATCCCTTTTCCGAAGCTTTATTTCAACCCATAGTCAGGTCTTTAGATTTCCACGCTACCAGAAAAGAAACTCACACAGTCTTCCAACATCCCGTCGGAGTTGAGCTACGTGCATAATGCGAGAGTACAAATTAATTCCTTATTCTAGAGTTGTACCCAGAATGAAGAGACCATGTTAGACACTAAGAGTCAAAATCTGCACATTGTCATGTGGAACTCAAAGAATTAAGTCAAAGACCTGAAGCTTCTAAAATCCTATTTCTAGGTGAAGTTCCTCTGAAAATTAGGTGGATTAGGGTCAAGTCTAGACCACTCTCGGTTTCTGCTCATAACTCGGTTTAGAACCCAAAGACTTTTCACAGATGCACATGCATGAAGTGCTGGATGAAGTGCAGGTGTGTGAAATGCAGACTCTTTTTTTGTGGAATTTTTTATGCAAGGGATTTTTGTTTTTTTTTGCAAAAATGAATAAGAAGCCATTTTCAAAAATTTGGGCACAGTCAATGTTAGTAGCAAAAATTCTTTTCCTTTTTTTGGGTTTTGTGGTTTTTTTTCTAATTAATTACCCACCCCGTAAATACATATAGACTTATGCGCAAGTACGAGATATGGGTAAAATATATAAAATATAAATACAGACCTCCTATACTTAGCGAGTGCTGTGTCCTCAAAGCACAAGAAGCATAATGAAGACATAGCTCGGACTAAGCGTAAGAGAGTGAAAAAGGTAAAGAAAAAGATATACATGTCCGCCCCCTATACTTAGGCTGTGAACAATCTAAGTATAGAAGAAGAGCAGAAAAAATGAAGCGGTCGGGGTATGCGAATGAGGAGAATATATACAGGCGAGCGTCGGTTCCCCCTATACTTAGACTCTGCTCAGCCTAAGTATAAGAGAAGGGTGGAAATGAAGCGATCGTGAGAAAGAGTGTGATGCGGGGAAATGGTATATACAGATGGCATCGGTCCCCACTATACTTAGGACTTGGCCTAAGTAGAGGAAGAAGCTGTTCAAGGAGACCGATGTCATTGGGAGGGAGGGTGGGTAGCCGATGATTAAGGCGGTTTTCGAATGATCTTTTTATGAGCTTGTGATGGGAGATCGATATAATGAGACGAAGATGAAGCATATGATTCCCAACTATTATCAGTGTCATCCTCAGAAAAATCATGATGGATAGTAGATGAAACATTTGAGTCAGATGAAAGGTAGCCATCACCAGAGTTATACTCAGAGGAATAGTATTTGAAAGTGGACACACTCCAAATATTCTGGTCTTTTTGTTTCCTCAGAATTCGTTCCTTCTTGGGATCAAGAGGTTTATCCTCGGCTGAATACTCGGAATCACCGGTCTCAGTCAGCTCATAAGAAATAATTCTAGTGTACTTGAAGAGGGCAGGTGCATCATCTTTGGATGAATAGTAGTTAGGAACGAGAGTTGTCCAATGAGAATCGAATTTTGGATCCTTCCGAAGATATGGCTTTAGAGCTGCCGAACATACTTCACTCATGTAGACAACCTTTTCCGGACCTGATGAGAGATCATCAGCTGATTCCTCTTCCGAAAGGTCAAAGGTGACTTTCTTTCTCTTGTTTCGTGAAGGAGTTGGTTCACATGAGTATCCAGATGAATAGCCATTTGAATTCTTCTCCTTGGTCGGTTTTCGTTCTGCTTGTTTGTTCTTAGTCTTCTGAATGTTGGTGCACTCTCGATTTGGGATGATTTGGTCAAGATATCCAGAGAAGGTTGCCCCTGGGTATGACCATGCATATGTCTCAAGATCGTAGAAGAAGGATTTATCTATTTTGAGATCCGCGGGAATTGAAATACCGGGAAGAGTTTCTGCATGTTCGTTCTCAATTGATTTGACATTGGAGCATTCCTGTGTCAAGTTGATGTGATCCATGTAGTCAGAATAGATTGACTTAGGGTGAGCCCATGCATAAGTCTCCGGATCATATGATTCATGTACTTGATTCTCCATGGTGAGAGCAGCTGGGAATGGAGCAGGGGGGATTCTCTAAATCAATAGTCTCATCAACAACCGATATCTCAGGTGTAGCAGCGGGTTAGGGCTCTTCTACAGCTTCATGGTTACAGTTGTCGGGGACTTCGTGAGTTGCCTCAGAAAATCATGGTTCCTCAAAGACTGGGTTAGATCGAAGTGCTTCCAATGTTGTAAAATTAATTTCCCAAGTCTCACAATCAATAATTACCTTAGCAGATGCTAAGAATGGCTTTCCGAGAACAATTGGAGATTGGGTGAATTCTCCTTGATGCTCAATATCAATGATCGTGAATTCCACTTTGAGCGGAGCACATTGGAATTTCATGATGACAGAAATGATTCCTCTCGGCCGCTTTATTATTCGATCAGCCAATTGAATAATCTCTCGTATTTTCCTTCTCAGTCCGAGTTTGAGTTCGTGAAATACAGAGGTCTGGAGGATATTGATCGGTGAATCATCATCAATTCGAGCATGGGTGAAAATTTTATCTTTGATCATGCAATCAAATCTGGGTAACCGCTTCACTATGTGGCTCTTGGTTTTTCTCCTCAACACCAAAGAGGAGGCCATTGACTAGATATGTATTTCAGTCTTTGTTCTAATCCTTCCCGACTTTTTTATCATTAATTTGTCCATTACAAATCCTTTAAGGCTGAGGAAGTGTTCAATGGCCTTTATAAAGGAAAGTTCAAAAATTAATCTTTTCTCCAGTGCTTCTCGTACAACATGATCCAAATTCTTCAGATCTTCTTCAGTCTCTGTTTTTAAGAAGTTTTATGGTTTTCCGATTTTTTGGTATTTTCTATGTGGTGTGGTGATGTTGTGTGTTCCTCAGATGAGCAGGGGCTTTGATGTTCAGAGTAAATGTCAGAGGCATGGTCATTCCTAGAGGAGTAATATGCAGAGGTGTCGACGTCGGAATTGTCCCTAGGTTTCTAAAAATCCTCAAATGTTTCATCATGAGATCCAATCTTTTCCTCATCCATTTTTATGTCCGAGCTCCCATAAAATAAATTGAGTCGGTCAGTAAAATTTCTGAATTTTTCCTCCATTAATTCAAATTTCTTATTTATCCTCGAAATATTATCCTCAAAATTCTGTTCATGATCAATCATGGGAGCAGTCGGTGTGTGTTCAATAATTTCATCTTCCATTTTCTCGTTTGTGTTGAGAGGGGAGTTTCTTGGAATATCCGATGTGTGATCATTATTTTCTGAAAATGTTTCCTCAAAAATTATGGAAGGAGTCTGCTCATATAGTCCATGCACGTGGAGTTGGTCTGAAGAGTTCAATCCTTTGATCATGGTTGGTCGGACTTTGATATTGTGGAGTCGTCATAAAGGGCTTATGTGAATCTATGTTGTCAGTCTAGTCCTCTGTATGAGTAGGCTGATCAAATGAGTGATATCCGGGTTGGTCAATAGGGATTTGATCGTTGTGGTCAATCCAACGCTGATGATCATTAAGTGCGGGTCTTTCCATCTGGATTTGGTTTCTCGGCCAGTCATGAGACTCAAAGGTATTTTGATCTTGAAATGGTTTATTAGCAAGAAATCGAGAATAAGATGGTTCAGTCCAAGATGGTAGGTAGTTATGTGCGGTCGAATGATTCGAGTAGGAATTCAATGAGGGGGCCAAATTCATTCGTGGGTGAAAGTCTCCCACAAATGTTGGAGGATTATTGAAAGAAGAGGATTTAGTTGATTTGGGCCTAACCGAGACAAATTCATTTTCATAGTATAGCTCTGATGGATTTACAGATAAATGTTTGGCTATTTTTGAAAGAGCTGAAAGGAATGATGGTTTGGGTTTGCAATGATTTTCATGATCTGGATGGGGAGAGTTTTTGGATAAAAGTTCCATGATGAGGTTTAAATCAAGAAAGGAGAGAGATGATTGCACGAGATAGTCAAAAGAAATTTTATCAAATGTGCGGCTTTTGATCTTCAATATCGGTTCACGCACACCAATGCAAACACAAATTAAACCCTGGGTTCACCAACTCGCACAATGAAGCTGTAAGAGTTCAGCTATTATCTTTTCATTTTTAGTTGGTGATAAATCAATCTTGGAAAAAAATTTAGCGAGCTGTTAGGTGCCGAAATTTTCGTAATGACTGTCCCAAATTCTTACGACTAGTTGCATCTACTTTCAGCCAGTATGGGAGTAAGTACGGACCGTAGAACAACTACCCGTTACTTGAGGATGGAGCCTTATACAGTGTCCTCTAAACCACCCACTCTGCTAAGGAAATCCAACCATTTACCGGCTACCCATAGATCCTCACTGAGAAGTAGCTAATCATTTTTGGTAGAATCAATAGTCAATATGAAAATTCGGGTTTGGGCTCTAGCCTTAAGTGTCGTCTCTCGCTCACTCAGAAAAATAAAAGCATCCAAGGTCGAGGTTGCTCTCCTGCAAAAATTCTTGATTTTATGGGTTATTAAGATCGGCTATATTTAGCAGTCTCAATTTTAGTTAGGCGATCACTGAGAAATTAAGTGAGCACACAAATACACGTCTATCGTCCAGTCCCGATTTCCTTTAAAATTATGTGACAAAACAAGAGGGAGAAGTTCGAGAAAAGCTGATGCACGCGAAAAACTATAATGTATGCTCAGTTAGAAGACTTACAGTGAATCCTCGCAATATCCATGTTGGACGCAATACAGAAATTTAAAATTTATTCTATAAGGATGCAAGCCAATGAAAAAAATACCTAGCAGAAAGTTCTATTAGCAGGGAAGAATTGAGTTAAATTTTGGCTAAATTGAACGATCTATGTGCGTCTCAATTAATGTGAAGTGTGGCCTAAGTCCTACGAGCACAATCAAAAATTAAAATGCTCTGAGAGCCGTATGCGTAGGTCTATCTTAATCGCTACTCAAGTCGGGCCCCACCCTCACCAGAGAGTGAAACATGCCACGACACACCACAGAAGAAAGTTTAAGGTCTTTTTACACATGCGAGAGTCCAAACGGACACTGCTGTAAATGAGCAATTAATTACAGAAATAAAATTGCAGAAATTAAAACCCTAGACTCTACGCTCTCTCACGACTCGACTCGATCTTAAATTAATTGCATCTTTTTCAGAAGTCGGTGAAGATGATTCGGTTTCTTGAAAAACCGCTCCATATATGCCGGGTACCTCGTAAGAAAAATAAGAGAGATTGTGTAAGAGAGCGACTAAAAAATAAATCAAAATTAAAATAAGAAAAATAAATGTTGAAAATAAAATAAATATAGGGAAAAAATGGAATTTACAATGAAAAATTCGGGGGTCAGACTACCCGAACGCGGAAAACCGAGCGAAAATTTTCAAAATACAAAACTAAGCCGTCCATCTTCCTCAGCAATGGTGCCATCTGATGATTCCGAAAATTACGCTTGTTAAAGAGATGTGTTTATTTGTTGTTTGCTTAAAAATAATGTATCGTTTCGTTGTAGGTGGCAATCAGAATCGGTCAAGAAAATAACAAATAATTATTCAATTTTTAATCTCGTGGTTTTATGTTTATTTTACTTGGGCAAGTCCCAAGGTCGAACCCAAGGAGGCAAAAGAATAACCTAGAATTATGTCTATTAAAATTCGTGCGCAGTTTTTGAGGTGGTCTTTTTTTTGGAATTTTTAATGTAATAAAAGATGCAAAATGCAATTTCAGCCTATTCTAGGGACTAAAATGCAAATTATGCTCAAACGATGTCCGGAAAATATGGAACTTGGCCGAGTTGATAATTATGACAAAATGAATGCACTATAATTTTTTGGAATTTTTGGATGCAATATGTTTTTTTATGAATTTTTATATACAAACAGATTGAATTTCAATATTTAATTGTAATAAATATTAAATCTACTTATTCTCAAGGAATAAAATTATCTAAGGTTTATCACTAGGTGATTGACCTCAGAAAAATACTAAACCTCAAAAACACTAGTTTTAATACCTATTAAAAATCAAATACTGAAATATGTAAAATGATTTTTATAGAGCAATCTATGCATGCAAATGCAATTCTTTTTGGGCACAATGTCAAACACAAATAATTCTACAGTATGTGATTTTTCAGGAATTTTTAGAGCAACGGTTAATCAAATAAAAATGTAAGAGCATGAAATGGGTAAAATTCGCAATTCTCCACAAAACATATAATTATTAATTAACCATCAATCACAAAAATACCCATAATATGTCAGATTAAATGAGGAACTCAATGCTGTTTTTGGATAAAATAATGTCATGTAGAGGTCTAAACTCAATGGGGAAAACATGGGTATTTCTGCAATTAAATAAAATAAATAAATAAATAGAAAATACAGGGGGATCTAATTTTAATTACCGATAAACAGAGGGGGTCTTCTACAAAATTGCCACCAGGTCACGTGCCAAGCACGTGACCTGGTCGGTGGGGGCCTAAGCGCAAATACGGGAACGATGGGGGACTTCTTTGCAAATTACCTAGGGCACGTGCAACGCACGTGACCCTGGGATGACGTAGCGTTGACGTCCCCCCCGGGACGCATGTGCCTCACACGTGCGCGGGGGGTCGTGGGACTGCCCCCCGGTGGCTCGGCGGAGCGAAGCGGCGGAGGAGGGCTGCTTCTGGCTTGCCCTGGTGACGGTGGTTGTCGAGACGGAGGACGACGAAGGGAGCGCTCGGCCACGGAGGTTGCTCCTGGTGCAGCTTCGACTGTCACAGTGGCTGGGGCATGAACGAAGCTTGGCGGAGATGCTTCTGCTGTGGTTGGATGTCGAAGAAGATCATGGCGGCAAAGTCGAAGATGAGGCGAGTAGCAAGGTGGTCGATGAAGTTGATGGAGTCGGAGGCAACTGTTGTAGGCTCGACGCCCATTAGCCGGAGCTGGGCAGAGGCGACGGAGAAGCGTTGTGGGTTGCAGCGGCATCAGGGAGTACGCCGGATCTCACCGGGGAAGATGGAGCCCCGGTCTATCACCCCGGAGCTCGTTGAAATGCAACTCGACGGATGAGTTCTGGTCAGGGCGGCGGATTTCTATTTATAGGACGAGGAGGGGTTCACCGACGAAGGAAGGAAATCGGGGATTTGGGTTTCGTCGGGTGTTAGATCGGGACGAAGATCCGAACGAGATCGGGGAATCACAGAGGATTTGATGAGATCAGGATATTGAGTGCGGCGATGCGAGATATGCGGAGGAGGAGGTCGGGCGAGATACGCGGCGGGCGTAATCGCTGATGAAATCGAGGGGGAGAAATTGGGGCGGCAACGGAGCTTCCAAAAGGGGGCAGGAAGAAGATGGCAGATGACCGTCCGATCGACCGAGATCGGACGACCACAGAGATGGCACATGGCGGCATATTAAGTGAAGAGGTGCAACACGTGCTGGGCACGTGCACGGGAGGCACGTGCTCAACATGTGCATGGTGTTAAATTTTTTTTAACAAAAAATTAATAAAAAACCTCAAAAATGGCTGACACGTGGCGGCTCCAGGGGCGACCACGTGTCAACACCACAAAATTCAGAAATTAAAACCTTTCAAAAATCCAAAACAAATAGTAAACGACCTCAGATCAAAAAAGTTTCTTCTTGAAAATTGCTCGTCTCGATGAGATCTATAACTTTTATTAAGACATCAAAACCAAAATCGATCAAATACACAAAGTAATATTTTTGGGGTATCCCATATACATAGAATTCCTTGATTTTTGGGTTTTATAATTTTTATGTCATTTTTAAACCAGATAAATATCCAAAAAAATAAAGAAAAACCAAAGATAAATATTTATATGTTAATCTAATTTTTTTGGATTTTTATTAATTAAGAAAAAGAAATAAATAGTTAAAATACGAAAAAGACCGATTTTGTACAATTGGTTAGTGAAGACTCGGACCCAATTTGTTTCTTTGATTTCAAGCTTAATTTGTATTTGGATTTTTATGCATTTTAATAAAACTTTTACCAAAGATGATAAACGAAAAAGAAACAAACTAAAATAGGTTCAATATGTACATAGAATACTAGGCCAAAAATCGTTAAAATACAAAATGTACAAAAGAGGCCCAAAACCCAACTTTCACATATGAGCTCCGAATCGCTTGAACTTGGTCTTGTTTTGAAGGTAATTGAATGTACATTAGTTCAAAAGTGAGTAGGATTAAAATGGACACTGGATGAAGAAGATATGAGGTTTTTAGTCCGGATATCCTGAAACTAAAGTTTGGGTTTTTGGTCCACTTATTTGGGTTAGTGATTTTTTTGTATTTTTCATTTATTATTGTGAGTGATATGTACACAGTGGAGTGGTTTTGGGTTATTCAGAGTTAACATGAATTAGTTAAAAATCCAGGAAGTTAGGCTATTTACAGGTACTTTTGGCTTGGATTTTGGGCTTCTTATTTTGTGTATAAATAATGGATAAAATGCATTTCTTAAGAAACATGCATGAATGCTAATTATGCAGAATAGATGTAGAAATGCTATTGATTTTGAGGGGTTTGAGCTTAATTAATGAGATTTAGAGTGATGAATCCGAGATTCATCAACGGCATTGTGTTCGCACGCACACTTCTCGATAATAGTTCTTCCATCATTCTTCTACCCTTAGCCTTATATTACAGATTATAGTTAGGTCCTCTCAAAAAATCATTATCTCTGCTCCAATTTGCTGATGAATCCACTAAAAGACCTAAGGGAGAAGTGAAAATGTAATCATCGTGATCGAGGGTACGGAATACAAAGTGGACTTCACTATCCTTGATATGGAGACCCCGAACCATGGGAAGGGATCCCAAATCATTCTTGGAAGACCATTCTTAATAACCGCTAAAGCCGTATTCGATTACGGTACCGGAATGATGAAATTCCGCTCTCCAGTCGGAGAAGTGGACTTGGAGATGAAACAAACAAAGTGGCAAAGACCGGACTTCGAATCCACCACTGAATTTGTCGAAACATCAGAATGCAATTTCATCAGCACTACTGGGCCGTGGGACCAACTGCCAGACATTCAGATTGAAAGCACCTCATCAGAAGAAGAAACATTGCACAGTACAGTTTGCAAGATGTTGCCAAACCTATCTAGACACCCAGATGCCTATAACCTTGATGACATAGAAATCCTTTCGGATTTGTCAGTCCCATCTTCTTCAGGACAGTCAAGAAATATCGATGATAAGTCGGACGCAGCTTTGGCCAAATTACCGCACTGCTTTAGCGATCCAACTCACCTTTCTTTGGAATTGGTAGCTAGCACATCACAGAGTAATTTATCGCTAACCGACATTGATCCAGATGCAAAAGTCGTTCAGCTGGACTTAATTGATGATTCTGATTTGCCAGAGCTGAAACCACTGCCTCCCACACTGAAGTATGCATTTCTTAATGGACCTAAAGAGAAATTCCCTGTGATCATTTGCTCATCATTAACCATGGACCAGGAATCTAGATTACTCGAAGTCCTTGAGCGAAATCGAAAAGCCATCGGTTGGACTGTGTCGGATTTCGTAGGAAGCACCAAATTTATGTTGAGGATAACGCAAGACCTTCCCGTGAATTTCAGAGAAGATTAAACCCCAATCTTCGAGAAGTAGTTAAGAAAGAGATAGAGAAATGGTGCAAAGCAGGGTTTATATACCCCATTTCTGACTCCAAGTGGGTGGCCCCCCTTCATGTCGTCCCGAAGAAGTCAGGAATCCAAATGGTCACCAACGAGGAAGGGGTAGAGATTGTGACCCGAGTACCCACGTCGTGGTGCGTCTCTGTCGATTACATGCACCTGAATGCTGTGACCAAGAAAGATTACTTTCCATTGCCATTTATTGATCAAATTTTGGAGAGACTTGCAGGGAAAGCATTCTTTTGTTTTCTTGATGGGTACTCTGGCTACAATCAAGTAGCTATCGCTCCTGAGGATCAGGAAAAGACCACATTTACATGTCCCTTTGGTACCTACGCATTCAAGCGCATGCCATTTGGGCTTTGTAATGCCCCAGGCACATTTCAGCGGTGCATGATTGCCATATTCGCCGAAATGGTTGGTGATTTCCTGGAAGTCTTCATAGATGACTTCTCGGTTCATGGTGATTCATTTGATATATGTTTCGCGCACTTGGACCGAGTCCTCCAGAGATGCAGGGAGGTTAATTTGGTACTCTCATGGGAGAAAAGTCACTTTATGGTGACCGAGGGTTTTCGTGTTGGGGAACTTCATCTCTAAAAAGGGAATGGAGGTCGACCATGCCAAGGTGTATGTGATCAAGAAACTTGAGCCACCAACCAACGTCAAGTCAGTGAGGTCTTTCTTAGGGCATGTTGGATTTTATCGAAGGTTTATCCCTGATTTTTCAAAGATCGCCCGTCCACTGACTGAGCTCTTAGGAAAAGACACCGAGTTTATTGTGAATCACAAGTGTCTAGAGGCTTTTGAGCTCCTGAAGAAGAAAATATGTGAATCGCCGATACTACAATCTCCTGACTGGTCTCTTCTCTTTGAGATCATGACTGATGCATCGGATTTTGCTGTCGAAGCTGTGCTTGGACAAAGATGAGATGGAATTCCTTATGCGATTCACTACGTGAGCAAAGTGTTGGATCTGCACGGAGAAATTATACAGTAACTGAAAAGGAAATGCTCATGGTAGTTTGGGCCCTTGAAAAATTCATATCATACATATTGGGCTCCAAGGTGACGATTTTCACGGATCATACGGCAATTAGATATCTTATGGATAAGAAGGATGCCAAAGCATGACTTTTAAGATGGATCTTATTTATCCAAGAATTTAATTTGGAGATCAAAGATCAACGTGGAATAAAGAATATTGTTGCTGATCATCTTCCCCAAATTGAGCAAAAAATTATCCTGACACTGGACAAATTAAGGAGACTTTTCCAGAAGAATCAGTTTGCATTATTGATTCTGTCCCATGGTATTCCAACATAGTGAACTATCTTGTCTCCAAGAAGGTTC
Organism: Ottelia alismoides; assembly: GCA_037367405.1. Taxonomy (NCBI): domain Eukaryota; kingdom Viridiplantae; phylum Streptophyta; class Magnoliopsida; order Alismatales; family Hydrocharitaceae; genus Ottelia; species Ottelia alismoides. The sequence goes on from JAZKJV010011089.1 coordinate 203,207, forward strand.
CCTTTGGTTGTACAAAGAGAATGATTGATCGATTGAGGTCAGATTTGAGAAAATACCATTGGGACGATCCTTTCCTGTTCTATGAAGGATCGGATTGCGTCTGGCGAAGATGTATTCCTCAAGAGGAATACCAGAGTGTCCTCACACATTGTCATTCTCTCGAAGCTAGAGGACACCATTCGGGAAAGAGAACCGCACACAAGGTACTCCAATGTGGATTTTACTGGCAGACCTTATTTCGAGACGCTAATGATTTTGTACGGTCATGCCCGATTTGTCAAAGAATGGGAGGGACTGTTGGATATAGAGATGAAATGCCCATGCACCAAATGATTTTCTGTGATGTTTTCAATGCATGAGGGATTGGTTTTATGGGTCCTTTTCCCAATAGCAATGGATTTGAGTACATCTTGTTAGCGGTTGATTATTTATCAAGATGGGTAGAGGCTATTCCAACCCGAATCACAGATAGCAAAATCGTCTGTAAGTTTATCAAGGATAATATCATTGCAAGATTCGGGGTATTGAAAGTCTTGATTTCAGACGGAGGTAGCCACTTTGTGAAGAAGGAAATGAAATCTTTGGCTAAGGAGTATAAATTTGAGCATAGAATAGCCAACCCATATCATCCACAATCTAATGACATGGCAGAGGTTTTTAATAGAGAGGTGAAGAGTATTCCTCAGAAGTTGATTCGTCCAGATAGGAAGAACTGGTCAAAACTATTAGATCAGGTTCTGTGGGCCTATAGGACAGCCTACAAGACTCCATTCGGTACTTCATCTTTTAGGATGATCTATGGCAAGCCATGCCATCTACCCGCAGAGTTGATTCACAAATCAGAATGGGCGATCAAAAAGTTGAATTGGAGTTGTCACCTAGGGAAATTATGCCGAGACTTAAATCTGAATGAGCTAATTGAAATCTGAAACCGGGCATACGACAATAGTGTAATCTATATGGACAAGGTCAAGAGATGACATGATAGACACATTCAAGATAAAACCTTTGTCCCTGGGTAGAAAGTATGGTTGTTTAATGCTCGATTGAAGATTTCATGGGAAACTAAAATCAAAATGGACGGGTCCCTACATTGTCATCGATGTGCATACCATTGGAAGTGTGGATATTGTCGAACTTAAAGATGATGCACAACCTTTCTTAGTGAATGGACAATTGATGAAGCCATATATAGAATCATCCAAAGAGCAGACAGTTCAAGTTGAGGTCACATACTTCACGCAGAGCGAGAACATTGAAGATTCATCAGATCATTCCCACCCTCCCTCCCGACCACATCGATCTCCTTGTACAGCTTCTTCCTCTACTTAGGCCAAGGCCTAAGTATAGGGGGGGACCGATGCCATATGTATATACCATCCTTCTCCTATCACCCGATCACCTCACTTCCGCCCTTCATCTCTACTTAGGCTGACCAGAGCCTAAGTATAGGGGGAAACCGGCGCTCACCTGTATATATTCTCTTCATTCACATACCCCGACCGCTTCATTTTTTTCCGCTCTTCTTCTATACGTAGACTATTTATAGTCTAAGTATAGGTGGGCGGACCTGTGTATCTTGTTCTTTTTCTTATCCTTTTTCAACTCTCTTACGCTTATCCTGAGCTATGTCTTCTTTACGCTTCTTGTGCTTTGAGGACACAACACTCTCTAAGTATAGGGGGGTCTGTATATATATTGTGTATATATTTTACCCATATCTCGTACTTTCGCGTAAGTATATATGTATTTACGGGGTGGGTAAGTACTTCGAAAAAAAACTTTGCTACTAACACTGACTGTGTCCAACCCAAAATTTTTGAAAAAAAGGGGCTTCTTATTCATTTTTGCATAAAAAATAAAAAAAAAATTCACAAAAAGAAAAAATGTGTCTGCATTTCACACACCTGCACTCCATCTAGCATCACATTCATTTGCATCTATGAAAAGTCATTGGGTTCTGAACCGAGTTATGAGCAGGAACCGAGAGTGGTCTGGACTTGACCTTAATCCACCTATTTTTCAGAGGAACTTCACTGAGAAATAGAATTTTAGAAGCTTCAGGTCTTTGACTTAATTCTTTAAGTTCAACAGGACAATGTGCAGCGTTTGACTCTTAATGTCTAACCTGGTCTCTTCATTTTGGGTACAACTCTGGAATAGGGAATTAATTTGTACTCTCGTACTATGCAATTAGCTCAACTCAGATGGGATGTTGGAAGACTGTGTGAGTTTCTTTTCTAGTAGCGTGGAAATCTAAAGATCGGAGTACGGATTGAAATAAAGCTTCGGAAAAGAGATGGACGGCTGGGTGAAATTTTTTCTAAAACCCAAAGAAATGTACGAAAACAAAAAGATTCTATATCCGTAGGGGAACAACAAGATCCAAGCAGAACCACAAAAAATTCCAATACAAAGAAGCATTCTACCAAATAAATATCTGACCAAAAAGGTCCAAGCTTCAAAGAAAACATGCAGATCTTGGTGAAGACTCGGCTACACTGGCCAGCTTCACAAGGAGAGGTGACTACACTGTCCACCCTCTAGTTCTTTTCTCCTTCTTGTAACTTCTCCCCCAATTCGATTGCGAACACATCGCGGCAGACCTTAGAAGGAAATACCTGACTCCCAGAGGATGAGTTCCTGGAGAGGAGATGAGCATGGTAGTCCGATATTCTGGATGGGAAGAGCTAAAACCTTTCACACACATGAGTCGATTGTTCAATATTCATAGGGTATGCTTTGGGAAGAGGATTGATCTAAGATGACCTCTGAGCCGAAACTGTGACAATGATGTGTATAAGTTGAAGGCTGTTGATTTTGAAATTCTGCGTCTCATAGAAGTTCCGCCAAACTAATAATCCAAAGGTCGAGTTTAGTTCCACTTTCACCTTCAGCTCATGGTCTTGGTATGGAACCCAATCTCATTTCACCTCATAGCATTTCTTTTTGATGCTCAGGGACGAGCATGGTTTAAGTATAGGGGGATGATGAATCTCAGATTCATCACTCTAAATCTCATTAATTAAGCTCAAATCCCTCAAGATCATCAACATTCTTCATTTATTCTGCATAATTAGCATTCATGCATGTTTTCATAAGAATTGCATTTTATCCCTTATTTTTGCACAAATAAGAAGCAAAAAATCTCAGCCAAAATTGACCTGTAAATAGCCTAACTTCCTGAATTTTTAACTCATTCATGCTTACTCCGAATGACCCAAAACCACCTCCACTGTGTACATATCACTAACAAGTATAAAGAAAAATACAAAAAAATCACTAACCCAAATAAGTGGACCAAAAACCCAAACCATAGTTTCAGGATCTCCAGACTAAAAACCTCATATCTTCCCCATCAATTTTCCGTTTTAATCCTACTCACTTTTAACTAATGTACATTCAATTACCTTCAAAACAAGACCAAGTTCAAGTGAATCGGAGCTCATATGTGAAAGTTAGATTTTGGGTCTCTTTTGTACATTTTGTATTTTAGCAGTTTTTGACCTACTATTTTATGTACATAATTAACCTATTTTAGTTCATTTCTTTTTCGTTTTCCTTCTTTAATGAAAGTTTTATTAAAATGCGCAAAAATCTAAATCAAATTGCGCTTGAAATCAAAGAAACAAATTGAGTCCAAGTCTTCACTAACTGTCTGTACAAAATTGGTCGTTTTCGTATTTTATTTTATTTCTTCTTATTCTTAATTATAAAAACATAAAAAATATTAATGTGTAAATATTTATTTTTGATTTATCATATTTTTCCGGATTTTTATTTGGCTTAAAAATGATAAAAAATTATAAAACACAAAATCAATGTATTCTATGTATGTGGGATACCACAAAAATATCACTTTGTGCAATTGATCGATTTTGATTTTGATATCTTCATGAAAGTTGTAGATCTCATCGAGATGAGCAATTTTTGTGAAAAACGTTTTCGATCCGAGACCATTTGTTATTTATTTTGTATTTTACAAAGTTTTTATTTTTCTGAATTTTGTGGTGCTGACCCATGGCAGCTCCTGGAGCTGCCACGTGTCAGCCATTTTTGGGGTTATTATTATTCATTTTTATTAAATAAAGCCTCGCAGGTGCGAGGCACGTGCCTCCCAGGCATGCACCAAGCACGTGCACTGCCCCTGCATCCTTTCACCACCACGTGGTACGAAGAGGACCGTCCGATCGCGGCCAATCGGACAACCCTGGATCATCTTCTCCACTGCCGCCTTTCCCAATCCGCCCGCCTCCGAAATCGCCGCCCCTCGCCGCGAGCTTCACCCCCGCGAATCTCGCAACCTCCAGTCAACCTCCATCTTCGAGATCTCCCCGCCATCAATCTCCAATCTCGTGCCGCCGACCAGATCTCGTTAAACCCCAAGAATCTCGCGACGGCCCACTTCCATGTCCGGCCAAGTCCCATGCCCTATATAAGTCCCGTCGGTCCAGAGAATCCCATCCTCCGTTTATCCTCTTCTGGTGGTGACAGCCCAAAAGTCGGCGTGATCCGAGGACCGTGTCCTCGTCGCAGCTCCGCCATAGTGCTGCTGCTCCAGTTCCAGTCGTACGTTGCCGTCGAGCCCCTCTCCACCCAGGTATCCTCCTCCGCTTCGCCTTTCTTTTTCCCGACCATCACCTCTCTCTCGATCGACACCTCGCTGCGGCGATCATCTTTACCTGCTTTGCCTCCGACAACCACCACCTTCGATTTCTACTTCCTCTGTTCATCTCCGACCACCAACAGAGCTACGCCACCAGTCGTCATCTCTAATCCAACCAGTAGCGACGACAACAACGCCACTCCGTTATCGTCATCAAGCAAACCTCAACCTTCGACGTCACACCTCCGACTTCATCAACTCCAGACAAAGCTCCACCAACTTTCCCCACCGGTCAATGTTCCGCCGACGCGTCTCCACCGCCGCCCGTCGGTCGTATGTCAGCCCACACCAGCCCTACGATCATCGCGCCACCATTCATCTAAGCCGTGGAAGCGTCCGCAATCCCCAGCCATGAGATCCAAGCTTCATCGACGAACCAAATCCGCTCCGAGCCTATCTCTGAGCCACACCCCGAACCAGAGCCTCGGGCCAAGCCGAGGCACGGAAGCACGGCACGTGGAGCACGAGCCAACCGACCCTCCGATCCTGCCTCTGCACGTGGTCCGCACGTGAGCCACAGGATTACAGAAGCACCCCTGGAGATTTCCTTATTCACGCGGAGGCCCCCGCCGACCAGAGGGCACGTGCTGTGCACATGCCTCTCTGAAAATTTTGCAAGAAGCCCCCATACGTGCTGGTAATTACATTCTGGTCCCCCCTTTGCAGTTTGTTTTGTATTTAAATATTGCATAAACACCCCTGTACTCCCCCTCAATTTTGGACCTCTTCATTGCACTATTTTATTCATTAAAAATAGGCACTTTGTTTTACATCTAATTATCTACATTTTGACATTTTTTGAACATTTTTGTGATCATTGGTTGATTAATAATTATTTATTTTGTGGAAAATTGCTTACTTTGCCCAGTTTGTACTTTAATTTTCATAATTGATTAACCATTGCTTTAAAAATTCCCGAAAAATCGCAAATTGTAGAAGTAATTGTGGTTAACATTGTGCCCAAAAAGAATTGCATTTGCTGCATAATTTTCCAAATAAAAATCATTTTGCATATTTCGATGTTTGATTTTTAATAGGTATTAAATCTCACAATTTTGAAGTTTAGGTTTTTTTTGAGATCCGTTACCTAGTGATAGATATTAGATAATTTTATCCCTTGAAAATAGTTAGGTTTAATATTTATTATAATTAGATATTGAAATTCACTCTATTTGCATTTAAAAATTCATAAAAAAATCATCTTGCATCCAAAAATTCCAAAAACATTACAGGTGCATTCATTTCATCGTATTTGCATCGTGGCCAAGTTTCGTATTTTTCGGACATTGTTTGATTGATATTTACATTTTAGTCCCTAAAATAGGTCGAATTTACATTTTGCATCCTTTATTGCATTAAAAATTACAAAAAAGACCGCCTCGAAAACCGCATACGAACTTTGATAGACATAATTCTAGGTTGTTCCTTTGCGTCCTTGTGTTTGACCTTGGGACTTGCTCAAGTAAAATAAACATAAAACCGCATGATTAGAAGTTGAATAAATATTTGTGGTTATTTTCTTGACCGATTCCATTGCCGCATACAACGAAACGACATTTATTTTTTATGCACAACAAATACACGATCAAATACATTTCTTTAACAAGCGTAATTCAGGACTCGTCGCCCCACCACCCCTAAGGTGATGTTGACCCATCATTTATTGAACCAACCATCAACATGATTAGAACTCTCTATGCACAATCAAATATCACCCCAATAATATGAGGACATGATATTGGGGTCACTACGCGTGCAACCTTATATTTCGAGAAGCAAAGAGCCCGATCCAGATGCGCTTGTATGTAGGAGCTTTCACTTCAGACATGCATCTCCTACACACAATCCCTGGCGACGGAACACTTCGCCTTGATGGGAGACCATGAATGTCACTTATGTGATCCCACACATCATGTTCAAAATCTATTTAATCATTATGAATCATATTCATTACAATTAATTCTTTCAAGGGAATTACAACTCTATTCATAACAGAGTGTTTTAATTTTAATTGGATTTCAATTAATCAAATCGCATTAATCAATGATGCAATTAATATTCAATAAACATTCTTTATTGTTATTTGAAATACGGTATTATCTCAAATACGTATTATTCAAATTTTAATAATTAGAAATACATCATGATCCCATCAAACATTATCCCATCCTTACCCGTTGTCATGACCACTTCCGATGGGAGTGGGACAGACCGCTCACGGAGCATCCTGCTACCCCAATGCTCCCCTACTAGACTAAAGGAGATGGGAAAATCCTTAAGCGCATCACGGAAGTGTGAGGATCACATCGTATGTGATTGAGAGCGATTAGTCGTACTATTGCTCGAGGCAACAGAATTTTAAAAATTTCAAATGATGAAACCACATGATCCAAGAACACTTCTCAGATCATTTCATCCAAACCACAAACAAGTATTAGATTACCTCTTGAAGCGTGGCTGTAATCAAGTGTCTAAACAAAGAGAACTCTTGTCTCAAGTCCGATCCGATGGAGGAGACACTTGCGAGCGTATTGATGAGATGCGTGCTCCTCGCAATCCATGTTGGTGATTTAAGTGGAAAATCTCCTGATCTCATCACACGAGATCCGATGTCTTCTTCACGAGCGAGGCACACTGAAGGAGACAGAGATCCACGAGCAAACAATCCGACAACATAACAACAATGCTGCAGCGATGGCGACTCTATCTAGGGCTTCAAGGTGGACAATCACAATGAGAGAGAGAGAGAGAGTTGTCGTGTAGAGAGAGAGAGAGGGAGAGATTCTAATTCCTCTTGGAATTATATGTATATCCAAAGACAAGGGCTACCCTTCCTTTTATACTTGTTGGATGTATATCGATCTAAATCCATGTGCTCTCTTAATCTATGGTGTAAATTAAAGGTTTATTAATAAATTACCATGATTTGTTGCTCCAAATATGCAACAATAATTAATTTAAAATAAAACAACTATATCCTTTTCAAGATAATAATTAATTCATTTTAAAATTAATAAATATACATAGATAATGTGAAGACCAAGTCCCTTTACTATAAATAGTGCGTCCGTACACCCTCTTGAACAAGTCAAGGTGGACGACCACCATAAAGGGATTAAGTCTTCCTTTATATATATAAATTAATTAATATGTAATAATAATTATTGCATTTATTTTCACAAAAAAAATTCTAAATTAAATTTGTGAAAACTTCAATCATGCCATTGATAAATACGAATCATATTCATATATCCAACATAATATGTAAATTAGATTTACAATTAATTGTTTATTGTGAATCCCATTCACAACGACATATAATTTGTAAATTCTGTTTACAATTAAAACTCTCCATCATATTATAAATCATATTTATAATATCCATGATTATTGTGGATAATGATATCCACATTAATCATATCCTTGATAATTAAATCATATTTAATCATTTTAGATCTCTATTCTCATGTGCCCAAATAGCGTGAATCACATTCACATTATTCTCATCTTTGATAATTAAATCATATTTAATCATCTCAGATAATGGTCAAATAATATGAATCAAATTATATTATTAATGATAATTAAATCACATTTAATTATCCATTTCTCAATGCTCGAATACATTATCAACAATGGAATTATTCTTGAAATCTTTCAAAGATAATGTGCTTTCTCCGCGGATACTTGGATATAAAGACATGGCGATTGTATTGTTCCACGTATATTGACTTGAATATTGAGTTCAAATCCCAAATCCAGATCTTACAGACCTCCCATAGATATTTGATTAAATCAAAGCCATAGATATAATATTCTCATTGTATTTGAATCACATTCAGATCAAGGTCCAACATTTGGACTAAGCTCAGATCACTTCTCTACGAGACGAGCCACTAAAATCCAGACCTGTTTCATCACTCCCTCGGAATGGAAGCATCATGGTTATACAATCGTTTATGATCACATCACCCTAGGTATTCCTAATGCCTGTACATCCTGCATACTGGAATACCATGAACAAAGCTGAAGTTTTAGATCTATTTAGACTGTCTCCTTCATGGTTTTATCACTAAGGTTCTCATTCGATCATTGGGAGTTGATATCGATCATATACTTTTCAAAAGCATATGTCATACCCAAGTATTGATCATATACTTTCCAAAAGCATATATCAAACCTACAAATTCAGTCAAGCTTCCATAGCGAGATGACCGTGCATGGAATTTGATTTTTCCCAATATCTCATAAGTGAGCTCATGTCTTCTGGTTCAGTAAATGAACATGTATGATCCCTTTGAGAGATTATATTACTCATACGCCCTTGTATGCACACCAACGCGCTGGTGTATAGACATTGATTAGGCCATCAACCTATTGGTCTGCCGAATGTGCATACTCAGACATATAGTAACACATCTATCTCCGGTCAGTGTATGCGTTCTTATATTGTGACAACATACGACATAGGTCTTTGGTTATCTTAATCTCATTAACTCTACTCTTTAACCTTACTTATCTAACACCCCTGAATCTATATTCCTATGCAGAGGACCCACATCAAGAGGTCGGTTAGATATAAGCCTTGAGGAAGGATTGCCATCCCCTTCTTAGGTTGGAGATCATCTCTTAATAATCATTTGACAGTGTGTGATGAGTCCGTAATCTAACTCTTTAGATATTCATCCAAGCACCGGCCTTTATGGTTCAACAATTGAATCAACAACTGTATGATCATTAAGATGACCATGGTGCATAATCATAATTGTAGTAAGGGACCTATTATGAAAATGAGTTATTCTTCATTTCAGATCAGGGAATGATATTTGCAATAACATTTATTGCATAATGGCTCACCGTGGGCTCGCATGTCCAACATAGACATCATATCCACCTCAGGTCTGGATAATGCCAAACTTTGTACTTGAGATGATAATGATCTTTTAACCGAAGTTATACGATATAATATTTATCAAAATATTTTTGATTAATATTATAAGGAGATTTGCTAAATAAATCCCCAATTCTATTCAAGCATCAATGTATGTTGGAAGGTTCATGTAATCAATTGTGATCTAGATCATATCTAATCAATTTTGGTTAAGGCAATGCCATTTAAGGAAATAATCATCATCAAATATTTTGCAAAATATTTATCGATAATTATTTCATAAAATTAACCATTAATTTCACTAATTGATTAAATGACAATCACAAGGTTCTTGATTAGGAAAGTAATTTTCAGCAGTGACCATCACTTACTAAAATTAGCATATTTCAATCAATTTAAATCCTAATCATGCAAAATAAGTTTCCAAAGTTTTGTAATTTTATTTACAACAGAATTCAATTGATTTGCACCATATTTATAGGCATTTAAAAACCGTAATTAACTCGTTAATTACGTCAAGATTTGTCATCCCCGAAACAGTGGATACATGTTCACTAAAAAGATCATAACTTGAACAATCAGATTCCAAATCATGCAAACTCAAGTCCTACAGTTTCCTTATTTAATGTGGAACACAATACAAGTGATAATTTATAGTTTAAAAAATTTAACAAGGGCGAAAAAATCACACAAAACAGGGCTGCGTGAACAAAAAGTGATAAAATTTCACAAACCCTAAAGTGCCATTATCGTCATAGGTTTATTGATTGTATCTGAAACCTCCAACCTGGCTCTGATACCACTTGAAGGATATAGAAAAATGGTTAAGCGCATCACGGAAGCGTGAGAATCACATCATATGCGATTGGGAGCGACTAGTCGCATTAGTTGCTCGAGGTAACATAATTTAAAATTTTTAATCCGATGAAATCACATGATCGAAGAGCACTTCTCGGATCGTTTTATATAAACCCAAAATAAGTATTAGGTTTATCTCTTGAAGCATGGTTGTGATCGAGTCTCTAAATGAAGAGACCTCCCGTCTCAAGTCCGATCCGGCGGAGAACACGCTTGAGAGTGCGTTGATGAAACACGTGCTTCTCACAATCCATGTCGATGATACAAGCGACGAATCTCCTGATCTCATCACACAAGATCCGATATCTTCTTCACAAGCGAGGCGCACCAAGGGAGACAGAGATATACGAGCAAACAATCCGGTAGCATAACGACGATACTACGGTAATGGACGACTCTCTCTAGAGCTCCATGGTGGACGACCACGATGAGAGAGAGAGAGAGAGTTGGCATGTACAGAGAGAGAGAGAATATGGATGTTGTAAATTGTTGTCACTTAAAGAGCAAGGGGTGCCTCTTCTTATATAGTATTTTGGGAGTCCATGGATTTCAATCCATAGACAACACAAAATCAATGGATGAGATTAATTTATGCTTCTTTCAATGGCCATGATTTTGTTGTAAAAATACAACAACATTTAATTTAATTTAATTTAAATATATTGATAAATCAATATAAATTAATTCCAAATTAAATCAATCAAGCATGGAGATAATTGGGAGGAAGATGGCCTTCATTCCATAAGAGGGGAGGGGGACGACCACCCACTCCTAATAGGAGTTGGTGACTGTCCACCATCTTAGGATGAGAGGTGGCAATCTCCACATTATCTCATGAGACTACATTATCTTATGAAATCTCCAAGATTTACAACAACGCTTGTTGTAAATTATCTCACAAAATGAGTTATTAATTATCTTGTGAATATTGCAATCATACCATTGGAAAAATGTGAATCACATTCACAACCCCAAATAAAATGTAAATTACATTTTCAATTAATTGCCTAATGTGAATCCACTTCACATCAACATTTCAATCATTAATGTTATTTACAAATATCTCTCTCTTATATATTATAAATCACATATATATGATTGATATAGATAGTGTTATCCACATTATTCATATCCATGATAATTAAATCACATTTAATCATCTTGGATCTCTATTCTCATGTGCCCAAATAATACGAATCACATTCACATCTTTGATAAATAAATCACATTTAATTATCTTAGATAACTCTCCTTACAATATGAATCAAATTTATATTATTCATGATAATTATTTGCTTTTAATTATCAATTTTCTCAACGCTCGAATACATATACCAACAGTGAAATTATCCTTAAATTCTATCAAGGATAATACACTTTCTTCACAGATACTTGGAGATAAGGACATGTCGACTATATTGTTCCACGTATAGTGACTTGGATATTGAGATCACATCTCAAATCCAGATCTTGCAGACCGCTCACAGATGCTTGGTTAAATCAAGACTGCAAATTTAATATTCTCAATTCATCTAAATCACATTTAGATCAATGTCCAATATTTGGACCAAGATCAGATCACTTTTCTATTAAGAGGAGTCCCTAAATCTAGACCACTTTCATCACTCCCTAAGAATGGAAGCGTCATGATTATACAATCGTTTATGATCACATCACCCTCAGGAATTCCTAATACCTGTACACCTTGTATACCGGAAGACCCAGACTAAACCCGATGTTTTAGATCTGTTTAGACTGTCTCCTTCATGGTTTTGTCATTAAGTTTCTCATTCGATCATTGGGAGTCAGTATCGATCATATACTTTCCAAAAGCATATATCATACCTAGGTGATCATATACTTTCCAAAAGCATATGTCAAACCTTACAAATTCAGGTCAAGCTTCCAAAGTGAGATGACCGTGCACGAAAGTTGAATCCCAATATCTAATGAGTGAGCTCATGTCTTCCGATTCAGTAAATGAACTTGTATGGTCCCTTTGAGAGATCGTATTACTCATAGGTCCTTGTATGCACACCAGTGCACCGGTGTATAGACCTTTGATTAGGTCATCAACCTATTGGTCTACCAAATGCACATACCAAGATATATAGTAACACATCTATCTCCGATCAGAGGATGTGTGCCTATATCGCGGCAACATACGACATAGGTCTTTGGTTATCTCGATCTTGGTAAGTCAACTCTTTGACCTAACTTATCTAACACCATCGAATCTCTATTCCTATGCAGAGGACCTGCATCAAGAGGTCGGTTAGATATCAATCTTTAGAGAAAGGATTGCCATCTCCTTCTCAGACTGGAATAATCATTTGATGGTGCTTGATGAGTCCTCAATCTAACTCTTTAGATATCCATCCAAGCACTAGCCTCTATGGTTCGACAATTGAATCAACAGCTGTATGATCATTAAGATGGCCATGGTACATAACCCTAATTGTACTGAGGGATCTATTATGCAAATTATTTATTCTTCATTTCAAATCAGGGAATGATATTCACAATAACATTTATTGCATAATGGCTCACCTTGGGCTCGCATGTCCAATAGTGCACTCAATTCTATCTAGTAACATATGCATATATTGTAAAAGAAAACTCAACTGCATCATGGTATCGTAACTTGTGTTGGACCATGTATTCACTAATTTTATTTATTAGTTTGATAATCACTTGAGTACTACCACATTGATCTTGAGATTTCCATTCAATTGGTTAGAGTCCACAACAATATAAGAATGGAGATAATGATATTCGATCATAAATCATTTCTCATGATCAAGCGCATGCTAGTACAAAACTTGCATTCATCAGGTATACGGTAACTTGATACTCATCTCTCGTAAGCCTTTAAAGACCTCTTTTAAAATAGAACAGGAAAAGATCATAACCATGATTTCTCCAACTTTAACCAACATCCCGAAACACCTCTCACAATACTAATACTCGAAGTAAAATTTGATGCGATCACATCTAGTTCTAAACCGAGTCTTAATATCGTGTATAAATACAAAATCCACCTCACCTCCCTACTACCTCGGGGGACTTCAGATACAATTGGGCTTTAATGTGCAATGTCACACAACTCCTCTGTTGGGGTTGCGGTCTTCATGGCTTCTATCAGGGGTCTAAGGGTCCAATGCCCAATCCATTGTCACCTAACTCCATCTACCTGATCATCATGAAATCTCACAACGAGATAAATACCACGAACAAAAACAATGCTAGATAATTGAAGGCAGTTACTTATGACCCTACGATTTATGGCATTCATGATTATAAGAGTAAGAATAACGACAATTCACTTTTAAAGAAATAAAGATGATTCTTGGTGTCCTCTTGGGCTTTCGATCGTATACTAATATCAACTTTCATTTTATCAATTATGTACACTGTGAGAAGGGAATATGTTTACCATACCTTATTCAATTTAGGGTGGGAACCCCTTACATACTATATATAACTTTACAATACTATTTGATAATGTTGAGTCACTAATGAATTTGACCTATTCATCTTGTACCTAATGTAATACAAATGGTGATATACGAATGTTCATTCATGATATAGATATAATATAACTAATATGCTAGGTATATTGATTCTATATGGAGGAGCCATATATGTATAATATGATATATGTACATTGTTGGTTTAGAACGCCCTATATAATCACACTATGAAGAAAATGAACGCACACTGTGACCTTGTTTTTTTTTCTATTATATCATATCCCATAAAATCCCATTGTAGATTTCAACAATAAATTAAATGAAAAAAACCCGAATTGATTGTTGTGTTTATAAAGAATAAAAGAATAATTGATATACTTGAAATATTTATCTTAATCCATGATTTCGCTCTCACCTTTTTCTTTAACAAAAACATAATGCATGAACTTATTAGTATATTAATTGAAGATCAGATTTGATTGAAACCAACCACGGAGTCACCACATTATCTTAATGCCCAAATATACTATGACATAGATTAAAAACTATTTATTATTTCAAAAAGAAACCGTAAAGGTGCCAAACCCATTATCTTCTAAATTTCACTCGTAGTCCCACTTTTTCATCCCATTATAATTGTTAGGAAATTTATGAGATAATAAACCAAAATCATTGTTAACGTACGAGGAATTATATAATGTTACAACATTGCCATCGATATTGATTTGTTGAATGGAATCATGAATCAATAGCATGGACAAAGTTTGCTATCATTGATTTATACATTTCGATTTCTCTATAATAATGACAATAATCCCTATGGTGATACTAATGAAAATGTGATCCGAACAAACGAGGCATCGATAACCACATAAGAATCGTACGACAAGGATATCCAAGGCTATATTGGCGTACAAGTACATAAGACAGAAAATGTGTGGAACCCAACAACAAGGAGGTGAAACATCGTTACCTCAGAGGATGTTCCCTCAGGATCTCCTTTCATGCGGAAATCGTGTTTCCACTCCCCCGATCGTAGTGAGAATGCGTGCACAACTGTGACCTCGATCCCCCCTACGCGATGGTGGTCACAGATCTTCGATCGAAGCAACTTCTCTGATGATGACATCGACCCTCCAACGACTAATTCAACTAAGATGGTGGTGCTCGGGTGAGGGAAAAAGATGACAGTGGATAGGTTTTTGAGAGGGCAATCTACCATCTAATATCTATAAAAGAAGATGTGAAATTCGGATCGAGTCCGGATCCATATATGGATCTCAATTGTCCATCTTAAAACATCAATTTATCTAATTAATAATCAATTAACCTTAATTAACAAGTGACTCTCTCTAGATAATTAACACTAATTATTGTGACTAAATATATTATTGTACCTATATTTTTATGTGTTTCTTTTTTTATTAAAATCCAATGAAAGTTAGTGTAATATTGTACATAACTAACTTAACATTAATTATAACTTAAAAATCAAAAATAATAAAATAAAATCAAATAAATAATTTTAATACTTTAAAATTGCGTGCAAAATATTACTATGTATAGATGATATATTTTCACTATGAGTTCTACATGAAAGTTGTAGATCTCAAAAAGATCTACAACTTTTATGATGAATGTTTTTCCTATTTAATTTCTAATTATTTGTTATTGGATTTACAATATTTTTAGGTATTTAGAATTTTTTGATTGGGTCACGTGGCCCAATCAGATAATTTCAAGAGCCACCCTTTTTATCCCTTAGTGCCCATTTTCCTCGACCTTTGGATCTTTGATCCAACGGTGCCAAGATCATCTTCAATCTCACGCCCTTTCGCCTCAAACCTCCATCAACTGCATAACCTCCTAATTCCATCCAGTTTTACTTACGAGCTCCTTCAAGCTCACGGTCTTCTGACACTACAAGCAGATGACCCAGAGGGGACGGTCAAGGACCATCCTCTTTGCTATGAAAACCGTCCCTTCTACTCAGATGGGACGGTCGTGGGACCATCCCCTTTGCCACCGTCTCATTTGACCAGAAGGGACGCTTATTACAAACGTCCCATTTATCCAACCATTGGGGACGGTTGTAACCGTCCCTCCTACGTTTGAATAATAGGAACAGTTACGACCGTCCCTACTACCATGAATAATAGGCGACGGTTCTGACCGTCCCCTTTATAAGATCAACGGGGACGGTCACAACCGTCCCCTACACTCAAAGAACCTTTCGAGATGGCCACAGAAGACCTTCGGGAACAGTTTTAACCGTCCCTTTTAGGTCCCACGGGTCAAGACCGACGATAGGGAGGCGATATCAAACGGACACGACGTTCGAAACCGTCCCCTTATTTAATCAACGGGGATGGTCGCAATCGTCCCCTCTGCTCAAATGACCTTTCGCGATGCCAACAGAAGCGTTTCGGGGACGGTTTAAAACCGTCCCTATTAGGTCCCATGGGTACAAAATGGGGACAGCGAGGCCCTATCAAGTGGAAGGGACGGTTATAACCGTCCTTGTTGAACATCAAAGGGGATGGTTACAACTGTCCCTTACGTTCGATGTACCTATAGCGACGCCAACAGAAGACCTTCGGGAACGGTTTAAACCGTCTCCTTTAATCTTTGAAAGCCAAATATGGAGACTATGATCTATTTTGATACAGAGGGGATGCTTCTGGAGTACAAAAGGTGACGCTATAACCATCCCCAATACCCTCTAAAAGCAAATAAAAATAATGAATTCATTGGTGTTTTTGTCATGCTCTTGCTGCAAAACCACATAAACAATACAAGTCACTTAAAAGAAACCAAATTTCTTACTTAATACTTAAAAATAAATAGTTTTTCAGTTCTACATCATCGTAGCCACTAATCTTAAATTACAACAAATAGTTCAAGATAAAACTAAAATATATTACATACATATTCTACATCCATCGTAATCTATCCCGATTCATCACTTTCGTCGCTCTCTTCATCACTTTCCTCATCATCGCCGAGTTGTGTAGGTTCCATTGGTGGGTCGGTCTGGCTTTGAAGACGGCTTATGTATGCCATGACATTCGCCATGTCCATATGCATCTTATCCATCTCTTCATCCTATGCGGACATCTTCACCTTGACGTCGCGCAACTCCCTCTCCACCTCTCTCACCCTCTGGCTCCCTTACGAGGAGGTCTAAGACCCACTTGCACCACTGATGAATATCAGATTCATCACTCAAAATCTCATTAATTAAGCTCAAATCCCTCAAAATCAACAACATTTCTTCATTTATTCTGCATAAATAGAATTCAGGCATGTTTTCATAAGAATTGCATTTTAGCACTATTTTCTGCACAAAATAAGAAGCTAAAAATCCAAGCCAAAATTGACCTATAAATAGCTTAACTTTCCAGATTTTTAACTCATCCATGCTAACTCCGAACGATCCAAAACTACCTCCACTGTGTACATATCACTAACAAGAATAAATGAAAAATACAAAAAAATCACTAAGCCAATTAAGTGGACCAAAAACCCAAACCCTAGTTTCAGGATTTTCGGACTAAAAACCCCATATCTTCCTCATCCAGTGCCTGTTTTAATCCTACTCACTTTTGAACTAATGTACATTCAATTACCTTCAAAACAAGACCAAGTTCAAGTGAATCGGAGCTCATATGTGAAAGTTGGATTTTAGGCCTCTTTTGTACATGGTGTATTTTAGCGGTTTTTGACCTGATATTTTATGTACATATTTTCTTAAATAATAAAAATCCAAAAAAATCAGATTAAGGTGTCTTTATTTATCTTTGATTTTATCATATTTTTTCCGGATTTTTATCTGGTTTAAAAATGACAAAAAATAGAAAACCCAAAAATCAAGGTATTCTATGTACATGGGATACCCCAAAAATTCACTTTGTGCATTTGATCGATCTTGGTTTTGATGTCTTCATGAAAGTTGTAGATCTCATCGAGACGAGATTTTTCGTATAGGAACTTTTGCGATCCGAGATCATTTGCTATTTTTTTTGATTTTACAAAATCTTTATCTATGGATTTTTCTGGTGCTGACACGTGGCAGACCCCGGGGCCGCCATGTGTCAGCCACTTTTGGCCTTTTTATATTTTGTTTTTACTAAAAAATAAAAAAATAAAAAAAATAAAAGCCACCGCACGTGCGTCGCACGTGCCCTGGCCCTTTATCACCCTTCCGCCACGTGGCAGCACAAGGCCCGTCCGATCTCGTCAATCGGACGGCGCCTGTACTTCTTCTCCACCCTGCCCCTTTTCAATCGAGCGCTGCCTCCCCGTCGATTTCGCCATAATCCTCACCACCGATCTCGCCAAACGCCATCTCCGTATATCTCGCATTCATCGCCAACCTCCTCTGCAATCTCCGCAACTGACCGATCCTCGATCAAATCATCCCCGATCCCCTTCCTTTCTTCACCGAACCCCTACCCTATTTAAAACCACCGCCGCCCAACCTCCAAAGCATCTGCCGATAGCACCAACTGAAGCCCGGTGGTGACAGCCCGATGCTCCGACTTCGACGAGATCCAAGGCGCCTCACCGCCTCGTCGCAGTGCGCTCCCCCGCACTTCTGCCTTGCTCCGGCCTTCATGGCTGTCGAGCCTACGACATCGACCACCGTATCTCCTCCAACGACGACAACTTCATCCACCGATACCGACAACGAAGATCCTCCACCTTCAGCTTCAACCGCATCATCAACTCCGCCGCTCCTCCAGGAGGTCATCCTCATCTCCGGCTTCGCCTGGTTCTCCTCCTCCGCAGCCAAAGCTCCAGGTTCCTCCAGTAGCGACCACGCCCTTCCACAGTTGCTGGCGCTCACCCTCCACCGCGACATCTCTCCTTCGATGCCATCAGAGCTCAACCCCACCACACCGCTTCTCCACCGCCGCTGGGCACGGAGCCCGAGGCCCTCCCACATGTACTGCACATGCGGAGGGAATGACGTCAGCAGGAGCTCAGCCCAAGGGTCACGTGCTGCGCACGTGCCCCTTGGGCAATTTACAAAAGCCCCCTCGAGGTCCTCCATTTTACGCATCAAAGTCCAAATCCAGAGGGCACGTGCCACATACGTGCCTCTCTGGTAAAATTGCAAGAACTCCCAGATCTCTAGGTAATTGCATAATAGCCCCCCTTGCATTTTATTTATTTTATTTATTGCAGTTCTACCCCTGTATTCCCCAGTGATTTTGGACCTCTACATGACATTTATTTATTATTCAAAAAATAGCATGATGTTCATCTCTTAATTCTCTACACTTTGACATATTGTGAACATTTTTATGATTGACGGTTAATTAATGAGTAATTAATTTGTGGAAAATGCAAACTTTGCCCATTTTATGCTCTTAATTTTGATATTGATTAACCATTGCTCTACAAATTCCCAAAAAATTACATATTATAGAATTAATTGTGCTTGACATTGTGCCAAAAAAGAATCGCATTTGCATGCATAGATTGTCCTGTAAAAATAATTTTGCATATTTCAGTGTTTGATTTTTAATAAGTATTGAAACTAGTATTTTCGAGGTTTAGGATTTTTCTGAGGTCCATTACCTAGTGATAGATCTTAGATAATTTATTCCTTGAAAATAACTACGTTTAATATTTATTATAATTAAATAATGAAATTCATCTTGTTTGCATTTAAAAATTCATAAAAAAATTCATCTTGCATCCAAAAATTTCAAAAAAATTATAGTGCATTCATTTCATCATATTTTGCATTGTGACCAAGTTTCGTATTTTTCGACGTCGTTTGAACGTAATATATATTTTAGTCCCTAAAATAGGTCGAAATTGCATTTTTCATCCCTTATTGCATTAAAAATTCCAAAAAATCCGCCTCAAAAATCGCGCACGAATTTTGATAGACATAATTCGAGGTTGTTCCTTTGCCTCCTTGTGTTCGACCTTGGGACTTGCCCAAGTAAAATAAACATAAAACCACCAGATAATAATTTGATTAAATTATTTTGTGGTTCTTTCTTGACCGATTCTGATCGCCGCCTACAACACACGACGATAAATACAACATCTTCTTAACAAGCGGATATCGGACTCGTCAGATGGCGCTGTTGCCGGGAGGCAAATGACGTAGTTTTGTGTTTTGATAATTTTTGTTCGGTTTTCCATATTCGGGTAGTCTGACTCCGAATCTTTCATTGTAAGTTTTCTTTTATTTTACCTACATTTATTTTCAGCATTTCTTTCTCTTATTTTCTTTTTATTTATTTTTGAATCACTCTCTTACACATTCTCTCTCCTATTTTTCTTACGAGGTACCCGACGTACGTGGAGTGATTTTTCAAGAACCGAAGCATCTTCACTGATATCCGAAAAAGCCATAATTAATTATTGATCGAGTCAAGTCGTGCGAGAGCGTAGAGTATAGGTTTTTTATTTCAATTTTAGTTCTGTAATTAATTGCTCATTTACAACGGTGTCCGTTTGGACTCTCGCGTGTGTAAAAAGACTCTAAATTTTTCTTGTGGTGTGTCATGGCCTGTTTCACTCTCCGATGAGGGTGGGGCCAGATTTGAGTGGCGATTAGGATAGACCTACACATACAGCTCTCAGAGCATTTATATTTTTGATTGTGATCGTAGGATCTAAGGCCACGCTGCACTTTAATTGAGACGCACATTAGATCGTTCAATTTAGTCAAAATTTAACTCAATTCTTCCCGCTAATAGAACTTTCTGCTAAGTGCGGTTTTTCATCGGCTTGCATCCATATAGAATAAATTTTCAATTTCTGTATTGCATCCCACATGGAGATTGCGAGGATTCACTGTAAGTCTTCTAACTGAGCATACATCATCATTTTTCGCGTGCACCAGCTTTTCTCGAATTTATCCCTTTTGTTTTATCACATAATTTTAAAGGAAATTGGGACTGGACGGTAGACGTGTATTTCTGCTCACTTAATTCTTTAGTGATCACCTAATTAAAATTGGGACTTCTAAATATAACCTATCAAAATAACTCATAAAATCAAGAATTTCTACGGGAGAGCAACCCCGACCTTGGATGTTTTTATTTTTTCTGAGTGAGCGAGAGGCGACACTTAAGGCTAGAGCCCAAACCCGGATTTTAATATTGACTATTGATTCTACTAAAAACGATTAGCTACTTCTCAGTGAGGATCTATGGGTAGCCGGTAAACGGTCCGAATTTCCTTAGCAGAGTGGGTGGTTTAGAGGACACTGCGTAAGGCTCCGTCCTCAAGTAACGAGTAGCTGTTCTACGATCCGTACTTATTCCCATACTGGCTGAAAGTTGGTGTAACTAGTCGTAAGAATTCGGGCCAGTCATGACGAAAATTTCCGGCACCTAACATCTCGCTAATTTTTTTCTTAGATTGTTTTATCACCAATTAAAATCGAAAAGATAATAGCCAAACTCTTATGGCTTCATCGTGTGAGTTGGTGAACCTAAAGATTGATTTGTGTTTGTATTGGTGTGCGTGAATCGATTTCAAGATCAATAGCCACATATTTGATAGAATTTCTTTTGACTATCTCATGCGACCATCTCTCTATTTTCTTAATTTAAATCTCATCATGGAACTCTTATCCAAGAACTCTTGCAGACCCAACCCCTCATTCCTTTCAGCTCTTTCAAAAATGGTTGAACGTTTATCCAAGAATCCATCAGAGCTATACTATGAAAATGAATTCGTATCAGTTAGACCCAAAACTCCTCCTCCTACTTCCACAAGAGACTCTCTACCATCAATAGATCCATTTCTCTCTACAGATGCCATCTACTCTCTAAATGACAACCCTTTGTATTCAGATCATACAAACCAACAACCGACTGAGTTCTCCACTTCTTCATATGCCAATCTACTCTATGCAGACCATATGATTCATCCTTCATATTCGGTAAATGTCAATCCATCAATCATGGGAGATGATAACCACATGATCGAATTGAACACTTCTTCACCTCTTCCATCGAACCTACACTGGAACACAAATGAACAAGTATCATCTTGGATTGACCATGGCAACCCCCTCTTCAGACATGGTACTCATACAGAGGATTGGACATACCACATAGAAACACATCAACCCTGTATGCTGACTTCACAATATCAAGGTCCGACAACTCATAATCAAAGGATTGAACTCTACTCGGACCAACTCTGCATACTTAGACCATATGAGCAGTCGCCTTCCATAAATATTGAGGATATATTTTCAGAAAATGATGATCATATATCAGATATTTCAAGAGACTCCTCTCCTAGAACATATAGGAAAATGGAAGATGAAATTAAATTACAAAAACACACCCCAACTGCTCCCATGATTGGTCATGAAAAGATTTTGGGGGATATTTTGAGGACGAATAAGAAATTTGATTTAAGGGAGGATAGATTTCGAGAATTTGCTGATCGATTAATTTCAATCTCTGGTAGCTCGGATATAAAAATAAATGAGGAACTGATTGGATCTAAGATTGAAAATTTTGAGGATATTCAGGAATCTTAGGACGATTCTGATAGTGTCACTTCTGCATATTATTTCCCTAGAAATGACTATGCCTCTGACTTCCACTCTGAATATCAGAACCCCTGCTCATCCGAGGAGTACACCACATCACCACACCACACAGAAAATACCAAAAAATTGGAATATTCGAAAATCACAAAAAAAAACTGAAGAAGATCTGAAGAGTTTGGATCCTGCTGTACGGGAAGCACTGGAAAAGAAACTGATTTTTGAACTTCCCTTTCTCCAGGCCATTGAGCACTTCCCTGACCTTAAAGAATTTGTAATGAATAAATTAATGATCAAAAAGTCGAGAAGGATTAGAACAAAGACTCAAAGACATATCTTGTCAATGGCCTCCTCCTTGGTGTTGAGGAGAAAAACCAAGAGCCGCATAGTGAAGCTGTTGCCCATATTTGACGGTGAAATCAAAGACACAATTTTCACCCATGCTCGGATTGATGACGATTCACCGATCAATATCCTCCTGACCTCGGTATTTCACGAACTCAAACTCGAACCGATTAGGAAGATACGAGAGATTGTTCAATTGGCTAACTGATCGATAAAGCATCCGAGAGGAATCATTTCTATCATCATGACATTCCAAGGTGCTCCGCTCAAAGTTCACGATCATTGATATTGAGCATCAAGGAGAATTCACCCAGTCTTCAATCATTCTCGGAAAGACGTTCTTAGTAGTGGCTAAGGCAATTATTGATTGCGAGACTCGGGAAATCAATTTCACAGCATTGGAAGCACTTAGATCTGACCCTGTCTTTGAGGAACCACGATCTTATGAGGAAACCCACGAAGTCCCCGACAACCGTAACCATGAAACGGTAGAAGAGCCCTACCCCGCTACGACACCTGAGATAACTGTTGTTGATGAGACTATTGGTTTAGAGACTCTCCCCTTGCTCCATTCCCCGCTGCTCTCACCATGGAGAATCAATTACATGAATTATATGATCCGGAGACTTATGCATGGGCGCACCCTGGGTCAACCTACTCTGACTATATGGATTACATCAACGCGACACAGGAATGCTCCAACATCAAATCAATTAAGAACGAACATGCAGAAACTCCCCCCAGTATTTCAATTCCCGTGAATCTCAAAATAGACAAATCCTTCTTCTATGATCTTGAGACATATGCATGGTCGCACCCTAGAGCAAACTTCTCTGAATACCTTGGCCAAATCATCCCAAATTGAGAGTGCACCAATATTCAGAAAACTAAGAACAAGCACACAGGCCGAGCATCGAACAAGGAGAATTCCAATGACTATTCATCTGGATACTCAAGTGAACCGACACCTTCACGAAACAGGAAAAAGAGAGTTACCTTTCACCTATCGGAAGAGGAATCAGCTGATGATCCCTCATCAGGTCCGGAAAAGGTAGTCTACATGAGTGAAGTCTGTTCGGCAGCTTTAAAGCCATATCTTCACAAAGATCCAAAATTCGATTCTCGTTGGACAACTCTGTTCCTAACTACTATTCATCCAAAGCTGATGCTCCTGCCCTCTTCAAACACACTGGAATTATTTCTTCTGAGCTGACTGAAACCGGTGCTTCTGAGTATTCATCCGAGGACAAACCAATTGATCCCAAGAAGGAACGAATTCTGAGAAAATAAATGAAGAAACAAAAAGACCAAAATATCTGGAGTATGTCTACATTTAAATACTATTCCTCTGAGGATAACTATGATGATGGCTACCTTTCATCTAACTCAAATATTTCATCTACTATCCATCATGATTTTTTTGAGGATGACACTTATAATAGTTGGGAATCATATGCTTCATCTCCAACTAATTATTCCGATCTCCCACCGTAGACTCACAAAAAGATCAGCCGGAAACCACCTTAATCATCGGCTACCCACCCTCCCTCCCGACCACATCGATCTCCTTGTACAACTTCTTCCTCTACTTAGGCCAAGGCCTAAGTATAGGGGGGGGGACCGATGCCATCTGTATATACCATTTCCCATCACACTCCTTCTCCCGATCACCTCACTTCCACCCTTTCTCTTATACTTAGGCTGACCAGAGCCTAAGTATAGGGGGAACCGATGCTCACATGTATATATTCTCCTCATCCATATATCCCGACCGCTTCATTTTTTCCGCCCTTCTTCTATACTTAGACTGTTCACAGTCTAAGTATAGGGGGACATACTTGTACATCTTGTTCTTTTTCTTTTCTTACTCTCTTACGCTTAGCCCGAGCTATGTCTTCTTTACGCTTCTTGTGCTCTGAGGACACAACACTCGCTAAGTATAGGGGGGGTCTGTATATATAATTTGTATATATTTTACCCATATCTCATACTTGCGCGTAAGTCTATATGTATTTACATGGTGGGTAACTAGCTTAAAAAAACAAACAAAAAAAACAAAAGAAAAGAAAAAGAATTTCGCTACTAACACTGACTGTGCCCAAATTTTTTGAAAAAATGGCTTCTTATTCATTCTTTAAAATCATAAAATAATGTGTCTGCATTTCACACACCTGCACTTCATCCAGCATCGCATTCATTTGCATCTGTGAAAAGTCATTGGATTCTGAACCGAGTTATGAGCTGAAACCGAGAGTGGTCTGGACTTGACCTTAATCCACCTAATTCTCAGAGGACCTTCACCGAGAAATAGGATTTTAGAAGCTTCAGGTCTTTGACTTAATTCTTTGAGTTCCACATGACAATGTGCAGCGTTTGACTCTTAGTGTCTAACCTGGTCTCTTCATTCTGGGTACAACTCTGGAATATGGAATTAATTTGTACTCTCGCACTATGCACTTAGCTCAACTCAGAGGGGATGCTGGAAGACTGTGTGAGTTTCTTTTCTAGTAGCGTGGAAATCTAAAGACCGGAGTACGGGTTGAAATAAAGCTTCGGAAAAGGGATGGACGACTGGGCACAATTTTTTCTAAGACCCTAAAAAATGTACACACGGGGTACAACAAGATCCAAGCAGAACTGCCAAAAATTCCAAATACAAAGAAGTAACTACCAAATAAATATCTGACCAAAAAGGTCCAAGCTTCAAGAAACCTGTAGATCTTGGTGGAGACTCGGCTACACTGGCCATCTTCACAAGGAGAGGTGACTACACTAGCCACCCTCCAGTTCTTTTCCCCTTCTTCTATCTTCTCCCCTAATTCGATTGTGAACACAACGCGACAGACCTTAGAAGGAAATACCTGACTCTCCGAGGATGAGTTACTGGAGAGGAGAGGAGAATGGTAGTCCGGCATTCTGGATGGGAAGAGCTAAAACCTCTCACGCACATGAGTCGATTGTTCAATATTCATAGGGTATACTTTGGGAAGAGGATTGACCTAATATGACTTCTGAGCCGAAACTGTAGCAATGATGTGTAGAACTTGAGGGATGTTGATTTTAAAATTCTAAGTCTCACAGAAGTTCCACCACACTAATAATCCAAAGGTCGAGTTTAGTTTCATTTTCACCTTCAGCTCATGGTCTTGGTATGGAATCCAATCTCATTTCACCTCATGGCATTTCTTTTTGATGCTCAAGGACGATCATGGTTTAAGTATAGGGGGATGATGAATCTCAGATTCATCACTCTAAATCTCATTAATTAAGCTCAAATCCCTCAAAATCAACAACATTTCTTCATTTATTCTGCATAAATAGCATCCAGGCATGTTTTCATAAGAATTGCATTTTAGCACTATTTTCTGCAAAAAATAAGAAGCCAAAAATCCAAGCCAAAATTGACCTGTAAATAGCCTAACTTTCCAGATTTTTAGCTCATCCATTCTAACTCCGAATGATCCAAAACTACCTCCACTGTGTACATATCACTAACAAGAATAAATGAAAAATACAAAAAAATCACTAACCCAATTGAGTGGACCAAAAACCCAAACCCTAGTTTCAAGATTTTTGGACTAAAAACCCCATATCTTCCTCATCCAGTGCCCGTTTTAATCCTACTCACTTTTGAACTAATGTACATTCAATTACCTTCAGAACAAGACCAAGTTCAATTGAATCGGAACTCATATGTGAAAGTTAAGTTTTAGGCCTCTTTTGTACTTTGTGTATTTTAGCGGTTTTGACCTGCTATTTTATGTACATATTTTCTTAATTAATAAAAATAAAAAAAATAGATTAAGGTGTCTTTATTTATCTTTGATTTTACCATATTTTTTCCAGATTTTTATTTTGTTTAAAAATGACAAAAAATTAGAAAACCCAAAAATCAAGGTATTCTATGTACATGGGATACCCCAAAAATTCACTTTGTGCATTTGATCGATTTTGATTTTGATGTCTTCATGAAAGTTGTAGATCTCATCGAGACGAGCATTTTTTGTGAAGTAACTTTTGCGATCCGAGGTCATTTACTATTTATTTTTGATTTTACAAAATCTTTATCTATGGATTTTCTGGTGCTGACACGTGGCAGACCCTGGGGCCGCCACGTGTCAGCCACTTTTGGCCTTTTTGTAATTCGTTTTTATTAAAAAAATAAAAAAATAAACATAAAAAATAATAAAAGCCACCGCACGTGCATCACACGTGCCTCCGAGGCACGTGCTCCGCACGTGCCCCAGCCCTTTACCACCCTTCCGCCACGTGGCAGCACAAGGCCCGTCCGATTTCGTCAATCGGACGACGCCTGTACTTCTTCTCCACCCCACCCCTTTCCAATCGAGCTCCGCTGCCCTATCGATTTTGCCGCAATCCTCATCGCCGATCTCGCCAACCGCCATCTCCGTATATCTCACATTCACCGCCAACCTCCTCCGCAATCTCCGCAACCGATCGATCCTCGATCGAATCATCCCGGTCCCCTTCCTTTCTTCACTGAACCCCTACCCTATTTAAAACCACCGCCGCCCGACCTCCAAAGCATCCGCTGATAGCACCAAGTAAAGCCTGGTGGTGACAGCCCGGTGCTCCGACTTCGACGAGATCCAAGGCGCCTTCCCACCTTGTTGCAGCGCGCTCCCCCGCACTTCTGCCTTGCTCCGACCTTCGTGGTTGTCGAGCCTATGACATCGACCACCGTATCTCCTCCAACGACGACAACTTCATCCACCGACACCGACAACGAAGCTCCTCTGCCTTCAGCTTCAACCATATCATCAACTCCGCCGCTCCTCCAGGAGGTCATCCTCATCTCCGACTTCGCCTGGTTCTCCTCCTCCGCAGCCAAAGCTCCAGGTGCCTCCAGTAGCGACCACACCTTTCCACATTTGCCAGCGCTCTCAGCCTCCCAGCCCTCCGTTGCGACATCTCTCCTTCGATGCCATCAGAGCTCAGCCCCGCCGCACCGCTTCTCCACCGTCGCTGGACACGGAGCCTGAGGCCCTCCCACGTACACTGTACGTACGGAGGGAACGACGTCAGCAGGAGCTCAGCCCAGGGGTCACGTGCTGCGCACGTGCCCCTTGAGCAATTTACAAAAGCCCCCTGGAGGTCCTCCATTTTACGCATCAAAGTCCAGATCCAGAGGGCACGTGCCACGCACGTGCCTCTCTTGTAAAATTGCAAGCACCCCCTAGATCTCTAGGTAATTGCATAGTTGCCCCTTGCATTTTATTTATTTTATTTATTGTAGTTTTACCCCTGTATTCCCCAGTGATTTTGGACCTCTACATGACATTTATTTATTATTCTAAAAATAGCATGATGTTCGTCTCTTAATTCTCTACACTTTGACATATTATGAATATTTTTGTGATTGACAGTTAATTAATGATTAATTAATTTGTGTAAAATTGCAAACTTTGCCCATTTTATGCTCTTAATTTTGCTATTGATTAACCATTGCTCTAAAAATTCCCAAAAAATCACATATTGTAGAATTAATTGTGCTTGACATTATATCCAAAAAGAATCAATTTGCATGCATATATTTCCCTATAAAAATCATTTTGCATATTTCAGTGTTTGATTTTTAATAAGTATTGAAACCAGTATTTCCGAGGTTTAGGATTTTTTTGAGGTCCATTACCTAGTGATAGATTTTAGATAATTTTATTCCTTGAAAATAATTAGGTTTAATATTTAATATAATTAAATATTGAAATTCATCTTGTTTGCATTTAAAAATTCATCTTGCATCCAAAAATTCCAAAAAATTACACTACATTCATTTCATCATATTTTGCATCGTGGCTAAGTTTCGTATTTTTCGAACATCGTTTGAACGTAATGTATATTTTAGTCCCTAAAATAGGCCGAAATTGCATTTTGCATTCTTTATTGCAATAAAAATTCCAAAAAAGACTGCCTCGAAATCCGCGTACGAATTTTGATAGATATAATTCTAGGTTGTTCCTTTGCCTCCTTGTATTCGACCTTGGGACTTGCCCAAGTAAAATAAATATAAAACCACTAGATTAAAATTCGATTAAATTATTTTGTGGTTATTTCTCGACCGATTCCGATCGCTGCCTACAACACATGACGATAAATACAACATCTTCTTAACAAGCAGATATCAGACTCGTCAACCACCCATTCCGTACCATGTACGGATCGTTTCTCCACGTCCTCCACAACGTATGCGTCCACTGTGTTCTGGACATGTGGCTTGGAGGAAGGCTTCATCGGCAGATAAAGGGAGAGTGCTCGTCCTCGTGCTATCTAGTGAGGTGGTGGTGGATAGCCTAATCATTTCTTCCTGCATGCATAGATACATATATTATTTTCTAAATTTTAATAGAAGGTATTCTAAAAATTAATAATATATATTGCTTACATGAATTGGTGCATAGGCGTCATCAACCCACTGCACTTCCCCTCCTAAATCTCTGCTCTTTGACCCGGCAAAAACCTCTATTCAGGTCATTTGTCAATCGTTACCCCTCAACTAAAAAAACATAAAAGAAGATATTTTTAAAATTTTCTTCCAAAATTAGTCACATTTAAAATTTTTTGAATACTTACAAAATCATCCTTCTATTGGTTTGTGTTCTTCCTCCCCATCTTGTGGGTGGATCTAAAACCTTTGGAGCGGTTCGAAGTATTTTTGGAAGATATCGCCTGAAATTAAACAAAGTTAGTACAAACATAAAACAATTAATCAGGAAAAATTTTACATACCGCGAACTCCTCAGTAGATCAAAAATTGATCAACTCCCTCCATTGATCTGGTGTAACACATGGTTGGACGTTCTGCACAAGCTGCTCATATGGAATCTGGGGGTTGTAATACTAAAAACGGGAAAATAAATATCATGAGTGTTCAAATCTTCCTTTAGGTATATATAAATATCTTGTTACCTTCGCCTTTATGCGTCCCTTGTATCGACAAAACATCTCATCCGTATGCGAAAGAATCTGGGAATCGACATGTGGGCATTTCATTCCCATGTAAAAACAACCTTATACAAGAACAATAAAAAAGTTTAGTATAATAAAACAGTAAAATATAAATTCGATTGTAGAATACATCCAAATCAGATAGTATGGCAGCCTTGATAGCATAAGGAAGCTGTCGAAAGTCATGCATCATGATGGAGACACGTGCACGAGCAACCTCGCCAAGGTAGCTTTGAAACTCCGTAGAGTTCTCCCCCACTGCATCTCCACCAACAATGCAAACATGTAACGTCTGCCCGGGTGCAAGACGATCAAGAAATCTACACTGAGACGGTCCCCGTCGTCTCTGAGAGCCGCCACTTCCAGCATCAGAAGATCCTTCCTGTGGCTGCTGAGGAGGTTCGGGAACTTTTCGAATACGCCTAGTTCTAGGACCCATATCTGCATTTCAGACGCATATAATTTAAAAAATACATTTAGATCGATTCGAAGATATTCAATTATTTGAATATAAAATAAAAAATAACATTACCTCGCATTGCTAGTAGCATGTCGTTGTCTACTACTTCATGAAAAAATCATTTGAATTATTCTGATATGCAACATCATTATCCAATGCATCTTCCTCTTCGTTAACATCGAAGAAGTCTATCGGTGTTGTTCTAATGGATATATTCCATCCACTAACATAGTTATCTGGAACATAGAAGATCCGTTCTACCTGATTGGCAAGCGCATACGGTTCATTTGTTTGTAACCGACCTGTTTGCTTTAAAGAGAGAACTCCATTTTTATCTTTCTTGTAACATGCTCCAACGTGACCCACATCGAACCAAATGCAATGAAATAGAACACACCTTGCATCATGTGTAAAATTGATTTCTAGTATATCAATAATTTCACCATAGTATCCATCAATTTCAGAAGAAAGATCGGCCTTCACTATTACTCCAGAAAGCTGTGTTGCTTTATTTTCATCAATTGACTTTTTCCGAAATCTGAATCCATTAACGATATAGCCAGAATGTGACACTATTATTGAGTATGGACTCCTATGGATAATATCAATTCATCCTCCACCGTTCATCTTTGGTAACTTGAAATAGTTCAATACTATCCCTGAACCATTTAAGAAAGTCCGATTTTTTAGTGCTTGTTGACTGAAACTCTTCAAAGAAAGAATCAATCTCATCTAATTGCATCAAGATATAGTAATGAATAAGGTCTCTTTCATCATCTGAAATACTTCGACGGACACTCTTTAGAATAGCTCGTCCATTTTGTTGAAATATCCAAAGTTTGTTTGGATCTTCTGTCCACAACTCGCCATCATTATTTTGTTCGAACTGATCAAATCTGATACTCTTGCCATCATCCATAAACATGTCACAAAATGTAATACATTCTTCACATAAATATCCCTCGGCAATGCAACCTTCAGGTGCAACTTTATTAAACACCATATTTTTTAATTTCCTTAGATATCTTTCAATTGGATACATCCATCGATACTGTACAGGACCACATATTCGAGCTTCACTAGCAAGATGGACAATTATATGTACCATTATATCTAAAAATATAAGTGGAAAGAGCTGCTCCAACTTACATAAAGTGATAACAATATCTGTCTCTAGTCGGAACAACACTTCAAGATCTAAAGTCTTCGAACACAGGACTTTAAAAAATTGGTTGAGTTCAATTAGTGGCTGCATAACATCAGGGTGCACAACTCCTCTGATGGGCAACGGGAAATGAACTTGCATCAATACATGACAATCACGACTTTTTAATGATGATATCTTTCTTTCCACCAGATTTATACATCTACTTATTTGAGAGGAGAATCCATCTGATACCCTAATTGATTTAATAAAATTGAGTATCTTATCTTTTTGATCACTGGATAATGTATAAATCGCTTCAGGAATTGCTACTCTAAAATTATCTGACTCTATCGGATGTAGTTCGGGCCGGAAACCCAACTGTATCAGATCACGTCTAGCTCGCAAACTGTCTTTCGTAGTACTAGAAAGATTTAAAATTTCAAGAATATTTTCCATAATATTCTTCTCTATATGCATCACGTCCAAGTTATGACGGACCTGTAAAGTATGTCAGTAGGATAGTTCTTGAAAGAATATACTTTGTTTCTGCCATCTGCCAGATACCTTCATCTTAAATAATGGACCTAGAGAGTAGTTGCCCAAAATTTTTTGTTCCATCCACACTGTGCTACCAGATCGTCGATTCAAACTTATCCGACGTCCAAACGACTGTCCATCAAACTTGTAATTATTTTCACTTCTCAGTCATCTATGATTTACAGGTAAGAAACGACAATGGCCCAAATAACAATGTTTCATACTCGTAGTTAGCCATATCGATTGTGTTTTATCCATACAAATCGGACATGCAAGTTTACCTTTCGTACTCCAACCAGATAAATTAACATACGCTGGAAAGTCACTAATTGTCCATAATAAATAAGCACACATTGTAAAGAACTCTTTCTTTACCGCATCATACGTTCTCACTCCCGAATTCCACATAATCCTTAGTTCATCAATCAATGATTGCGTATAAGTGTCTATCGCATTAACTGGCCCCTTAGGACCAGGTATCAATAACGACATCATCAAAAAAGAAGATACCATCGACATCCAGGGTGGCAGATTATATGTAACAAGTATCATAGGCCAAATAGAGTAACTCGTACTCATATTTCCAAATGGATTAAACCCATTAGAAGCGAGACCTAATCGTACGTTTCTTACTTCTTCAGAGAACGATGGATATCTGTCATCGAATTTCGTCCACTCCTCGGTATCTGACGGATGTCGCATAACACCAATTACATCGTTTTTTTAATATTACTGTACCATATCATCATTCTAGCTGTTCTTTCATATGAATATAATCATTGTAATCGGGGAATCAAAGGAAAGAACCGTAAAATCTTCTCTGATTTTTTCCTCTTCGAATCATGACCCATAGTCTTATATCTGCTAGTTTTGTAGTCAGTACATGTATCTAAATTTGAATATTCCTTCCAATATAAAATGCAGTCATTTGGACATGCATCAATTTTCTCGTAATTTAGTCCAAGTGAGCAGAATCTTGACTTAGCGTCCTTCCAATCCTTTGAAAAATCTTCAGGATTATTTAATAATATCCTAATTAAGTGCAAGACATCTGTCATCGTAACCGCTGTACATCGATTCTTCACTTTTATTTTAAACAACTCCGAAAGAAAACATAAACGAGACATTTTGATTCCCGAGCATATAGGCTTTTCTGCATCTTGTATCTTTTCATGTAAAGTATCCGGAAGCGATTCCATCCTTTCATCAGCATTATGCCCTCGAATATTGTCTAACATCTCAAACATAGCACCACAATCATCTATTTCAGTCATATCTCTTTCATTATCAACCAGGGTATTATTAACTTCTTCTAATATGGCTCCTTCACCATGACACGTCCAATTCGTATAATGAAGCCAAAAATCATTTAATATCAGATGCTCGTAAACTACGGTTCGATTTTGAGTCAGAGTGTTCTTGCATCTTATGCAAGGACAATGTATCCTATCTCCTTCACCTCCTACAATATAATAGAGTGACTCACATCGAAATGCCCAATCTAAGAATCCGATAACTCCTTTGTTATATGTCCGATAATCATCGAACCTTTTGTTCATCCAACTTTTATCCATTTCCTAAAGGTAAAGATCCAAAGTTAATAACAATGTCAATATCTATTACGAATCTTTTGTACACCATCTTTCCTATACTGTGAAAGTTTTAATATTATCATCCTATTTGATCTGGGGCACTATCCAAAGACTAAGTTAATTTATAATTCAAATAATAATGTATGCTAAGTTAATGTATACATCCTATACTAAGTTAATGTATATCCCAGAGACCATAGCTAAAGACAAGCATACACATGGAGAATTAATGTATCACATTATTAGTCCTAAAGACTAAGCTATTAGGCCTATAGACAAATATATTACATTTACTTCATTGTTTGTAAACACTAAGCTATTAGTTTAAGAATCTAAACAATCATAAAAGCAAGCATATTTCATTTAATAATTTAATAAAACTAAAAATAGTTGAAAAACTCACAACCAAAGAAGAGGAGGTCAGGCGGCGGCGCTAGGGGAGGAGGAGACCGGGGTGGCAGGCTAGGGGAGGATGAGACTGAGACGGCTGCAACAGAGGCTTCAACAGGAGGTAGGAGGTCAGCGGCGGCGGTAGGGGAGAAGGAGGTCGGGGTGACGCTAGAGGAGGAGGAGGTCGAGGCGGAGGACTACTGGAGGAGGAAACCGGAACGACGGTGATGGAGGCCTCAACGGGGAGGTCGGGTGGCGGCTCCGGAGGGAGGAGGACATCGGGCCGACGACAGGTTAGAGGGGAGGTCAGGGGCGAGAGTTTGGGAGATCGAAGGGAATGAGGAAAAGATTCGAGCCGAGAAGGTATAAGACAATCGGGGACGGTCGTACGACCATCCCCTATAATAATGATCGGGGACGGTTATAAGTGAACCGTCCCCTTTGGTGACAGATAATTCCAAGAGTCCACCAATTACACAGACATCGACGACGATTTTGCAACCGTCCCTTATACCTAACTATAAGGGACGGTTGCAACCATCCCCTATGGTTAGGTATACGTGACATCAATAGTGGAGTATAGGGGACGGTTATGACCGTCCCCTAAAGTGCCTGGGTACAGAGAAAACAAACAGGAGCTCTACTCGTAAGGGACGGCTATGTAACCATCTCCAAAGGGTCAATTATCTGAGACGGTCAGTAGCGACCGTCTCTAATACTCAACGGAAGGGACGGTTGTGGATCGACCATCCCCTATGCTACTATAGGGGACGGTTGCTCTTTGACCGCCCCCACTAAGTGTCTCAAAAGATTTTTAAGTTTGTAGTGTAACTCTATATCTTCTTCACCTAACTTCCATCTCTCACACCAACTCCTTAATGCCCTCTAACCCTAACTCCTTTAACCTATGGTGGTGGTTTCAGGTGGTTGAAACCACCACCTAGGGTACAACTTCTGTCAACTCCTCCCCCTTCAAAACCCATTCTCCATCGCCCACAACCGTGATCCACCCTTGTGTAAGGAGAGACATAGCTCCATCTTCACCTTCGTGATATGAAGAGAGGGAGAAAGGAAGCGAAGACCTTTAAATTCCTCTGGCGAGATCCACAACCCTAGCCATGTCACAACTATTACTAAGGTGCTGCTCGAGCTTCCTCAATTAGCCTTTGAGGATAAGCGAATAACCAGATTTCGTAGAGCTCCTCCCCAAGACTATTGTCCATCTATTTGTTCTTCCTCCATTCTTACTTTCTTCTCCAGGTGAATTAAGCCTTCAATGGTCGCAGGTGAGCAACCTTCTCTGATCTCCTATTTCACCTCTAGGGAATGTCCATTGCTCATCAATCTAGTCATCCCCAAACCTCTAGAAGATCTTCATCAGCTGCTCCAGGACGTCAATGATGAGCTTGGTTATTCATCAACGACTTTAGAGCACGGAGGAGAGTTCTCATCTTCACCAGAGCTCCACACGATTGCCATCGCTCAAGGAGGAGAGGGAAGATCCTGGGGCTACAGTCACCGTTCAATTAATCTCGACCGACAACCATCCAACGGACAGGGAACTGACACACCACTCTCCCGAAGCAACACTTCAATCCTTTGGCTCAGAGTACCCGAATCTGAATCAATCACTCATGCAAATCCACACGCCCCGAACCTCATACGAAGTCCGAGCCTAGACCCACGAGACTCAAGTAACGTGGCTGGAGTAATTGCAGTGCATGGATTCGAATTTTCAATAAGTGCATTTTAGTTCAATGTGTGCGAAACACGTGATGACTACTGAATTTTATAGAAGTGATCTTCCGCTTTCCCAAAACTACAAACAAGTCCCCGCCTTTGTGATATTTACATGTCTGCCCTTGCAGCTTTATGTATTAGCACTTCCAAGGACCTATTTGTAAGGATTTTTGAGTTTTTATTTATTGTTTTTTTGTATTTATGCCCCTGTATTGTCTGGTCAATAACTTGTAAACCTTGTATCCAAAATTAATGAATTCTGCATTTCTTTATAGATAATTCTACACTCTTTATGATTATGGGATCCATTTGCCGATTTGATTTATTATTCAAGCATTAAAATTAAGAGTGCATAATTGTCTTTCCATCCTTAAAAATTTAAATGAAAAGTTCATCTATTGTGGCTTATCAATTTAGTGAATACCTTTATCTTCATTGAGTCTTTACTAAGTGCACAAGTGGTTTTTATCAATAATTCAAGAACTTGTTTATGTGTTTTGCTTTGTCATTAATGTAGCATTGCATCATCATTTTGTTCACTTAATGTAATTGCATAAAAATCTCCTAAAAATATCATGCATTTCATTGTCTGTTGTTGCTTGACCTAGATCACCATCAAGATGCTAAATTTAATATTTATTGTTGCTTATCAATTTAGTGAATACCTTTATCTTCATTGAGACTTTACTAAGTGCACAAGTGGTTTTTTCAATAATTCAAGAACTTGTTTGTGTGTTTTGCTTTGTTATTAATGTAGCATTGCATCATCATTTTGTTCACTTAATGTAATTGCATACAAATCTCCTAAAAATATCATGCACTTCATTGTCTGTTGTTGCTTGACCTAGATCACCATCAAGATGCTAAATTTAATATTTAACTCCTAAATTAAATTAATTAAGTGATCATGTCCTTGTGTTCGACCCTTGACATGCACATGATAAATTTAAGCTGAGTCCTCTTCACGAAGATTATTTGACTCGGTTCTGATAGATTGCTAATTGACCATACTACAACAGTAATTAATAACACTGCCAATTAGCATCTCATCATCTAGGATGCTCAGAATTTGATGTTCTTGGGATCGTTGGAAAGGTATCGAAATCTCTATGAAATGTAGTACTCATTTTTATTTTTTAATTGTAAAAAATACTCCAAAATTAGAATGAAATTATGAGGTTTCTGATAAACCGATTTCTGCCTCTCTTGAAAATGTTGAATTATTGTAGTATAGGAGATAGAAAATGACTGATCAAAAACCACAAATCTCATAATTTTATGCTTGGTTTAAACTTTTTACTTGGTAAGTATACTAAGGTCGAACACATGGAACACCGATTCTTTAATTTTGCGGTTCTAATTTTTCTCTATATTTACTTATTAGTAATGATAACTTTTGTGTCAGCAAAATACACAGAAATGAACTTTGTAGATGTAAATGATTTTGTGCTTTTGGGATTTTGTAATTTTTATTTGTTTTTTAAGCAATGCTAATTATAAAATCTATAGAGAGAT
This sequence comes from Ottelia alismoides, assembly GCA_037367405.1. NCBI lineage: Eukaryota > Viridiplantae > Streptophyta > Magnoliopsida > Alismatales > Hydrocharitaceae > Ottelia > Ottelia alismoides. The sequence continues at coordinate 240,326 of JAZKJV010011089.1, forward strand.
AAAAATGCAATGTAGTTAGAGTGATTATGCAGGTAGAAAATGCATATAATGTGAAGCAAAAGCAAAATAAAGAAACTACTCTATTTTAAAATATTTTTTAAAGGAAGCATGCTATAAATAATTTATCTCTAATTTCAAAGTCCTGTAAAAATATCAATATTCCCCCAAAAATATAGAAAATCCAAGATTAACTCAGAAATATATAAATCAATTTATCCATGTGAAATATCTCAAATTCAATTATTCTCTGCAATAAAATATCCTTATACAATATCTAAAAATAATATGCATTAATATCAAATAAACATGCCCACAATTCTGTTGTTCCTAAAAAAATACTTTTATTTTCAATGAGCTCAGATCAAGTTTCACAATGTTCCATAAGATGGAGAATTCGAAGAGCTTCCGTACGAGATCAGCTTCCCAATTTTTGAATATAAGATAGAAGGTTCACTTAAAAAGCCAAGGAACTAGTTGTAATAAAAATATTAAGTTTATATAGCAAAAAGATCCAAATCATGGTTTATATGGAGATTCCAAAGGGGGGGATGGGGTGCCCTGATATTTTCCAGTGTGTTGGAGTTTTAAAGCAAAGTTTCAACCTATTGGATTTTACGGCTTCGATTAGGTCATCACGCCGATCCCAGTTGTCGCTATCAGTCTTGGAGAGTTCTTTGGCATTCTTCGGTACACCCCGCCAACTTCGACCAAGGGGTAGCACTTCGGCAAGTTGCACGCCTCCAGTGAGCTCCCAGCAGTTCCTAGAGGATGACTGGTTTCTTAATTGCAAAAGGAAAATAGCTTTGATTCTCTTGTGAATCGAGCTCGAGGGTTATGCTTCAATCCCCTATGGTCACAAGCTCTGACTAAGTAAAGATTATTAGAGTATTTATGCTTAATCTCGATATAGAAAATGAACAGAAGGCTTTCAAGTTTAAGAATTATTTCTATGACAATGTAATTGTTCCAAGCAAAACACGTTGCATGCAGTTAACTTATGGAAGAGACCGAAGACTAGAATTCAACGAAATATAAAATACCACATCTTCATATAATGTGAATGAATGCACTTGGACAATAAAAACTGGAATATGATATCAAACGAGATTTCTAATACACATATATCAAAATATCGTGTAAAGCTTATCTCAATATTTGATAATGAAATTCTATTAACGCAAATCTCAAATCATGAGCATACTAAGATGGTGGAGTTTCATTCGTTGACCTGGAAGAAGATGGGAAGCACTAAATATTATCTCCAGGACAAGGTTTGAAGCTAAATTGATGCAATCAAGTTTGGAGAACTATTGCAAGAGATGCTGATTTTCCAAAGACCTGCGATTGTAAAACTTTGATCGACCCTCGAAGCTCGGCAAGGGGTATAGAATAGAGCTAAGAGAATGGTGCTCCCAGCGACAGCGGCGAGAATGGAGCTGCAGCTCTAGTGCGAATCACTGGAGGTGGGAGGTTATGTAGGTAGAATGGAAGCAAAAGGGAATGTTGAGGGAGATGGTAGGTGAGGACGGTTGTAGGGGTGTTTAGATTTGGGTTTTCAGATCAGTGAAAGAGGGAAGGACAATATGTAGTATAGAAAAGGTGTTAAAGTGATGTAGGAGGAAGAAATAGAGGGGGAGAAATGAAGAGAGGGTTCGGAGGAAGATTACATGCGTGTGTGTTTGTTGGAGGGTGTTGGAGCTTGAAGAACTTCATCTTTCTTTGCCTCAAAAGCCGGGCGATCGACTCGAAGCTTTACATCCACAAAAATGCAGTTGCAGTAGTGGAAGGAAATCTCTTCTTTGCTGGATCACACCGGAGATGGAATGATATGTAGGTTGTCCTCGTCGTCAATGATGGTGATCCGTGATGTCACCTTGGACCTGATCGGAAGCTGGGCCTCGATTCCTTACTCGCAGCTAATGGTTTGGATCATAATGGGATGGGGTTTTTGTAGGTGGTCAACAAAGGTAATAGATGCATGCGTGAAATGCTAGTAAAATAAGTAGGTTACGAGGTGGTGGTTAGGCATGGAGTAACGGCTAGGGATTCCTTGGTCTTAGGGTAACGTTTGGTGGTGGTGTGCCAGTGCGCGGTAAAAGAAGATGAGAGAAAGGAGAAGAAACGAAGAGAGAGAGAGAGAGAGAGAGCGAGAGAGATTACATACGACGTGAACAAATTCCCCCACTGCAATAAAGGAAGCGGGTTTAGTTGTTTTGCCTACACAAATAACACCTAGATTGGTTCAAGAAATCCTCCTGAGAAAACATGAAAAAATCGTATTTGCAATCAGGAGGGATGATTTCACAGTGGAAAATAACCATTTCGACGATTCAATACGAGTAGGATGATGAAGTAAAGAAAATGGAAGAAATAGAGGATAAACTCAAATAAAAAATTTGTCATCATGAAAATGTTGGTCCTGTTCTTCATAAAGACCTCAAAATCAAAAGATGACTCATATAAAAGATACAATTTTCAAAAGGTATTTTATGTAAATAAAATACCTCTTTTTCAATGTTTTATACCATTTTCTTTGATTTTCAATAAAATCTATACACAAAGGATAAATTAAATAAAATACTAGAAGTAAAAACAAATACTATTTAACTTTTTTTGGATTTTAGTAGTTGAGAAAAAAAGTTTGAATAAAATCAAGAAAGAGAAAATATATAACTTATATACATGATTACAACAAATCAATTTCTCCATATTTTGATATTTTTTGGATTTTAATTATTGTACTTTATAAAATCATAAAACAAAGAAAAGAAACGAAAAAGAAATAAATTAAAAACGTTAATTTATGTGTATTAACAGTAAGCTCAAGATCAGTTATTTGTGTTATATACTAGTTGATCCCAAAATCGAAGTTTCTCATATGGACTCCAATTCCTTTGATTTTAGTCTTGCTTTGTAGATCATTGAGAACACATTAAAACAAAGTAAGTAGCGTTTCATAGGAGACTGTATGGATAAGATATCAAATTTTAAGGCTTTTGGTCTCTCAAACCAGTGTTTCAGTTTATTGGTCTAATACACAAGTTAATATTTTCATGGTTCTCTAATTAAAGTTAGTTATATGTACATAATGAAGTTGATTTTAGTCAATTTAAAGTTGGTATGAATTAATTAAAAATCAGTGTCATTTGAGTTATTTACAAGTGGATATTTATAAGAAACAAATTCTCAGTTTTGTGGCTTTTCATGAAAGAATGTTAATTAGCGCATTTTGCTTATATTATAAGAGATGTTAATAGGGGTTTTATTGGGTTAATTACTCGAGGATAAAAGCTAAGATCAAGCATTAGAATAGATGAATCACATATTCATCAATTTAACATCATAAAAATCTTAAAGGAAGTCTCATCCTTGAGATGTAGGATATAATGTATGAGTTTGATAAATACATGGATCAACAATAACAACACCAACAAAGAATTTTCCCACAATTAAGCAGGATCGGCTACATGGATTCTTTGCCTCCATTCAGATCTATCTTGGATCAATCTTGAGCTTGTATAAAAAAAACTAAGATCCCTTCGTATATCCTCTTACCAACACTTCATGGGTTGTCCTCGCTCTCTCTTAGCCGGCTCAACATCTGGTGCATCAACTGACCTTCTTTGCAAATGACCAAACCATCTTAAGCGATTTCTCTTGCATTTTTTCCTCGATTGGAGCTGCACCAACTTTCTTTCTGATTGCATCATTTTGAATCCGATCTTTACGTGTGTGTCCACACATCCACCGTAGCATTTTCATTTCTGCCACAACCATTCTCAGCACATGTCTATAGTTCACATGCCAACATTCAGATCTATAAAGAATAGCAGGTCTCACGGCTGCTTTATAAAACTTTCCTTTGATTTTAAAAGGATTTTTCTTATCATAGAGAACAACAAAGGCTCCTCTCCACTTCAGCCATCCTACATTTATTCTATTAGTAACATCTTCATCAATTTTCCTATCATGTTGCAAAATAGATCCTTGGTATCTAAAAGAATCTATCTTCCGAATGTTATCGTCACCAATCTTCACCTCGATTTCTTCATCATTGCTTCCATCAAAGGTGCACTCAATATATTCAGTCTTATCCCTACTTATACAAAATCCTTTAGTCTCCAATGCATGTCTCCAGACCTCAAGCTTCTCATTTACTCCATCTCTAGTCTCATCAATCAACACAATATCATCAACAAATAACATACTCCATGTATCTCATCATGAATGTGACTTGTCAACTCGTCCATAATCAAAGTAAAAAGAAATGGACTCAAAGCTGAACCTTGATGTAAACCAATGTCGATGTAAAAATAGCCAGTCTTCCCAGACTGGATCCTTACACAAGATAAAGTCCTATCATACATATCCTTTATGGGGTTAATGTATAGGAAAAGTACTTATCTCTTCTCCAAAACTCTCTACAATATCTCTCATGGGATAGAATCATAAGCCTTCTCCAAATCAATAAAAATCATATGGAGGTTCTTCCTTTTAGCTCTATAAATCTCTGTTGTTCTCCTCAGCAAATGGATGGCTTCAATAGTTGAGTGACCTAGCATGAATCCTAATTGGTTTTCTTTTACTTTGGAAACTTACCTCAACCTTCTTTCGATTACATGCTCTCAAATTTTCATAGTGTGACTCATTAGCTTGATAGCTCTTAATTTCAACAATTTTGAATGTCTACTTTGTTCTTATAGAGAGGCACCGCGATACTCCTCTAATCTTCAAGCATTTTCTTGCTTTGCCAAATAACAATGAATAGATTCGTAAGCCATTTCAAACCATGCTCACCTAAAACTCTCCATACTTCTACATGGATGTCATCAGATCCTACACCTTTCCCAGGTATCATAACCTTCAAAGCCTCCTCTACTTCCTTGTTTTGTATTCATCTATAGCTTGCATGATTCAAGTAACTTTCACTACTAGCTAGATCACTCAAAGTGATCTCTCTATTTCCATCCCCAATGAAAAGTTTATGGAAATATTGCTATCATATAGTCTTTACATCCTTCTGAGTAACAAGCACGTGACCTTCCTCATCCTTAATGCATCTCACTTGAGAAATATCTTTGGTATTTCTTTCTCTTGCTTTGCTAACCTGAATATATTCTTCTGGTCATCCTTAGATTCGAGATTTTTATACAAAACTTTATAAGCCTTTGACTTAGCTCCGCTTACAGCTGTCTTTGCTTTCTTCTTCGCTATTATGTAGTTTGTGACAGTTTCCTCTGTTCTAAATTTAGACATAGCTTTAAAGCATGCTCTTTTATTTTTTAGCTTCTCTTGTACCCATTCACTCTACTACCAAGCCTCCTCTTTACCTGAAACTCCTTCCTTTGACTTTCCTAGTATCTCTTTGGCTACCTTTCAGATACAAGATGCTACTGCCTTCCACATATCGTTTGCACTTCCGCTACAATCCCAAGATAAGTCTTCTAAAACCTTCTCCCTGAAGCTTGATTGCTTCAGTTAAAGATTCCACCATCTAGTTCTAGTGATCTTGGGAATCCTCCTTTTCTTTACCAAACCCTTTTATTTTCACATCCATGACCAACGAGTGATGTTGGGAAGTCAAACTCTCTCCCGGGATTACTTTGCAGTCTTTACAACAAAACCGATGTCTTCTCCTCAACGCAAAGTAATCTATCTGTGTTCTAGTTGGGCCACTCTTATAAGTAATTAAATGCCTCACTCTTCTTGAAGAGAGTGTTTGCTATGAAAATATCATACGCCAATACAAAATCCATAATGACTTTTACCTCTTCATGTCTATCCCTAAAACCATAGACTCCATGCACGCTAGCATACCCTGAAGCATCCTTTACCACATGTCCATTAAGATCTCCACCTATGCAAATCATCTCTCATTGTGGGATTCTTTGTAAAATCTTATCCAGATCCTCCCAAAATGTTTGTTTAGTCCTTTCTTCTAAACCAATTTGCAGAGTATAAACAGAGATGATATTCAGATTTTCTTCTTCAAGCACTAATTTTAGAAAAATAATCCGATCTCCGAATCTTCGCACCTCAACCACACAATCCTTCAAATCCTTATGAACAACCACTCTAATACCGTTTCTGCCTTTATCTTTACCTGAATACCGAAGTTTAAATCTTGTTCTCGATCTTCCTTTCTTTCTCTCCAACCCATTTAGACTCTTGAAGACATAGTATATGAATCTTCATTCATTCTATTGTATTCACTATATCCATCAATTTTTCAGTTAAAGTGCCAATATTCCAACTACCAATCTACAGCTTCCTTTGCAACCACTTTTGGACTAACTTCTTTACTCTCATGCGTCCATCATGCTAGAACCTCTGCAAATTTCAAACTGCATTTGAGGGAGTGATGTATCAGAACTAGATTATTTACTCGCATATGTTACTCATATGAGAACCCTTGCAAATTTTGAAACCCTCCTCATTTACCCGAGCATGGGACCGACCATGGCTTAGTTGATAAATACATGGATCGATGCATGGTTCGAGACACAAAAGTCTTAAAGAGAACACAACTCCTAAAAATCTTAAAAAGAATTGAACTAGGGTTTCATTATCATACCATAAAAAAGGTAGGGGTATTTCTAGTGCATATCTGCATCAGGTTCCCAAGTGGCCTCTTCAACAATCTGACTTAGCCACAAAACCTTAACTGAAGGGACGCCTTTTCATCGTAGCTTCTTGACTAAGCTATATAAGATTTTACATAAGCGTCTCATGGAAAGAGAAGTTTATCTCTACTAACAAGTCTTCATTGCTAATCATGTGTCAAGGATCTCATATATACTTTCACAGGTTAGACATGTGGAATAGATCATATACACTTGTCAAGTGTGAGGGAAGGTTTACTTGGTATGCGATCTTCCCAATGTGGGCCAAAATCTTGAAAGGACCAATATTCACAATGTCAGCTTGCCCTTAACACCAAATATCTCAATACCCTTCATTGGAAATACTTTCAAAAATACACAATCAATGTCCTCAAACCCGAGATTGTGACACCTCTCATCAGCACAATTCTTCTTTCGGCTTTGCGCAATCAACAATTTATTTCTAGACATATCTATGGATCTTGTAGTATCCTCAATTATTTGAGTGGAATAAATGCCGTTGTCAATCACTTCCTTCCAACACAAGGGAGTGATGCATCTTCGCCCATACAGTGCCTCAAAAGGTGACATGCCAATGCTAGCATGGTAGCTGTTGTTATAAGTAAACTCCACCAAGGGAAGCTGATCCTTCCAAGATCATTGTCACTCAATGGAACATGCTCGGAGTAGGTCCTCAAGGGTCTAAGTTGTCCTCTTCGATTGTCCATCCTTCTACAGATGAAATGCTAAACTAAGGCATAGTTTGATTTTTAGGGCCACCATGAACTCTCCCCAATTATGTGACGTAAAATGAGAAACTCTATCAGATACAACCTCTTTGGGAATCCCATGTAAATGAGAGACATGCTGGATATATAACTTGGCTAGATATACCAGTGTGCATGTCATGTTGATCGGAATGAAATGTGTAAACTTGGTCAATCTATCTATAATAACCTAACTAACATCATATTCACCCACGATGCGAGGTAAGGATGCCACAAAATCCATAGAGATGCTTGTCGGAATAAGAAACGATTATAACAAGCCAGGAGGATTCTTGTTCTCTACCTTCACCACTTGACAAGTAAGGCAACGAATAACATGTTATGTGGAATCTCACTTCTTTCCTTCCTACCAGAAGTGTTGGTGGAGGTCTCGGTACATCTTAAATATTATTGGGTAGATAAACAATCTAGAACCATGGGCCTCATCCAAGAATATCTCTTCTCAACTCATCATCATTGGGGGCACATGCACAATCTTCCCTTCACACATTGGACTCACAGGCTCTGAATCCATACAACTCCTCCTTCAGACATCGACGGATCAAGTCTTGTAATTTCAGATTCGTTGGTTAACCATGCACAATCCTGTCCCATAATCCCACTGTACTTGACATGTACGATCATAGTGTCTGAGGTACTATCGAATGAGTGCCACTCATTTACTGCCATTAGCACATCCCAAGTTTGTAGCCAAGCTTCATTTCCCTCGGTATGCACTCGCATGCTCAAAGCATCTGCTACCACATTTCCCATATGGATGTTTAGAGATTATACGATCATAATCTTTTAGTAGCTCCATCCATCATCTTTGCCTCATATCAATTCATGCTTGTCAAAATATATTTGAGACTCTTGTGATCAACAAAAATCTCGATTGTGACATCATATAAATAATGATGCCATATCATCAATGCGAAGACTACATCTTCCAACTTCAAATAATGGGTAGGGTTGTTTCATTCATGATTCTTTAGTTGACATGATGTGTATGGAACAAGGTGACCACATTGCATCAACACCATTCCTAAACCCTCATTCAATGCATTATTGCACACTGTAAAAACCAAGGTACACGAAAGATGGGTGTTAATTGGAGCACTAGTCAACCGCTCCTTCAACGCACACAAAGTTAGTTCACACTTGTCACTACAAACAAAGGGAACATTCTGTCGTGCCAATCGGGTAAGTGGTAGAGGTATCTAGGAAAATCCCCTGATAAAGCATTTGTAGTACCGAATAGGCCTAAGAGGCGACGTATTTTGGTAGCTGTCTTGAGCTATTCCCAAGACATCACCACGTTTATCTTATCTAGATCAACTACCATGCTTACTCCAGAAGTAACATTTCCTTGTCGGGTGCAAGTGTGGTGACAAAAAGTTTGATCTCCTCAAAAGCCACTACTGATGCAGCTGCTACTCTGCTACATCTATTGGATTCACACGAGGGTAACACTATGAACAATTTTCCTGCAACGAGATAAACAATAATCACTAATGCAGAGGTAAGTAAGGCATGTGTACTCAACTCTATATGGTAACATATGCATACATTGTAAAATAAAACTTAATTGTATCATGTTATACTAATTTATATTGGACCACATATTCACTGATTTTATTTATTAATTTAATAATCATTTGAGTAGTAGCACATTGATCTTAGATTTCCACCCATTGGTTAGAGTCCACAAGGGTATAAGGATGCCGATACTGATATTTGATCATACATCATTTTTAATAAAAAGCACACGTCGCAAAACTCATGGGCCTCCGGTACACGGGGACTTAATAATCATCTTGAGTAAACTGTGAAGGACCTCTGCTAAGCTAGAATAAGAAAAGATCACAACCCTGATTTCTACAACTTCAACCCACATTCCGAAACACTTCTCACAATACTAATACTCGAAGTGAAATTCGATACAACAACATCTAATTCTCAATCGAGTATTAATATCGTTTATACGTGTGAAACCAAGAACGCCAACCGCGCCACCTGCCTACTCCGTTCAGCTACTCTGGATACAATCGGGTTGCAATGTGCAACATCACCCAACTCGTCTATTGGGGACACGACCTTTGTGGCATCTACCTCGGGCCCAAGGGTGCATGTTCAATCTCTTGTGATGCCTAACCCCATCTACCCGATCATCATGAAGTCTCACTACGGGATAATCATCACGAACATTGATATTGCTAGATAAGTGATGGTAGTTACTTACAACCTTATGGTTGATGGCATTCACAAACATAAGAGTAAGAATAACAATAATTTACCTATACATAAATAAATATAATTCTTGGTATCTTCTTGGCCTTTCGATCTATACTAATATCAACTTTAATGTTATCAATTATGTGCACTGTTTGACGGGAATATGTTTTATGATACCTAATTCAAATCGGAGTGGGAACCCCTTACATACTATATATAATTTAACAATACTATCCGATAATGTTGTTGGGTTACTAAAGAATTGACCTATTCATCTTGTACCTAGTGTAACATAAATAGTAATATACAGATGTTGGTTCATGATATACGTATAACATGACTAATATGCTACGTATATTGATTCAATATGGAGGGGTGATGAATATGAATTTCATCATCTTTATTCAATTATTTTAGCTTAAAATCTCTTATAAAACACCTGTAAATATAAATAAATATATTCTTTTACTAACCCTGATTCTTGTGTAAATAATGTATATTTATCATTATTTTAACCTAAAATAAATAAATAAATGGAAAATAAAGAAGATCAAAGTGTTGGACATGCGAGCCCACAGCGAGCCATTATGCAATAAATGTTATTACAAATATCATTCCCTAATCTGAAATGAAGAATACATAATTTTTATAATAGGTCCTTTAGTACAATTAGGGTTATGTACCATGGCCATCTTAATGATAATACAACTGTTGATTCAATTATTGAATCATAGAGGCTGGTGCTTAGATGAATATCTAATGAGTTAGATTGAGGACTCATCAAGAACCGTCAAATGATTATTAAGAGATGATCTCCAACCTGAGTAGGAGATGGCAATCCTTTCTCAGTTAGGCTGATATCTGACCGACCTCTTGATGCAGGTCCTCTGCATAGGAGTAGAGATTCGGAGGTGTCAGATTAGTTAGGTCAAAGAGTTGATTTAACGAGATCGATAAGTCCTATATCATATGCTGTCATGATATAGGCACACATCCTCTGACCGGAGACATATGTGTTACTATATGTCTGAGTATGTACATTTGGCAGACCAATAGGTTGATGACCTAACCAAGGTCTATACACCGGTGCGCTGGTGTGCATATAAGGGCATATGAGTAATACGATCTCTCAAAGGGATCATACAGGTTCACTACTGAACCGGAAGACATGAGCTCACTCATGAGATATTGGGAAGAATCAAATTCTGTGCGCACGGTCGTCTCGCTTTGGAAGCTTGACCGAATTTGTAGGTTTGATATATACTTTTGAAAAGTATATGATCAAGACCTAGGTATGATATATGCTTTTGGAAAGTATATGATCGATACCAACTCCCAATAATCAAAATGAGAAACTTACTGATAAAACCCTGAAGTAGACAGTATAAAGTTGATCTAATACTTCGGGTTTATTCTGAGTCTTCCAGTATGCAGGATGTATATGTATTGGGAATACCTGAGGGTGATGTGATCATAAACGATTGTATAACCATGACGCTTCCATTCCTAGGGAGTGATGAAACGGGTCTGGATTTTAGTGACTCCTCTCAGTAGAGAAGTAATCTGATCTTGATCCAAATGTTGGACATTGATCTAAATGTGATTCATATGCAATGAGAAGATTAGATTTACGGTCTTGAGTTAATTGAGCATCTATGGGAGGCTCAAGATCTAGATTTGAGATGTAATCTCAATATCCAAGTCACTATACATGGAACAATACAATCACCCCGTCCTTATCTCCAAGTATTCGCGAAGAAATCGCATTATCCTTGAAAGAGTTCGTGGATAATTCTGTTGTTGATATATGTATCCGAGCATTGAGAAAATGGATAATTAAATGTGATTTAATTATCATGAATAATACGAATTTGATTCATATTATAAGGAGAGTTATCTTAGATAATTAAATGTGATTTGATTATCAAAGATGTGAATAATGTGAATGTGATTCATATTATTTTGGCACAAGAGAAAAAGAGATCCAAGATTATTAAATATGATTTAATTATCATGGATATGAATAATGTGGATAGCAATATCCAATTATTCATAATATAATATAAATGTGATTTATAATGTATTAGAGAGAGTTAATTATAATTTATATTTGTTGATTAATTATTAATGTGTATTGGATACACATTGTGTAATTAATTGAAAATGTAAATGATATTTTATTTTGGGTTGTAAATGTGATTCACAATTTTCCAATGGCAAGATTGCAATATTCTCAAAATTAATTATGAATTATTTTTGAAGAATAAATCACAACAAAAGTTGTTGAATTAAATAATGAAGAATTTCATGGAGATATGCAACCTCATGAGATTTCATGAGATTGCCCCACTTGGAAATAAGTGGTCGTCCACTATATTCCAATGGGATTGAGATCTCCATAGAATTTGTCTCCTTATTTGATTAGTTTAATTTTAGGATTGATGTATATTTGATTTGTCAAATATATTTGATCTAAATTAAATCATAAGTTGTTGGCTTTTACTAACAACAATCTTGACCATTGGATTGATCATAAATCAATCTCAACCATTGATTTTATGAGTCCCATGGATTGAGATCCATGGATCCCGAAACCCTATAAATAGAGAGGCATACCATGCTCTTTAGGGCTATGCTATTGAAGCGCATCTCTCTCTCTCTCTCTTTCTCTCTACACGTCTACTCTCTCTTACTCTCATATGGCCGTCCACCATGGATGCCCTAGAGGGAGTCACCATCACCGCAGCGTCGTCATTATGCTGCCCGATCGTTTGCTCATGGATCTTCGTCTCCTTCAATGCGTCTCACTCGTGAAGAAGACGTCGGATCTCATGTGTCGAGATCAGGAGATCCGCCGCTTGGATCATCAACATGGATTGCGAGAAGCACACGATTCATCCCTGCGCTCGCAAGCGTCTCCTCCGTTGGATCGGACTTGAGACAGGAGGTCTCTTCGTTTAGAGATGATCGCAACCAAGCTTCAAGAGGTAATCCTATTACTTGATTGTGGTTTAGATGAAATGATTTGAGAATTGTTCTTGGATCATGTGGTTTCGTCGCATGATTTTTTTTTAATTTCCGCTGCATAGAACAACTAGTACGACTAGTCGTTCCTCATCGTATTCGATACGACGCTCACGTTTCTGTGATGCGCTTGACGATTATACCATATCCTTCACAAAGTCTGTATATATGTAATATATACAAGATGACTCTGACCCCGAGAGAAGGTCAGGACTTGACTTGATTGACCATGAATTAAGAGGGGGAGATAAGGCCTAAATATCAAAAATTCATAAATTCAATATGCATGTGTGCATATTCCTCAGTTGTATACTACTATATGTATATCACATAGTTCATTCACTAATTTATTTATACCCAAATTCACCTCAAACATAATGGTTTTCTTCTTGAAACTTGTACATAAAAATCTTTTGTAAATAATAAAAATAATTGCAAAAACAACCATTGTACATTATGTAAATAACAACACTCTGAAAAAGCTGCAAATCTCAACTTGTTAGACGAATATCTTCTCCACCAAAAAATAAAATTAATCAAACTCACTTTCATTGTACTACATATTAAATAATATTTAAAATGGAGTTGGTTTCATAAAAATCAGAGTTAACGTGTGAAATCTGGCTTTTTAGGGTACTATTGTATATTATACCTATGTATAGTATATGCATATTTTTTATTTTTTTATTTTCCTTGTATTTTTGTATAATTTGTATTTTAAACTACTTGAAAATATTGTATTAACTTATATAAAATACAAATGAAAATCACAAAATCACAAAATCAAAAATCAACAAAAAGAAAATAATGTATATATTGTATATGTAGCACTATGTGTATATTGTAAATATACCTCTCTATTTAACCTAATAAATCACTTCATAAAAATCAAATAAAAATATCATTAACATCTTTGTAAAATATTGTGAGTTAATAAGTTAATAAATTATGTGCATATTTATAGATTAAAAAATTAAAAATCATGATCTTGTATAAATAGGTATACATACCTGCAAATAATGCATTTTATTTATTTATTTATAATTTTCTATACATTATTTAATAAATTAAAAATCACCATAAATAAGTTAATTAAATTACTAACACTTTCCCTTTACATTATTTTTTATTTTAATTCATTTTCTGTTTTATTTTTCATTTTTCCTCATTTATCTCTTTTGTCATTTTCCATGTTTTGTCTTATCCTAGCCGCACACTGATTGGCTGAACCCAGATCTGTTGACCTAGGTCAACTCCCCAGTCTCCCCGCATTTCCCACTCTTTCGCATGCTAGCCCATCCTTCACGATTTTCCCCACACAAATCGATCATTAACCCATCATGATTCCTTATCCTATTTTGTACCCGTAACAACTAACCTCATCGCTCAACCATTAATTCCATCTTTCTCGCCTTGATTCGCTCACATTTTTAAATTCAAATCACGTTGGACCCTCTACCTACTTATACTCCATAATATTCCCCCGCCTCATTTTGATCCATTTTGAGCAATTCCACGCACGAGAGTGGCTTATGGAGTGAGACGCAGTGACAAGGTATCTCCTCTTCGATCGGGAGTGCATGTGAGCCACCGCTTGAAGGCGTGATCCATCTACGTTGCTGGACTTCCTCCGCCGACATTGAAGCTTCTCTGTTTCAGTAACAGATCAAGGTAAAGACCCACCATATTCTTCCTTAGGTAATGCATGTTCATTTTTCTCTTATTTCGCATTTCAAAATTATTGGTTTCTATTTTTTTAGCTTGATTTGATCATCGACTATCCGTGCTCCAATATGCAAGATCAGAGCTCTCTAATCACTTTCATGTACACCCGTCCCGACCTTCACCTTCGCACGGCCTTTATCCATTGTCCTCCACATTTGACCCCCCGATCACTCCAGATCTGAGGTTCGATCTCCATCTAACCACCTTCGCTAGAGATCCTCATCCCTTTACCATTTCCCTTATTTTTTGCTAATAAAGTAGGTCAGAGAACCCCCTCCGAGCACTGAGTTATCTGCAGGGATTAGGAGTGGTATAGAGTACATAAACGACACCTAGAGGTCCACTTCAAGTTGCAGAACCTTCCTACCTCCAAATAACATCCCAACCACCTTCGAGCGTCGTGAAGCTGTTGATTAGAGAGAGAAGCATCGTAGGATCGAGCCGTACCTTTCATGAGAAGAATTGAATGGAGATCGACTACCCTTTTGCCGATTGAAACTCACCCAACCATCCATTCAAAGGCGTTCTTCCAGATAGTTTCAAAGGCATCCGATCAAGAACACAAGTGCTAGATTAGATCAACGACGTCCATTTACGCACAAACGCCAACCATGGATCGAGCCCTCCAGATTGAATCCACGTCATCCATGCACGATATTATCTTAGCCGTCTGATCAACATCTAGAGCCATCTCCATCGTTGATTACACCACGTGTATTAGGGGTACAGTTGCCTTCCTACCCCTGCCTTTCTTCATTCGTAAATAAGTCCCTCCTGGGACATGTCTGCTTGTAGTCTTTTTGGTAATTGCATTGTTTACCTCGATATTTATTTTAATTGTTTTTCAATATTGTTTGAACTGCAACATGTGTATTGCACGTTTTTTCTTGGGTATATTGCAGTAAAAGTCTGCATTTTTTGTCATTAATTTGCCCCTGGAAATAGAATAATTACAATTATATCTATCCCAGCGCCACTCACGTGTACTAGCATGCACATTTTTGGGCAAATTGCATGTTGGGCCCTTCTAATTATTTATGTGTTATGCATTTAGTATTTAAATTAATTTTCTTTGCATTTAATACCCTATGAGTTTACATATAATTTTGCATGTTGGAATTGGTTTAAAAATAACAAATCTTCATTAAAAAATCCATAAAAATGACTTTAACCTCATGTTAATTTCATTTATTCATGCTAATTTTTATTTTACATTTTATTCCCTTTTAATAATTCAAAAACTCCAAAAATTTCTCCTGTTTGCGTTGAAAATCAATAAAAATATAAAAACTTTTCTAAAAAATCCGAAAAAATCATGTTCTATTGTTTTGATTTATTTTATTTTCTGACCAATTTTCATTCACTAATTATTTGTAAAAACAAAAAATAGAAAACATTGAAAATACTAAAAAAACATTTGAAATGACAGAAATCCAAAAATTTTTGTAAAAATTCTTTACGGAAAACTTGGATTATAATTGATTGTGCAGTTTCCTAATTTTTTATCTCATTTTAGTTTTTAAAATCCAAAAATATTGACATTGTTTTCTATTAACATTATTTCATGTTTTTGATTTATTTGAAAACTTAAAAAAATCTCAAAATTCTGGAAAAATCACAAAAACATAAGAAAATTTCAAACCCCCAAAAATTTTTATGTTAATTTTCTGTTTATTTTTGCTACACTTCAAAGTTCCAAAAAGTTGTATTTTTCTTACTTCTTTCTTTATTTCTATTATTTGTTTTAATTTATTTTATTTTTAAAAATAAAAATATTTGCAAAAACTTTAAAAATCATTTACAAAATCAGAAAATATAAAAAATATAAAAATAAAAAATTCATAAAAAAATTTAAAAAAAATAAAAAATTTACAAAAACCAAGAGTAGTATGGATAGAATATCCTCTTTTATTTCATTGTTTTTCATTGAATTAAATAACCCTCATAATTTTTGTTGCCTCCCTGAGTTTGATTCAGTACGCTATACAGGTAAATTAAATAGCAAATTCTCTTGTTGACAAATCTATATTTTATATTGGCTTGAGAAATAAATAAAAAATTTTTGTTGAGGGATTTTTAGGGTTGCAACGACATTGCATTAATTTTCTTGATTAAACCCCATAAAAAATTCATGTTCAACAAATAGCACCATTGCTGGGGAGGCATGGCGAGGGTAGCTAGGTTTTCCTTTTTAGCTTGCTATTCTTGGTTCTAGATACCTGTTTGTTTTCTTTTTATTTTTGCCTTCTTATAGTCATATATCTCTTGTTCATATTTTTTGTCACTTGTTCATATCTTGTTCTTCTATTTCTGGTCTTTTATCCATTTCGTTATGTGTCTATATTCTCTGTATATATAGGTATATATATTGTGTGGATTCCAACTTGTTGAGGAGTGATCAACGCTTGCAGGATCCGCTTTATCAGACGCCGAAATCTCCCCAAGATCAGATTTAGGGATTCATTTGAGATCCATTTCACTTGCTCTTCTCATTTTGCCTCTTATCCACTTCTGTGTGTGTCTTTTTTATTTGTCTACATTGTCAGCTCTACTTTCTTCTTATATTTTTGCTCATATTATCATAATTGTGTTTCTTACATATTATTGTGTTTCCTCTTTCTTGCAAGGGCCTGACGAGCGAGAGCAGCATTCCTAGGAGCGCCGACGCATCCGAGCAAAGCAGAGACCCTCATTTCTTCATTGAACTGCAGGAGACCGTAGGAGGAGGAGCATAATAGTTGGAAGAAGTAGATTTTTCAAACAAATTTTTTATTTTCTGTTTAGAAATTTATTTCACATTATTTTTGCAAAATTTTGTAATAATTTCTGTTTGGCATTTGCCACTTTTTCTGTTTTTTAAAAGGATATTATATACCTTATGTGTGTGGGGTTTATTTTGCCAAGTGACGGTGCACTTGGGGGACCTCACCGGTTCTTGTTTTCATTGACTCTATTTTTTTCTCGTGGTTTTGAGTGCTTGAGCCTTTAGAAGTAGATTTTATTATATTTCTTAAGTCCGGTAATCGATTAGGTCCAAAGTCCTTAAAAGAATATATGTTTCTATAGACTAGATCATAGAATTGGACCTAGTCAAATTAATTGGTTCTTGCCTGCTAATAGAAGTTACTTCTAGGATGATTCTCATGCATCATTTAGTTTAGTTTTATTTATGTATTTATTTTTATATGTGGATCACTTTGCTTGTAGAGTGTCGGTGTAAGGTACACATCTCTTCCTTCGCATGCATCATTGATTTCCCATGCATCGGCTTTTCTAATTTCCTTCCCTGTTTTCACTCACATAAGATTAAAAGGAATTAGAAAATTCGTTTGACTGTTTGTTTGATGAAAAACTAAAATTTATAACTATATAAAATCGAGACTGCTAAAAAAAATTCGACCCTAACAGAAATGTAAGGACAAATCATCATTGTTTTGGGGAGAGTAACCCCCTCATTGTTTGCAGGTACTTACCTCCAGATAGAGTGGGTGAGGATGCAACCATAAGGATAGAGCTCAAATCCCTGGACTTGTGCCCTATGCTCATGTACACATCTCTGTGGTGTATGGTTGAGATGCAAGCACTTACCTCAGACGTTAGAAAATCATTTTTGTGTGTTCATTCTCCTTTCTCCCTTTGAGCTTGATATTAAACCCGACAACACCGGGCAGATAGTCATTTTGGGGAGGATTGAGAATGTACACTGGGCGATAGCGGTGACTCACCTTGTGTGTTTGGTAGTAAATAACTTCTTGTAGATTTACTAAAACTAAAATTGAAAAGATAAAAGATCGAACTCTTACGGTCTCTACTTGTGTTCAGTTGGTGAATTGGGGGTTGGTATTGTGTTTGTTTGTTGGTGTAAAGATCCTTCTGCGCCCTTCACACCTTTTCTTCATTTTTCTTTTTGTGTTGTCCTTCGTGTTCTCGCATCTTTCCTATTGAAAAGATGTTGGATTTGAGTATTTCTTGTTTGGACTCTGCAAGCTCATTTCACACTCTAGTCCGGTCATCTTATATTTGGGAAGACTCACTTTCTGAATATCCCTCTTTCTCCACATCACCCATCTATTCATCCAATCCATTGTTTGAGATTGACTATAATCTCAATATGTCATTTGAGACTCCACCATTTTCGAGGATTAGTCTAGTGCCATTTACATTTTCAAAGTCAGAATCAGAGCACTTGATTCCACTGAAGGGTAAGGGTTCCATGGTAGAGTAGTGCGATATCAATAATACGATGTTAGCTTCCATACAAGCCATACATGCACAGTTGGCTGAACAAGCTGACATCCAGGACAGTTTGAGAGATTTGATCTTAGAACTAAGGAATGAGAGACAAGATAGGAGCGGGGAGGATGGGCAGGAAAATGGAGGAGGGAATAGGGGAGGAGGAGATCAACTCATTGAGCTAGTGGCTAAGCTCACACATAAGGATGCCTATAATCCAGGGGCATGACAGATGAACACATGTATTCAGATACTTGCGATTCATGGGCATTTTGAGCTTAATTCCACAATTTTACCACTCCTCCCAATATTCCACGAACACATCAATGAAGAACCTTATGTACACCTCCAACAGTTTGACCACATATGTGACACAATACACTACCCTAATATCCCATTAGAGGTAGTGAAGATAATAGACTTCACGTTCAACCTTATGGATAAGGCATTATATTGGATTAATCACTTAGGAAGGGTTGTTACATCCTGGGAAGAGTTGAGATCAACCTTCTTGAATAAGTACTATCCCCTAGGACGACTGAATGAAATGCGGTCCCTGATTGCCAACTTCTCCCAAATGTCCCATGTGCATATTTACAAGGCGTGGGAAAGATTTAAGGATTTAACGGAGAAGTACCCCCATCACGATATTCCAAAGACAAGCCTTGTGCAGAACTTCTTTGGGGATTTAAGCATTGAGAACCAGGAATTAGTAGATGCTGCTTGTGGGGGATCCCATTTCAACAAGGATGAGTATGTAATTTATCAGATTTTGAAGGAGATGGAGGAGAGCTCCACATCTCTTTCTTCTTCATGTGCTTTTTCGAAGCACCCAATTACCTCTCCTTCAGCACCTGTTGACACGAGTTTTTTGGGGTTTTTAAATCAAGATATAAAAATAAAATGCGCAGTAGTCGTTGCAACCCAAATATCCTACAACAAACAAACAAATTTTCTTCTTCTCAAGCTACATAATTAATTACAAGAATAATGAAGCGGGAGAAATTTTTTCTACTTATTTACCTGTATAGCAACATGATCGAACTCAAGGAGGCTACAATTCCTGAGGGTTATTCAAATAATCGAAAATCAATTAAAAGAAAAAGGGAACCTCAAATGCAAACAATCTTGTTTTTTTTGTGAATTTTTTCTTTTTATTTTTTTTTTCTATTTTTTTATTTTTGATTTTCAAATTTTTAATGATTTTGATTTTTACAATTTTTTATTTTCAAAAATAAGGAACAATATGCATAAGGGAAGAAATATGCACATCGCACTCTTTTTGTATTTTTCAAAATAGTCAGAAATATTTAGAAAATTATAGAGAAAATATTTTTGGGTTTTAAAGGCTTTGAAATATTTTTGGGATTTTTTATAGAATTTTAAGATGTTTTTGCATTTTTCTAAAGATCAAATAGTGGCAAAAATGATAAAAAGTGCACATCCTAGAGTAATTTGCAACTAAAAATATTTTAACTACCCAAAACTCCTTGAGACTATTTTTATGCTAAAATATAGACAAATATCTACAAATAGGAAGTGAAATCACGATTTTAGGATTTTTGTAGAATTTTCTGTGATGTTTCTAAGATTTTTGATATTTTTCATTTTTTTGGGTTTTGAACAGAATTAATGCACGAAAATTGGATAGGAATTAAAAGATAATAAAATAAAGCTAATATACTTTTTTGGAATTTTTTGAGCAATATTCAATTTTATATGAAATTTTGAATTTCAGGAAGAGAAAATGACACTATTTTTGATTTTTTAATAATAACAAATGAAATTAAAATGCAATGAAATTTATATACAATGAAGATGCACACAACGAACGTCTAACTTGATTTTTGCAGAATTGATTGAGTAAGACAAATATTTATTCCAACAACAAAGAGCATGCAAATAAGAGCCTGGAAATGAAGGACTGAGATGCTAATTATTCAATGTTTTGGATTAAACAATATCAGGAAATGAATGCGAGATAAACTTTTCAAATTACCCAAGAATGGCGTGCAACACACGTGCTGCTCTGGAGGTGGGGGTCTTCTTGCAATTTTTGAAAGTTCCAAGGGTATGATAGAAATTTGCCCATTTTTTTATTTTTATACCCTCCCCTAGGGTTATGTTCGTTCCTTCAAAGATGGGGAACAAGGGTAAGAGGGGGCCCCTCTTTCTTCTCCTCCAAGCCGTAGGAGGTGGTTGCGTGGTTTGGCAGTCGGCACGCTGCGGTAGGTCTTCAACGGAAGGCGGTGGTCCTGGGCTCCTGGAGGGGCGACTCGACATCGGCTGTGGATGCTTTTCATTCCTCTAGGAAAATTTGGAGATCAACAGAGAAGTAGAGCTCTGACGGCTAGGGATTGGGAGCGGGGCGGTGTGAGGATCTGGTTGGCGATCGACGGTTATCGGCGGCCGATCTCGACAACTAGAGCGGCCAAATGGTTCCAGGAAGGGGGAAAGCATGACCAAAACGGCGGAGGTGTGGCAGGGTGACACACACCCCATGACGGTTCACGATAGGACTGCTGGCGGAGGGCTCCAGACGGCAGGCTGGATTGCGTGAGGCGGAGGATGATCCACTTGCTTTTTTTATATTTTTTATTTTTTTTGTAAAAACGGGACAGAATTTTTTTTTCAAATATAGAAATTGCAGAGATATTTTTATATATATATATATATTTTACTTTTTTTTGTAAATTCCTGCAAAACAAATGTCAGGAAGGAAAACAATATATTTTTTGTGTTTTTGTGTTTTTTTGAGATAGAAAAGGACTTAAACACGGTGCATCATCTTTGCTTATTTAAATAAATAAATAAATAATTTAAAAAAGATGTGAATGAGGATACGACGAAATGGAAGAATCGAATTCGAGTCTCTGGCCACTGTGTGTGGGCCGAAGTTGAGAGATCGTGGGGGATAGAACGTGAACGTGGAGAGATCAAGAAAATGAGATGAAAAATCAGAATTGAAGGTGGATCAAATCATAATGATGGATTCTAAGCTCTAAAAAAATGACAATGAAATAAAAATGCGAGAAATAAAACTATGATAACCTAGATTAAAAATAAGAGAAGAAAAATGGATCTCACCTTATGAGCGGAAGAGAAACCGTCATCACCTCAATGAAGGCCGACTCGCTGTCATCGGACGGCTCGGAGGCTAGGCACCCTTCTGTGACAAGATAGCTCTTCGAGAATAGGCTCCTCTCACCAAAGATTTATTAATTTGAAAATAAGGGAAGAGGAGCCATATTAATAGAAAAAGATGGAGTTTGAATTTCAAAAAAATGAAGATAACATATGAGAGAAAAATTTTGAAATGAGATAAAGATGAGAAAGGATTAGTGTTACAATTATTTACAAAAATTATTTTTTGTATTTTTGTCACTTAATTAAATTGAATAAAAATGTTATTTTTTTTTTATTTTTTATCGTGGTTATTTAAGAATAACAACTATATACACATACTATATACATATGGTATATTATATACATAGTTAAATAAGGAAATTAGTTTTTTTGTTTTATATTTAATTAATTTATTTATTTTTATTTTAAATAATTAGTAAAAAATGTTTACAAATACAATATGTTCAAATAAATGGTAAAATTGCACAAACCACCCTAGAAAATCAACTTTTCAACCATAATTCCAAAAATTATGAAATCATAGCTATTTTAAAGATAATTTAATTTAGAATATAATGGAAGTGAGTTTGGTTCAATTTGAGTTCATATGGAGTCGGAATTGGTTCACTTAATGGCCTTTTCCAAGTGTGGTTGCTTTTATTCTGTACATGATTTTATTTTGCAAACATTTTTATTAATTATAAAACATTTTTATTTTCCACTTTTGTTTTGAAATTATTTAATTTGAGGTCAATTTATGTACAAATAAAATAGTGTAAGTATATAAATATACACATCACACATTTTTTTGGAAATTTTGATTAAGGACCCTATCTCCCCCTACTTTATTCCTAATCGATCAGGTCAAGTATTGACCTTCTCTCGGGGTTCGAGTCAGCCTGTATCTATTACATATATACAATCTTTTTTTCTTTATTTTTTCTTTTCTTTTCTTTATTTTTCCTTTATTTATTTATTTTAGGTTAAAATAGTAATAAATGTACAATATTTACACACAAATGCAAGATAGTAAGAATGTGGAGTTAGTATTATATACATGTGTTTTATAAGGGATTTTAAGCTAAAATAAATGAATAAAGACGATGAAATGCAGATTCATCAGTACACCACAAGGCTGTCAACATTACAACGTCACATGATGTGGATAGGGTGGACAGTGCCGATCTAACTATCATAGGAAATCACATATCCAAAGTGGACATAATAGAGAAACAATCCAAGGAGCTTGAGAAGCTACATGTGATTGAACAGATAACTAAGAACCTTGATAAGATGGATGACATCATAAAGTATTTGGAGCTTCTTGTCAGTACGACTAGTGCATGTCAGAGTGCGACTGCAACAACCGATACTTCTACTCGTGAGCAAACTTCTTCCACTTTAGCACAACATAGTACCAGAGGACCATCTATAGTTCAGCACATTTACTACGTGCAGACCTTGGACCAGATCTCGCAACAGTGACATCAGATTGTGTTGTACCAGCAGGAGAAACCTTATATCCATGAGCAACAGTCTTCACCTCCACCTCTCATTCATGAGGTGAATGGTATCTGGTTCGATTGAGAGCGCATCTATCCCCGTCCGTCAAGGAAAGGTCAGTTGGGTTCCTTGCCGAATCAGAGACTTGTCCACCATTTTTAGGGAGGGAGACCACACCACAACACCAACGAATACAACCTCATTTCTCATCTCCACTACACATCCAGAACTGGAGACATGGACAACAACAAATGTCGTCTACATATCCTCACCAGCCTTACTATCAGCAATAGTCTGTATCTTATGGGCAGTTTTCGTATCCTCCTCCTTATTATCAGCAGTAGTATTCTGGATACCAACAACCTCCACACTACCCGTCTCTGTAACAACCAGTCATTGATCATCCAGGGGCACCTTCGGTGAATCCCACACTAGATCAACTTGTATTACTGATGAAGAATATGAATGATCTGACTTAGAGGCTTGATGACTTGACCACCACCAATACATTGATTCCAGCCAGGTCGAAGCTAATCCCAACAATTTCAGATGCAAGAAGCAGGTAGCCCATGATCCATCCATACCGAGACATGTATGGCCTTTGATTTTACATGTTTATCTAACAACATTCATCTCAGGAGCGGTAGGAGATTGCAGCGACCTACATATAAGTTGGGATTGAACATGGACGCTTAGAGAGTTTCACCGACTTCATCATCTTCCTCACCAGTTGAGCAGTGATCTAGTGTAGCAGAGCCAGATCTTGGAGTATCACCATCACCTTCACCTCCTTCTTTACCATCACTAACTCCATCATTATTAAGAAAAAAATTAAAGGAGAATTAAGAAAGATGTAGTGCTGAGTCAGTCATGAAGGAGAACACACCAGTCATTGAGTATTATTCTACATCTGTTGTAAAGCCTTGAACTTGGTCTCTTTTGGATCCTATATCATAAGATCTGACTCGTTAGGAGGAAACCAACGAAATTTGTTTCGTATAAATCCGACTTTGTTTGGAATTGTTATGATTTTTGGAAGAAAGATAAGTAAGGAGACTTAAGATGTCATTAATCCTTAATGGACATCATTAAGACTAATTAAACATGATGAAGTAACTAATGATGGATTGAGATTGTTAATGACCATTAGCAGACACTAATCAATGGTAAGCAAAAGTTAAGCATAAGCTGCAAAGGTTAAATAACGATTAGTAAAAATTAAACATGATAGCACTAACTAAGAATCATTAGCGAATCTAGAATCTTCTAGATAATTCTAACTTAGGCCTTAAGTTTTGTATAAGCTTTGGCCAAAACCATGGGCCAAAACTATGGGATGCGAATCGTGGTTAAGGGTTAAACCAAGTTTTACTAATCATGGTTAGCGGTTTTATGAAGCCTATAAATAGCCCCCACTACCCATTCATTCTCTATGATTTCCACTACCACCACTACCCCAAGGGCTAGGGTCGAGAGATCGGGATGAGGGCTGGGAGGCGAGGAAGGAGCGCTAGCGAAGCGTTGCTGGGTGGACGAGGAGAAGGAAGGTATGACCCTCTAGTTGGATTCGTAAGTAAGCTCTAACCTGAGCTAGGTTTTTAATTCATCTTCTTTTTCCAGCTTAGTTTTCAAATAATCTTCCTTTCATATTAGTTTTCTATTGTGGTTCGAGGAGAAATCTGTGTAATATCTTACTTAGGTGCGGACGACTATGCACGTCAGTGAAACTTGTGATTCGTCACACCTTCACTCACCTAAGACGTGTAGTGTCTACTGATTCTCAATCGCTTCTAGTTCTGTTATATTCTTTCGATTTCTCTTTTAGACTTGTTTTGAAGGAGAAATCTGTGTAACACCCTACTTAAGTGTGGACGGTCATGCACATCAGTGAACCGTGTGATTCATCACACCTTCACTCACCTAAGACGCGTGGTGCCTATCGATTCTCCATTGCTTACAGATTGATTATATTCTTTCGGTGTCACTGTTGTTTTCCTCTCGGTGATTTTATAGAGGAAACTCTTTCCATTTTTCTTTTGAAATATGTCTTGATATAAGGGGAAACTCTATTAAAATTTCCTAGAAATATGTCCCGATATAAGTGGGAAACTCTACCGAAATTTTTCTAAAAATATTTCCCATTATAAGGGGAAACTCTACCGAAAGTTT
Organism: Ottelia alismoides; assembly: GCA_037367405.1. Classification (NCBI taxonomy): domain Eukaryota; kingdom Viridiplantae; phylum Streptophyta; class Magnoliopsida; order Alismatales; family Hydrocharitaceae; genus Ottelia; species Ottelia alismoides. The sequence continues at coordinate 265,710 of JAZKJV010011089.1, forward strand.
CCTAGAAATATCACCCCGTATAAGGTGAAGCTCTGTTAAAATTTCGAGAGAAAACATGTTCTTCGCGTTCTTTGTGTTCTTCATGTTCTTGACATGTTCTTAGTATTCTTGATACGAAAATGAAATTGAATCATTTCAGGAGCCGTATGTCATCCTTTCTGAAAATGAATCATGATAAAGCACAACCTACGCGAGAGAGAGCTCGATTAGGTAACGAAATCCTTCCTTTTACCCCTGGGTTTTCATACAATATCATTGAAATTCCTGGTTTTATATTCTTCGTTACGAAGAACCCTAATTTAGCTATTTTTGAGAAAACATAGAAAGTTGCTTTGTAATTCCCACTAAAATAACGCCTAAGCATCGAATAGATGCATTGGCTTGGATAGTTTGAGTTTGGGAGCTAAAATAAACATAAATATGCGTATATATACATATGAATCAATATATATATGTAAGTCTATACTCAGTGTTGATGAATATGAAAATCGAAGGCTTAACGGAAGAATTACATCATGGGAATTGATGTGTATTGAATTAGATCCTGAAAAGGATTGTGTGTTACATTAAGAATGACTTGGATTAGATACTATAGGTCGGGCATGCAACCTATAGGTTTGTCATAAGAACTTCCGTATAGACAAGACAAACCTAGGTGGTACATAATTGCCTGGATATGTTGAGCGCGCGAAATAAATTATTTGCAATGCATGGTATTCGGCTTCCATTAGGCAGGTTGACTGACTGAAGATGTGGTCATGCCATGTGGAGGCACGGGGGGTTGGATAGTGGATGGGTCACGATAACATGTATTCAAAGCCGCTAGTTTATGTGATTAAAGGTTAGCCTGTGGTTTTAAGCTATCGGGCCATCAAGGACGGTGTGCTTCTTTGTTTGTAAGGCTGAGGATTTGAAACCTTGAATAATAAAAAGGAAATTGTCAGGGTAGCATTGGAAGATTGGTTGAGGCGATGTGCGATGACATAAGCTCACCAGATCAACGCAATCTCCAATCCCAAAGTGTCCACATCTTCAGAGTCCATAAATGGCGAGGTTTTCCTGGGACTAATCCATGATGTGGAATAGAGAATAGGATTAAACTAACAAGAAGAAATGAAACTTTCTGGTATAATAAGTTTTGCTAAACTACACTCCTTGTTTATGTTTCTCTTCTTCGTTACTTAGCACTCGCTAATCTTCTTCCTATGATTTATGGAAACCCAACATGTGTCGTTGAGCCATCACAAGGACTTTAATAATCCAACCATCTAACAATAGTAGCCATCCAGTCAGACATACTAGCTTTACTCTATAAGGTAGTTGGTAATGTTTTTGTGAATTTCCTTTCCAGTTGATGTACATGTAAATGGTTATAGTGGGACATTGTATCATGTAAACTTGGAAGAAGTGCTGAAATACTTCCTTCTTGGTATTTTTAATTGCAGTATGTTTCTGAATGTTAGTTGTGATTACTGAATAAATTATTGCTGAGTAACCAAATACAGATATGGGGAGGATCTGACGACCCAGAATTGGGGTTGTGACACCAATAGACCAAGCACTTCGTCCTATTTTTCCTTTGGTACCTTCTGTTCCTGTATTAGATAACATTGTACAGACTGATCCCGGTTGTCCAACTGTATATAATGATTGTAAATTGAATAAGAGAAATGAGCAACATGATGTTTCTTCTGATTTTGTTCCATTTCCTTCAGCTTTGAATAAAACCAGAAAAAACCAAAAATTAAAAACAACACTATCTGATCCTGGAGTGGTAGAGATCCTTTAGAATATCTTTTTAGAGATGCCACTCCTTAAGGCCATGGAGTGACTGCAGTCAAAGAGGGAATGAAAGAAGCCTGTACTCAAAAGAGTCAATCAAAGCAAAACAGATGAAAGAAAACATAAAAGCACATCTTAACCATGGCCAAAGTTCATTCTATTAGCAACCTCCTGCCCAAAAAGAAAGATAAGGGAGCACCTCACATCCGTTGCCACATCTTTGATCAAGAATTTGATCGTACTCTTCTCGATAGCGGATCCTCCATTAATCTCATGCCATCCTTACTACTCACTGAGTTTGGGTTCGAGCCTCTTAGATCCACCAAGATGATCCTTTAGTTTGCTGATAGATCGATTAAGAGGCCAAGAGAAATTTTAAAGGATGTTATTGTAACGATGCAAGGAATGAGATTCCCAGTTCATTTTGTTGTTATGGATATGGATACCTCTGCACCGTTACTCCATACCTCGATCATACTTGGTCGGCCATTCCTTTAAATTACTGAAACGGTAGTTGATTATGGTACTGGAGAGATCATCTTTCACTCCAGCAGTGATAAGATGAAGATTGAGACGATCCCCGATCCTAGGCCATCACCGCCACCAGCAGTAGTAGATGAGAGAGAGATGGTTACATCAGATTCTGAGGACTGTGATTTTCTTGTTGAGTTTCGAGATATAGATCTATTCACTGATTTCATGGACAAACAAGGGTTCATTTGTCAGAAGGACCTTCTGGAAAGCACAATCACCTTGAGTTCCCTTATTGATCATTCTAATTTGTCAGCTGATGGGAGTTTGAGCTGTATTCTGAGGATCATTCTGAGTTTTTAGAGGTACAATTTGAGATTCATGAGACACATTCATTTTTGAGATTACTGCTGAGATACCTCCCATCGAGACATACTTGTATAGAATTCTAACCATTCTGTTGATCCATTCCTTTCTAAAAAGAGATCATTTGTTGTAGACCTTTTTGAGATTTTACTTGCTGAGCCTACAATAGCCATACACATAGTGTAGATTATTTATCATCTACTAGTGCAGTTGTAGAGGTTATCACATAGTAGATTCAGACCTCACCCGAGCTTAAGGCTTTACCGTCAACATTGAATTATGCCTTCCTTGCGCCCTCCCCCCCCCCCCCCCCCCCAAAAAAAATTTCTCCGGTCATCCTCAGCTCGCAGTTGACCGGAGAGCAAGAATCTTGTGTGCTAGAGGTTCTTGAGAGAAACCGCATGGCCATTAGATGGAATATTTTAGATCTCCATAGGATTAGTCCAGCTTTGTGCTCGCATCATATCTACTTAGATGATGACAACAAAACCTCCTTTGAGTGTCAGCGTCGTTTAAATCCAAACCTCTAGGACATTGTCATGAAAGAGATCAGGAAATGGTGTTATGCTGGCTTTATTTATCCCATCTCGGATTCCAAGTGGGTCAGTCCTTTACATGTGGTCCCGAATAAATTCGAGATTACTATCTTTAAAAATGATTGTGGTGAGGAGATTCCGAATCGTGTACCTACTTCATGGCGTATCTGTGTAGATTACTGGTGCCTGAATTCTTCTACCAAGAAAGATCACTTTCCACTGCCCTTTATTGATTAGATTATTGAGAGGTTGGCAAGGAAGGGGTTCTTTTGTTTCTTGGATGGGTACTTGGAGTATAACCATGTTGCAATCACTCTTGAGGATCAGGATAAAATTGTTACTTGTCTGTTTGACACCAACACCTTTAGATGGATGCCCTTTTGATTGTGTAACATCCCTGCTACATTCCAAAGGCGTATGTTGGACATTTTTACCGACATGGTAGATAGTTTTTTTGAGGTCTTCACAAATGATTTCTTGGTTTACAAGGATAGCTTTGATACATGTCTTACTCATTTAGAATGAGTACTTCAACATTGTCATGAGGTAAACTTAATGCTCTCGTGGGAGAAGAGTCACTTTATGCTGAATAATGGAATTGTATTGGGCCACTCTGCAAACATGGTATGGAGGTTGACCTGACTAAAATTGATGTGTTCTCGAAGTTAGAGCTGCCACAGAATTTGAGTAGTTCAGGTCATTTGTTGGACATGTTGGATTTATAGGCAATTCATTAAGGAGTTCAACAAGATTTCCAGAACTTTAACTGAGCTTCTATTCAAGGAGAGTGATTCTGTTGTTGATGAGAAAGTACTCCTTGCATTTCACCAGATGAAAGACATGGTTACTAGTGCTCCTGTCCTACAAATATCTGATTGTTCTCTCTCCTTTGAGATCATGATGGACACCTCAGATTTTGCAATTGGAGCTCTTTTAAGGCAGAGAAGGGATGGGATACCGCTTGCTATACACTATGCTAGAAAGACTTTGGATGAAGCACAATGTAATTACACTGTCATCGAGAAGGAGATGTTAGTAGTGGTGTTTGCATTAGAGAAGTTCATGTCTTACCTCCTTGGTTCACATGACATGGATCACAGTGCCATACGGTACCGACATGCAAACAAGGATGCTAGATCACTCCTTATCATATGGATCCTTGTTCTCCAGGAGTTTGATTTAGAGATTCAAGATAAACTTGGAGTAAAGAATGTTGTGGCAGATCATCTTTACCCGATCACAGATGCATAGACTCCTGAGAAGTCAATACTTCCCATATCAGAGACCTTTCCAGATGAGACCATTTTTTTGTGGCCTCACTCCCATTGTATGATGATGTTGTGAACTATTTTATCTCCAAGAAAGTTCCACAAGATTGGTCAAAGCACAAGGTAGATAGATTCCTGTCAGAGATACATTTTTACCAGTGGGAGGATCCGTACCTGTTTCGTGAAGGTGCTTATTCTATCTGGAGAAGGTGCATTCCTAAAAAGGAATACATTAGACCACTTGAGCATTATCACAAACTAAAGTCTGGTGGACATCATTAAAGGAAGAGCACGACAACAAAGGTTTTATAGAGTGTCCTATGGTGGCCAACTTTATTTAAGGATGATACATATTATGTTCGAGGTTGTACTAACTGTCACAAATGGGAGGAACATTTGGTTTCAAAGATACCATGCCCCTGCGATATATGTAGATCTCAGATGTTTTTGATGCTTGGGGCATGGACTTCATGGGCCCATTTAGGGATTTCAGTACATCTTGCTTGCTATGGATTATGTTAGTCCTTGGGTGGAGGCAATCCCCACCCGAACCACTGATAGTCGTATAGTTTGTTCCTTTCTCAAGGATCACAATATTGCACGGTTAGGGATCCCTAAGATACTCATTTCAAATGAGGGAATCCATTTCATTAATAGAGAAGTCAAGAAGCTTGTGAAGGAGAATGCCATTGAGTATAGAGTTGCTTATCCTTACCACCCACGGACTAACGGCTTGGATGAGATTTCAAATAGGGAGATAAAGATGATATTGCAGAAACTTGTACGTCCAGATAGGAAGAACTGGTTCCAGATGCTTGACTCTGTTCTATGGCCTTATCGGATGCAATACAAGTCTCCATTGAGAATGTCTCCCTATAGATTGGTTTATTGAAAGCCTTGCCACTTACCAGTTGCATTAATTCACAAATATTTATGGACACTCAGTATATGAAATTTTGACTATGAGAAAGCAGGACATAGTAGGAAGTTGGATATGAACTGATTGCTGGAATTCTGAGATTTTGTATATGACGACTCACTCATGTATATGGAAAAAGTCAAGCGTTGGCATGATAGACATACTAGAAGGAAGACTTTCTCCCCTGATCAGAAAATTTGATTTTTTTGATGCAAAATTGAAGTTGTTTCCTAACAAGTTAAAAAGCAAGTGGTCAGGACCGTTCATTGTGAGAGTTGTGCGTGACAATAATAGTATTGTCATATCTAGATTGTCATCTGACGCACATCCATTTGTTGTGAACGAACAATTGTTGAAGCCATATCTAGATCATGATACATTCATGTCCGAGGTTGATTTCTTATCTGTGGTATCCGGCGATGACTTTTTGACATCTTTTGTGTCTAATACATGAGCTGATTTTCTCTTGTATATATTCTTTCGTTTTATTCTTTCTTATTTTATTTTTATCAGTCACTTCTTTTTTGTGTGTGTGCTGTACTTAGGATGTACTTTATCCTAAGTATAGGGGAGGTGAATGACTTGAGTTTTTTTTCCATTTTTGTCATGTTCCATCACTACTGTTTTGTGCTTATACTTAGGGATCTTTTACACTAAGTATAGGTGGAGTGATGTCGTTCATTTCAGTCTCTTTTACATTTTTATTTTCTTTAATTTCTTTTGTCTCTCATTTATCCTTCAACTTGTTGATAGTCTATTTCTATACTTAGTGGATCTCTTACCCTAAGTATAGGGGAGGACAAATCGAGTCGTCGAGTTTGTTCATTCTTTTCTTGTGTTCTCTCCATTTGTACAGTCTTCTATACTTAAGAATATTTGATCCTAAGTATAGGGGGCTCACTGACTTCTATTCGATTCTTTATATTCTTTGAGTTGTTGTTGTACATATTATTTTCACTTTTCTGTACTTAGCACGAGTTATGTCTTTCTTTGTAGCTCTTTAGTCACTATGAGTACATAGTTCGAGCTAAGTATAGAGGGGTGTCATATATATTGTATATATATACTTTAGCCATAACTCGTATTTTTGTTTGTTAATAATCTGTCTATTACTTAAGAAAATGCTTTGAAAAATGATTTGTAAAATGATTTACAAAATATTTTGTAAACTTGTTTACATAAACTGTTTGTAAAATATTTTGTAAAAACTTTTATAAAATTCTTTGTAAACTGTTTGTAAAATATTTGTAAAACTTTTGTAAAAATATTTTTGTACGAATCTTCGTAAAATTGTTTGTAAAATTATTTTGATTGTAAAATTATTTATAAATTATTTTTGAATTAAAATTATGTGTATTTTACAAAATCTTTGTAAAACTTTTGAAAGTAAAATGTTTGCAAAAACCTATTTGTACAGATGTTTGTAAAATGATTTGTAAAAATATTTATAAAATAGTTTGCAAAACATTTGTAAAACTTTTGATTTTTTTGTAAAAAAATTTTAAAAATGTTTTTCAAATCTTTTGTAAGATGTTTGAAAAGCTTTGTATTTTTTTTGCAAAATTATTTTATCACGTGAGACATAGATTATGGGATATATTTGTAAAATCCACGTGTGTATAAAAACCTTAATCACTTGTCCTCTTGTAAATAAGATTCTTTGTTGTATATAAAATCCTTTTATACAATGTGTATCTAAAACTTGTAAATAAAATCATTTTGTAAAATCTTGTAAAAATATGTACAATCCTTTTATGTATACTTTTATATATTCCTTGTAAATACATTCAATCTTCTAACTCTATTCTTCGTTATAAAAATGAAAATGATTATTCTTTTCTCTTCTTTTCTTTCAAAAAAATGCTTTGTATATATTTCTTGCATTTGCAAGCACATTTTTCAGAATGGTATTGGCATTTAAACTAGTATGGAATAAAATCGAAGAATGGAGCTTGGTTAAGACCTTAATCTACTTAATCATGGGTTCCTTATTGGAATTGGAATTGAGATTCTTTAGGTCTATAAACTTAATTCTTTGGGAACCACAAGACTTATTTCATTGTCATCTTTACTGCCTAAGTAGAATATTTCGGAACTCACATATGACTCTCATTGATAATGACATAGCTTACAAACCTGCACTTACACTTTTCTCACCTCAATTGAAGTGATAGAGGACTGAATTTGCTGGCATGAGACACAAGCCAATGGAAACATCAGAAGTCACACATTTGTAGCCATTGTACCTCAACCTGGTCCAATTACAATGAGGTCTAACGATGGAATGAGGTGGGTTGCAATAAAGCTTTAAAAGAGGGATAGTCTTCTGGCTCAAGAGGAAAAACTCCTTACATACATGTTGCACCTTTGTATATATTAAAAAAAGAGATAAAAATAAAATAATATATCTCTCTCTCTCTCATCATAAGCAAGGCATATGCCTCAAAGTCAGATATTTGCGAGCCTACAGTGGATGACTTGGCTACACTGGTCAAGCATCCTAGGATAGGTAGCTACACTAGTTACCATCCATTCTTTTCTGCACCTCCTTCTCTTGAGCCGGTTGCACTTCAACTTAGAAGAGAATACCCTGCTTCTCGAGGAAAGAGTTATTGGATTGGGGAACTAGGTTTACCATGTTGGAGAAGACTGACTTTTACCGCTTCACCCAAGGAAAGCTACATATCACTTACACTGTACAAGAAAGATTCATAGTCATAAGTGTTTGCATATGAGTTGACTTTTTCTGACCTGGCTATTAAGGAGACTTGATTAGAGTTGTGTGGTTTCTAGAGGCCGTTGAGTGTCAAGTCCGTTTTCCACTAAGGTTCCGCCCAAACTAATAATCCAAAGGTTTGACAAAACTCCATACTTTGATTTTATGAATATATGTTTAATAATTAATATTGTTCTAAGTTCTTTATTTTTCCTTTCTTCTTTTTCTTTTAGTCACTTATTCTTCAAATAAGTGTTTACTAAGGGACTAGCAAAGGTAAAGTATAGGGGGATGATAAATATGGATTTCATCATCTTTATTCATTTATTTTAGCTTAAATCTCCTTATAAAATACTATACCAAAATTAGAAAATTCAATATCCATGTGTGTATATTCCTCAATTATATACTATTGTATATATATCACACAGTTCATTCACTAATTTATTTATACCAACATTCACCTCGAACACAATGACTTTCTTCTTGAACCTTGTACATAAAATATCTTGTAAATAATAAAATAACTGCAAAAACAACCAATATACGTTGTGAACACTCTAAAAAAGCTGCAAACCTCAACTTGTCAGCTCAATATCTTTTCCATCAAAACTCAAAATTAATCAAACTTACTTTCATTCTACTCCAAATTAAATAATCTTTAAAATGGAAGTGGTTTCATAAAAATCCGAGTTAAGTTATGAAATGTGGCTTTTCTAGGTACTATTGTATATTATACCTATGTATATTATATGTATATTGTGTATTTATTATTTTCCTTGTATTTTTGTATTATTTGTATTTTTAACTTGTAAATGAGAAGCTCGAGGTCTGGAGACATGAGTTGGAGAGTAAAGGATTTCATATAAGTAGGTCTAACACATAATACAGGGAGTGCACCTTTGATGGAAGCAGTGGTGAAGGAATTGGGGTAAAGATTGGTGATGATAGCATTCAGAAGAGAGATTCTTTTAGATATCTGGGATCTATTTTGCAACATGATGGGGAAATTGATGGAGATGTTACTAATAGAATAAATGCAGGCTGGCTAAAGTGGAGAGGAGCTTCTGCTGTTCTATGTGATAAAAAAAATTCCTTTAAAAATTAAAGGAAAGTTTTACAAAGCAGCCGTGAGACCTGCTATGCTCTATGGATCTGAATGTTGGCCTGTGAACCATAGACATGTGCAGAGAATGGATGTAGCAGAAATGAAAATGCTAAGGTGGATGTGTGGACACACGCACGTAAAGATCGGATTCAGAATGATGCAATCAGAAAGAAAGTTGGTGTTGCTCCGATCGAGGATAAGATGCGAGAAAACCGCTTAAGATGGTTTGGTCATTTACAAAGAAGATCAGCTTATGCACCAATTAGGAGATGCAAGTGTTGCGATGTTGAGCCAGCTAAGAGAGGGCGGGGACGACCCAAGAAGTGTTGGAAAGAGACCATACGAAGGGATCTCTGTTTTGTGGATATAAGCCCAGGATTGACCTAAGATAGATCTGAATGGAGGCGAAGAATCCATGTAGCCGACCCTACTTAATTGTGGGAAAAGGCTTTGTTGTTGTTGTTGTTGTATTTTTAACTTCTTCAAAATATTTTATTTGACTTATATAAAATACAAATGAAAATCACAAAATAAAAAATCAACAAAAATAAAATCATGTATATATTTTATATGTAGCACTATGTATATATTGTAAATATACCTATTTATTTAGCCTAATAAATCTTCATAAAAATCAAATAAATTAACATCCTTGTAAAATATTATGAATAATAAATTATTTAATTATGTGCGTATTTATAGAAATAATAAATTAAAAATCATGGTGTTATATATATGTATACATACATGCAAATAATACATTTTATTTATTTATACCTTTTTATAAATTATTTAATTAATTAAAAATCACCATAAATAAGTTAATTAAATTACTAATAGTTTCCCTTTAAAATATTTTTATTTTTAATTCATTTTCTATTTTGTTTTTATTTTCACTCATTTTTCTTCCTTTTTTGTCGTTTTCCCTGTTTTGTCTTATCATAGCCGCACGTTGATTGCTGAACCCAGGTTTGTTGACCCGGGTCAACTCCCCCGTCTTCCCGCATTTCCCGCTCTTTCGTGTGCCAACCCTTCCTTCGTGGATTTTTCCAGCACGCATCGGTCATTAACCCATCCCAATTCCTTCTTATTAGTAGACCTAACAACTGAGCTCATCACTCAACCACTAATTTCATCTTTCTTGCCTCGATCCGCTCGCATTTTGAAATTCAAATCACGTCGAACCCTCTACTTATTTATACCCCCTCATCTTCCCCACTGCGTTTAGATCCGATTTTTGAGCAACTCCAGGCCTGAGATTGGCTTCTGGAGTGAGATGTAGTGATAGGGTATCTCCTCTTCGATCGGGAGTGCATGTGAGCTGCTTGGAGGTGTGATCCATATACGTCGCAGGACTTCCTCCATCGACGTTGAAGCTTCTCATTTCCTATAGTAGACCGAGGCAAAGACCCGCCATATTCATCCTTAGGTAACATAGGTTAATTTTTCTTCGATTTTGTGTTTCAAAATAAAATATTTGGTTTCTATTTTTTTAGCTTGATTTGATAATCGACTACTCCTGCTCCGATCTGCAAGATCGGAGCTCTCCAATCACTTTCATGTACACCTATCCCGACCTTCACCTTTGCACGACCTCTCTCCATCGTACTCCGCATCGACCCCCTCAGATCACTCCAAATCTGTGGTTCAATCTCCATCCAGCCACTTTTGTCGGAGCTCCTCATCCTTTCACCATTTCCCTTATTTTTTTGCTGATAAAGAAGGCTGGAGAACCCCCTCCGATCACTGAGTTATCTACATGGATTAAGAGCGGTCTGGAGCACATAAATGACACCTAGAGGTCCACTTCAAGTTGCAGAACCTTCTGACCTCTAGATAACATCCCATACACCGTCTAGCATCATGGAGTCGTTAGTTAGAGAGAGAAGCATGGCTGGAGTGAGCCACACCTTCCTGGAGAAGAAATGAGTGGAGATCGACTGCCCTTTTGTCTATTGAAACTCGCAAAACCAGACATTCAAAGGCAATTTTCCAGATACCTTCATAGGCATTCAATCAAGAACATAGGTGCAAGATCAGATCGACGCTGTCCATTTATGACCAAACGCCAACCGTGGATTGAGCCCTCCAGATTGAATCCACGTCGTCCATCCACGTTGTCATCTTAGCCGTCCGATCAACATCCAGAGCCATCTCCATCGTTGATTCTGCCTTGTGTATTAAGGGTACAATTTCCCTCTTATCCCTGCCTTTCTTTCATTTGCAAATAAGTTCCTCTCAGGATATGTGTCTGTTTGTAGTCTTTTGGATAATTGCATTCTTTACCCTGATATTTATTTTAATTGCTTTTCAATCTTGTTTGAACTGCAACATGTGCACTGCATGTGCTTTCTTGGGTATATTGCAATAAAAGTCTGCATGTTTTTGTGTTATTAATTGGCCCCTAAAAATAAAATAATTGTAATTATATTCATGCCAATGCAACTCACGTGTGCTGGCACGTGTATCTTTTGGCAAATTGCATGTTGGGCTCCTCAAGTTATTTATTTTTCATGCATTTAGACTTTATATAAATTTTCTTTGCATTTAAGTCCCCGTGAGTCTGCATTTAATTTTGCATGTTAAATTGAATTAAAAATAGAAAAAATTCATTAAAATATCCATAAAAATACCTTAACCTTTTGCTAATCTCACTTATTCTCGCTAATTTTTATTTTGCATTTACTTTTATCACTTTTAAAAATTCAGAAACTCCAAAATAGCTCATGTTTGCATTGAAAAATCAATAAAAAATAAAAACTTTCCTAAAAATTCCAAAAAATGCTTGTTTGTTTTGATTTATTTTATTTTCTGACCAATTTTCATTTGCTAATTCGTCATAAAAACCAAAAAATAGAAAACATTGAAAACACTAAAAAATTCATTTTAAATCTTAAAAAATCCGTTTTTTTTGCAAAAATGCTTTCTGGAAAATTTTTATAATGTCTCTTCATTTTATATGTTTATAAATCCAAAAATATTGACACTATTTTCTGTTTACATTTTTTCATTTTTTGATTTATTTGATAACCTAAAAAAATCATAAAAATTCTGGAAAATAATAAAAACATAAGAACACTTTCAAAAACCTAAAAATAATTTTATTTTAATTTTCTGTCTATTTTTAGTACACTTTAGAAATCTAAAAAGTTTCCTTTTTTATTTATTTGTTTATTTATTTTATTTTCAAAAATTAAAAACATTTGCAAAACTTTAAAAATAATTAAAATTACAAAGTCAGAAAACATAAAAAACATATAAATTAAAAATTTATAAAAATCAAACATACAAGCATGCATATAATTTCCTCTTTTATTTCATAGTTTTTCATTGATTTAAACATCCCTTAGGATTTTTGTTGTCTCCATGAGTTCAATCCTATGCACTAAATAGATAAATTAAATAGCAAAATTCTCTTGATGGCATTTCTTTATATTATTGTGGCATGAGAAATCAATAAAATTTTTTGTTGAGGGATTTTGAGGGTTGTAATGATAATGCATTAATTTTCTGGATTAGTGTCCACAAAATTCCAATAAGGGGCCATATACGTATATGTTTTACCTAATAGATCGGAGGAGAGAGTCGTGCGTTCCACACAAGGTGGGCACACAGTCGTCGAGGTGACCTGTCATTAAGATCTCTAAGCTAAGCAACAATTAACCCACAATAACATAAACCAAGTGATCAAATCATACAATGTGGATGGAAATTTATTATAGCCCCACAATAATTGTTTGGTTAGTGACAAGCAGACTAGGGGTCGAACACAGGGAGACAAGTTGTTGTAGCGGGTATATTATTTATAAATAATAATGAATACATATGATAGATTTTTGTACAATATTCACTTTATTAATCAGTTAACGTTTTTTTGGGTTTTTTTATTAAAATTATACATAAAATATTAATTTTTAAATTTTGTTTTCTTTTTACATTTTTCTGATTTTAAATTCCTTTTTAATACATGATAAAGGATATATATATCACTATATATATGAAGATAATATAATATGTATAATATAGGTGATATATAATATAAAAAATCAGAAAATATGAATAAGAACAATCCTTTTTATTTTTTAAAGGGTCTAAAAATATTTATAAAGTATTTAGGATAATTAGTAATAATAACACTTATATATAACTATCTATAAGTATATGATATAATATATGGTACTATAATTATAAATAGAGATATGAATATTCAAAGATTATAAAATAAAATATGTTTGTGTTTTTAAATATTTCTTATATTTATGTGATTTCTCTAAAATGTTTGCTAATTTTTAGGTATTTTCAAAGTCCAAAATATATAGAATCAGGCACTTTTAAAATAATTAGTAGCTATTTTTTTTGGAATTTTTGGAAAGGGGTTCATAAATTTTTGTATTTATATCTCTGTATAGGGATTAAATAACATGTAAATAATTTTTAATAAATGAAAGTGCAAGTTTAATGCCAAATAAAATTTGGAGCATGAACAAGCATAATATCTCACATTTCCTTCTATTTTCCCAAAATGTTTCATGTAAAGGCGCTATTTAATCCAGAATAAAAGGCACAAAACTAAATACATAAGACTGGAAGGGTTAGTTATGCAATATAATTAAAATCCAGGGGGCACTGTACAAAAACACCTAAAGTTTTGAACTATTTATACAAATGTAAATACTAAAACTAAATAACCAAAAATAGATGGGCTTGGTTGCAAAATACCTTGCTCACGTGGGGCGCCACATGAGTCGACATGGCACATGACCTGTACACAATATTCAATAAAGACAAGGGGCCAAATACAATTTTTACAAAATCTTTACAACGTACAAAAATATTTACAAGACTAATATAAAAAGAGAGGGGATACTTCTTAAATTACTATTTACTTACGCGAGATCGGAGGCTCAAGGTGCGACCACGTGGCTGGATGAACGGTCTTGGTGGTGTATCACTTCAATGGAAATCAAGGGCCCATATTAGATATAGGCTAGAGCCTAATCTGACAGCTAGGAGGCTGGATGGAAGAACTCCGAAGAACTCACCATTGGCAAGTTTGAATCCACAATTCTGGTCATCTCCGGCCTCCTCCTCCTTCTTTGAGATGCCTCCTTCCTGGGATTCTTACATGTCCGACAGGTGTCTCTTCAAGGTCCAGAGCTTGCTGGAAGACCTCTGGAGGTCGACTGACTTGGAGCCCCTATTCATACCTTCAGGTGGGGCTCTAAGTAATCTTCGCGATCGTCGACCTGTCCAAAAAGGTTAAGGGGGTTGTGGGCTATCTCCTCGACCCTCTTATGAATCTGCAGAAGTAATGGGTCGACGAGATGGTGGGACTCCGGCGAAGGCGGTGGAGGTTTAGTTTGGTGCTGTGATTCCTTGCAGGATTCATAGTTGAAATAGAGGGGTATTGTGGAGAAGGTGATGGGCAAGGTAATGGAGATGGAGTAAGGTCGGAATTCGGTCGGGGGACGGTGACTTTGGTGTCAGAGCTATTTTTGATTTCTCAAACTACGCTAAAGGTGCGATGAGTAGAAGAAATTAAACCTAATTCTATGCTACTGGAGCTAAAAAAATATATAAGGAAACATACCTAGAAGCTCGACGAGCTCTGGAGCTTGAAGCAAGGAACACTCACTGGAGAAGATGATCGGTGGGCCTAGATCTGCTACTCCACCACCTTGTCTCGTCGCGAAGGGCCAGAGTGTCAGATACTGTCCTCGACGAAGGTTTCCTAGGGGGTTTATGACGAGTGAAGAGAGATCAAAAATTGAAATAAGGTTGGACTTCCTTATTTATAAACAGGGGCCTGATGACTTTTTGGGAGGAGATGGTGCGAAACCCGATGGTGGTTGGTGAGGAATTCAACATGGGTGGGGGAAAGGGTCGATAGGGCCACCGGTTAGTGGTGTTCTCACGAGGAATGGATGAAAGATGGATGCATGAAAAAATGGCAAAGAAGGGGTGTCAAAGGTTCTGACAGGTCGGATGAAGGAGGGTGTATAGTTGATCAGGGTCAACAATCACGACCCTCTGGTTGGTCCACGTGGACCAAGCTGAAAAAGGAAATGGGAAATTACTTATAAATTCACTAAAAATTAGTAAATGAATTAAGTAATATGAGAATATAGACCTTTCTTTTAATTTTATGTAGTATTTTATACATATTTTTATTTATTTTTACGAGGCTTTTTATTATGAGTTAATAATTACATGTAAAATATATGTATAAATACTTGTATTTTAGTATTTTATTTTATATTTTATATTTTTATTATTTTATGAATGTATTTTATATAATTTTGATTTATTTAATTACATGTTTAGGTATTTTTGTTATATTTTTAGGATCTTATTTGTACACCTAAATCATTATGTATATATTTTTTATAGGTATAAATAGGTATATTTCATCTATGTATTGAAGTACACGATTTATTTTATTTTATTTTGATGGTTTTAATTTCTTTTAATTATGGATATATGTTTTAATAAATATATAAAAATTTATACAAATAGAAGAACTTGAAAAATATAAAGAATAAATAAATTGAATAAAATATACAAGTATGTTGCACAATATAGGCCCAAAATCTAAATTTTACATCTTTGCTCCAAATTAAATGAAATCACCTTCATTAAATAGATTATTAAAAGTTATATACAATTAAATGTGATTTTGGTCAATTTTGATATAGTATGGAGAAGATACATGTCTGTGAATTTTTTATTCTAGCTTTTTATTTTGTGTGTCCCGGGTACATTCTGCATTATTTTTTTGTGAAATAAATTTTGTATTTTTCTTCGTATTTTTATATGCATTATTTATATATAGGGTTTTTCATTTGAGGTGTAAAAATAATAGAATAAAATAGGTGCCAAGAATCAATTATAGGTGAATTAAAATTAGGGTTTTATGTATGGTTTTCAGTGTATCTTTGAACAAATTTTTCGCCATATCTCCCTCTACTTTATTCCTTATCTACCATGTCATCATGATGACTGTGTCTCGAGGTATAGGGCCATTCAACACATATGGTTTCTCATTTCTTTTTCTTTTATTTTGGAATTAAATAAATAAATAGCCAATATTTTATACGATATTTTGTATACTTTATTAGGTGTTTGTTTTGACAAATTAATGATATATGCATGCATTTAGCCAGGTATTTAAGGTCAAAATGAAAGAATAAAGGTGACGAGATGGAGATTCATCAACACCCTATATTGCCTTTGCTATTTAGCAAACACTTATTCCTATAAGTGCAGAAAGGAAAACAAGGAAAAGAAAAAGAAAGAACTTGGATTGATTTTTACTTTTAAACTTGTATTCATAATATCAAAGCTTGGAGATCAATTGGATCCTTGGATTTTTAGTTTTGTCGGAACCTTGTTTGAGAACCAGACTTGAAACACAACAACCTCTAAGAACCATGAAACTCTGCCCAAGTCTCCTCAAAAGCCAGGTCAGAACAAGTCGATGTCATATGTAGTCACTTATGACTATGAGTCTATCTTGTACAGTGCTAGTGATATATAGCTCCTCTCGGTTGAAGTAGTAAAAGTCAGTCTTCTCCAACATGGTGACCTAATTCCCTAATCAAACGACTCTTTCCTCAAGAAGCATGGTATTCCCTTCTAATTTCCAGTACATCTGGCTCAAGAAGAGGAGGTGGAGAGAAGAATAGACAGTAGCCAGTGTAGCTACCTATCCTTGGATGCTCGACCAGTGTAGCCAAGTCATCCTGCTACAGGCTCACATATATATTGACTTTGAAGCTCAAGCTTGCTTATTGAATGCATACATCTTTTGACGAGAATGGATTTTTCTTTGACTTTTACCTGTCTATTCTTTTTGTTGTTTTTTGAATATGCATTTTTTTAAATAATACAATGTACAACAACATTTGCATAAGGACCTTTTCCTCTTTTTCTAGTAGATTATCTCTCTTTTGAAGCATTATTGGAACCTACAACTTCTGTCATTAGACCTCATGGCTACTGGATCGGGTTGGGGTACAATGGCCATAGATGTGTGACTTCCATTGTTTCAATTAGCTTGTATATTATGCAAACAAATCTAGCCCTCTACCACTTCAACTGAGTTGAGCAAAGAGCAAGGTGCATGTATGCAATTTAGGTCATTGTCGACAAGAGTCATGCACATATTCCGAAATATTCTACTTAGGCAGTTAAGACAACATTAGACTAAGTTTCGTGGTCTCAAAGAATTAAGCCTAGTAGACATGAAGTGCCTCAATTCCAGTTCCTTAAAGGTTCCCGTGATTAAGTGAGTTAAGGTCTAACCAAGCTTCAATCGTCGGCTTTTATTTAGACTTGTTCAATTGTCATTTCTAATCCAAAAAATACAAATGCTATGCATAATGCAGAAAATATTTTTGTGATGCAATTTTTTGATTTTGAACCTTTTTTGGATTTTTTGATTTTTTTTGCAAATTTTTATAGATTTTGGTTTTGCAAATTTTAGTGATTTTTCAAAAATAAAAAAGTTTTGTCAAATAATTATGTGCAGATATTTACATGGGAGTGCATTTGTTATTTACAAGAATTTAGGTGAAGAATTTACACAAGTTAGTTATTCAAACGTTTATGCACATAATTTGTAAAGAATCTTATTAAATTGAATTATGTATATAGTTCTCAAAATAATTTCAAAAGATTTCTACAAATATTTTGAAAACTTTATTTTGAAATGTACAACATTTACAATGTTTGAAAGTCATTTTGTAAAGTTTTTCAAGAAGTATGTATAGTTTTTTTTAAAGTATATTTGCAATCATTTTTCATAACCATTTGGAAATAGATTTTCAAAGCATTTTATTCAAACAAAGGGAAGAAATTTTTGCAAATAAAACATTGTTACAAGGGTTGAAAATATTTTACATAATATTTTTCAAATAATTTTCAAAAGATTTTTCAAAAAGATTTTCCAACCATTTTTCAAATATTTTGCAAAACATTTTTACACGAATTATTATTCAATATGTACATGGAATTGGATGGTGTAATTTAAAATTTATTAATTAGCCATATTATAAAAATACGTAAATACGAGTTATGGCTAAATTATATACAAGTTATATATGACCCCCTATACTTTGCTTGAGATATATCCTCATAGATCAAAGAAAAAAGGAAGACATAACTCATACTAAGTATAGGAAAATCTATACTACAACGATTGAATAAAGAATAAGAAGTTGTCGTTCCCCATATACTTAGTATCTATTAATCCTAAGTATAACATGCTCTAGTTAACATGCTGGGAGGCTCGAGGGTGGGAACGGATAAATGAATCATCGGTTCGACTTGTCTCCCCCTATACTTAGGGTAAAATATCCCTGAATATAGAGGGTAAAATATCCCTGGGTATAGATAGAAAGTTAAGAGTTGAGGAGACAAGCAAGGGATCTATGAATGAACACCTGAAAATGTTCGCCCCCATATTTAGGATGAGGCATATCCTAAGTATAACAATGATGAATGGAATGAGTAACACTTATCAGTAGAATGAATGAATGGAAAATGAAAAGAAGAAAATAGGAAAATAAAAAAAATTAACTAATCAAAAATGTTTTTGGGAGCATTATCTGACTCCACTGAGGTTGTTGTAGCAATGAAGTCCTCATCAAAGATTACTTGCACATAGTCGACAACGATCAGGAATGTGTCATGCTCTAAGTATGACTTCAGCAACTAACCTTTGACTACGAAGGGTTGTGCATTTGCTGGCAATTTTGATATCAATATGCTTCCGTTGTCACGCATGGTCCTGACGTTGTATGGCCATGTCCACTTGCTCTTTAATTTTCCCAAAATTAACTTTAATTTTGCATCAAACAACCATACTTTATGCCCAGGTTCAAAGGTCTTTCTTCTGATGTGCTTGTGATGCCAGTGTTTGACCTTCTCCTTATACATGAGACTATTGTCGTACACGTAATATCTGAATTCCAAGAGTCTATTCAGATCCAACTTTCTCTACGGACAACCTTCTTTTGAGTCAAGGTTGCAGATATTTTCTGCACAAAATGATTTGTTAATCAATTCCACTAGCAGGTGGCACGGCTTGTCGCACACAAGGTGATAAGGTGACATACCCAGAGGAGTCTTGCTGGATGTTTTGTATGCCTAGAGAATTGAGTCTAGGAGTCGCGACTAGGTCTTTCTTTCTGGTCTATCAAGCTTCTGTAATAACGTCTTGATTTCTCTGTTTGATAGTTATGCCAAGCCATTATATCGCGGATGATAAGGAGATGCAACCCGATGACCGATGTGGTACTCCTTCGTTAAATTCTTAACCTCCTTAGTAATGAAGTGGCTACCTCCATCTAAAATCAGAATCTTCAAAATACCAAACTCCGAGATGATGTTATCTTCTAGGAACTTGCAAATTATTTTGTTGTCCGTGGCTCAAGCTATAATGGCTTTCACCCATCGACTCATATAATCAACGACAAGAAGGATGTATTCATAGCCTTGACTATAGGGAAATGGACCCATAAAATAGATGCCCCATGCATCGAACACATCATATATCTGGATATATTTAAGGGGCATGATGTCTTTAACTCCCAAGATTTTTCCCATTTTATGATAGTCTGTACATGCTTTCACATAGTTACCTGCATCCTTAAAGAATGTGGCCACCAGAGGCACATTGCAATATCTTAGATGCCGTTCTACTTCCATAATGGTGTCCACCAGATTCGAGCTTATGGTAGTGCTCGAGGACACTTGTGTACTCCTCCTGAGGGATATACCCGATGCCAAATGCAATTACCACCTTCCCTGAACAGATGTGGATCCCGTTGGTGAAAATGAATGTTGGACAAGAATTTGTCCTTCATGATTCTCATCCAATCCTGTGGTACCACCCTAGATGCGAGATAGTTCACGATATTAGCATATTGAGGAAGAGAAGCCACACTAAGAATTGATTCATCAAGGAAAGTTTCTATTATCGGTGCACTGCTCAGTGGATTATCTTGGCATTCAATTATGGAGAAATGGTCTGCCACTACATTATGAACTCTAGGCTTGTCTCTGATCTCCAAATCAAATTCCTGGAGGAGAAGGATCCATCTAAGTATTCTGAATTTGACATCCTTCTTCTGCTTTAAGTATCGGATGGCAGAGAGGTCTGTGAAAATAATGACTTTTGATCCTAATAGATAGGATCTGAACTTCTCTAAAGCAAACACTGCATCAAGCAACTCCTTTTTTGCGACTATATAATTTCTTTGTGCTTCATCGAGCATCTTGCTAGCGTAGTGAATATCATAGTGCACTTTGTCTCTGCTTTGTCCTAGTACATCCCCACCTGGAAAAATCCGATGCATGCATCATGATTTCAAAGGGAAGAGACCAACGGGTGGCTGTAGGACTTGAGACTGAGTGACGAGCTCTTTCAGCTGATAAAAAGATTGGAGAACCGTGTGATTAACAATAAACTCAGTCTCCTTACAAAGCAGCTCAATGAGAGGTTGGATAGGCTTACTGAAGTCCTTGATAAAGCAACGATAGAAACTGATTACATCCACCTTCATCGGGTCGACCTCCATGCCTCGCTTGGAGACGACATGGACCGGCATGATTCCTTCTGTAACCATGAAGTGGCTCTTTTCCCAAGACAGTACAAGATTGGCCTCACGACATTTCTGGAGTACTCTGCCTAGGTGTTGAAGACAAGAATCGAAGCTATGACTGTAGATGGAGAAATCATCCATAAAGACCTTGAGAAAAACATCCAACCATGTCAGTAAAGACAATGAGCATGCATTGCTGGGAAGTTGCTAGAGCATTACAGAGGCCAAAGAGCAGTCTCCGAAAAGCATAGGTGTTCGCTGAACGTGTAGGTAAAAGTTATATTCTCTTGATCTTCAGGGGCGATCACCACTTGGTTGTACCTGAAGTACCCACTTAAGAAGCAGAAGTATTCCTTCCCTATAAATCTTTCCAGAACTTGATCAATGACTGGTAGAGGGAAGTGGTCCTTCTTCATTGCAACATTCAGATGATGGTATTCTACACGTACATACCAAGATGCCAATATTTGAGTAGAGATCTCCTCTCCTTGGTCATTCTTCACTACTGTGTGCCCAGGCTTCTTGGGAACTACATGCAAGGGTCTCACCCATTTGGAGTCGGAGATGGGGTAAATGAAGACTACTTCACACCACCTTGTGATTTCCTTCATAACGATATCCCGAAGATGAGGGTTTAATCTTCTTTGAAACTCTCAGGATGACTTACAGTCTTCTTCGATATAGATGTAGTGTGAACACAGACTTGGGTTTAACCTACAGAGATCAGATATGTTCCAACCAAGTACCTTGCAGTTCTTTTCTAGAATCTCGAGAAGTCAAGCTTCTTGATCCGGTGTTAGGTTTCTGCTGATGATAACCGGATACATGTTCTTTTCATCCACAAGGAATGCGTACTTCAGGCTTGCCGGGAGCAGTTTGAGTTCTGGTATCTGTTGAGTCTGCTTCACGGCTACTTCAGAAACTGTGTCGGTAGCTAGATGAACTACTAATTTCAATGAGGTGTTGTCCACCTCTGTTATTCCTGGCTCGGAAATGAAAGTGCCGAACAAGTCTGTAATGAACTCTTCCTGCTTGGACTGGCTTTAATATTCTTCAAACACGTCATTCAGTGACTCGAATTCTGATTCAGTCTCCCAGTCGGCAAGGAAACATGGATGGACTATGATATCCAAGTCTTCCTCTAAAGAGAGAAATTTCTGTGTAAAGGTATCATTCAAAGAGATTTGCTGATCACTAATATCGATGATGTCACAGTTCTGAATTTCTAAATATGGCTTCCTTCATGTAGATGCAACTTTTGGCTTGCTGACCATATCCACAGTGACTTTGTCATAGCTGGAATAAAAGGTGACCTTTTGAGACATGTAGTCGACGACCGCCTCGACTATGCGAAGGAATGGTCGATCTAGAATGATCGGGGTCTGAAGTAACGGTGCAGATAAGTCTATATCTAGGACTACAAAATCAATTGGAAATTTCATATCTTGCACAATTACAATAACGTCCTCCAACATACCTCTTTGTCACTTCATAGATCGATCCGTAAATTAGAAGATCATTCTTGTTGGCTTTAGAGGTCCAAGCTCAAATTCTTGTAGTAGTGAGAAGGGCATGAGATCTATTGTAGACCCACTATTAAGCAGAGTCTGCTCAAACACTTAGTTAAAGATTTGGCATCTGATGTCGGACGCTCCCTTATCTTTCTTTTTCTGTGGGAGGTCACTGATTGCATTCACTGCGGCCATGGTCAAGATGTGTTTCTCTCCTCTACTGAGCATGTTCTTGTGGTTCGGACGCTTGGAGGTACATGCTTCTTTTAATACTTTCTTGATAGCTGGCATGTAGTTCATGGCCTTCACAAGTGGTATTTTCAGAACAAGATTATCAATAATTTCAACCACTCCAGGATCAGACAATGTAGTTTTTGAATTTTGATTTTTTTAGTATTTTTTATTGCTACAGGAAATGGAATATCCATAGAAGAAAATTCAATGTTCTTAATTACAGACTTATTTTTAGGCAATTGGCCAACAAACATGCCATCATGCAAAATAGGAAAAAACTATGAACATGAGACTGGGCTTCCTCGGATTGCTCTGGATCGGCTGCTAGTACGGGCTCTTCCAAAGTTGGTCCTTCTTGGCTTGGGCTCTTCATTTCTTTTTATGAATTTTCTTTTCGTTGATTTTTGGGAATTTTTCTCTTGATGGTAGTGGTGTATGGTGGCTGGTGCTCCTCCTCCATCTTATTTCTTACCTGGCTCTGCGGTTGACCCGAGTGATGCAGAAGATGACTCTCCAGAAGACACCTTATTCTTCCCCTTAGTAGTGGCTAATGGTTGCAAAGTTCTACATCTCCTGAGAGTTACAACATTAGACAACATATAATATGAAAATCCCGACTCGGTTGGATAGATGCGGACATCACAAACTACCTGCTCTTTGTGTTTGAAATTGTTGGGGTTTGTATCATCCTATGCTGGAATTGGTGTTTTAGATGCAGTGAGATCATCTAGCTTCTGGGACATCTCTGTGAGGCCTTTGACTAGTTGGGCCAAGCAGTTCAAATCGGGGATCACAAGTGCGATCTCGGATTGTTTATCGTGCTGACCAGCTAAGAACGATACTGCTAAGGCTAGGAACTCTGAGAATCATTTTGAG
This sequence comes from Ottelia alismoides, assembly GCA_037367405.1. NCBI lineage: Eukaryota > Viridiplantae > Streptophyta > Magnoliopsida > Alismatales > Hydrocharitaceae > Ottelia > Ottelia alismoides. The sequence goes on from JAZKJV010011089.1 coordinate 289,103, forward strand.
AAGGAGGGAGTTGATGCTGATGAAATTGTGGAGGAGGAGGATACTGGTTATAAGATGCACCCGTGTACCAATGATATGGCTGATAATGGAGATATGTAGGCTTCTAAGACTGCTGCTTATTCTGCCTTCAGGAGTTCTGATACTGCAGGAGGCTGATGCTGAGGCTGGTGAGGTCTCTGGACAAACCACCCTCCTTGATGCTGGTGATATGAACAAATTGATGTAGATTGGCCATGCTGTTGTATGCTGGATGGGCTAATTGGGCATCGTTGTTCTATATATCGTTCACCTCTTGAATAATTAGTGGAGGTGGTGAGAATGGATCATAAGAAGGGGGTTGAAGCTTATGCTGGTAGAGGACAATCTGTTGAGATGGCGATGACTGCTCAGGAGCCTATACATAATATACGTGCTGAACCTAAGGCTAAGTTATAATTAACTGAGGCTGCTGTGGAGATGATGGTTCCTTCGGCTCAGTTGAAGTGGTGGAAGCCATGCTCACAGACTACACGACATTTATGGTGCTAACAAGCAGCTCCAGCTGCTGTGAAATCTGATCCATCTTGTCCAGGTGTTGGGGTTCTCTGTTCGATCACAGACAACTTCTCCATATCCTATGATCGCTTTTCAATAATATCAACTTTAGACAGGTGGCTCCCATTGATGCTGGGGTTGGAACTCTCATCCCTGTTTTTCTCACTGGCTACCACCATGTTGACAGGCTTGTGGTGGACTTGCGGTTGGTGATGATTAGCTCAGGATGAGGATAGAGCGGCCTCTCCTTCAACCATCTCTTCAAAAATCTGCCAGACAACATCTTCATCCTTGCTGAAGTGCATGCCACCATAAGTAGCATATACTAGCCTCTAAATTTTAGGAGTGAGGCCCCCATAGAAGTGCTGGACTAGGCTGGTCCACAGGTGTCATGGTGGGGGCACTTCTCCTACAAATCCCAAAATCTCTCCCAGGCTTTATGTATCGATTTGTGCAGGCCTTGGGAGAAATTGCTGACTCAGGGTCACATCTGATTCAGATGACCCAATGGACAGTACTTCTAGAGAATGCAGACTTCAACTCCTCCTAGATTATCACGACCTTCACTAGATGGTTAATCCATAGAGAGCCTTGTATTGAAGGTTGAAGGAGAATGCGATCCTTTAGACTACACCCAATGGAATGTTGGGGTAGTGAGAGGTGAGACAGATGCGAGAGAACTGCTCAAGATGGATGTAGGGTTCCTCGTTAGTGTTCCCATGGAACGAAGGAAAAAGAGCGAGGAACTGAGGCTTGAGCTCGAAATGTCTGTGGACTACAAGAATCTGTATCTATTCATCATCTGGCCAATGCTACGATTATAGGTTTCTTTAAGATTAGGATTGGGCCTCCCCCCTCGTGCCTCATATGTGGGTCCTCCACAGTTCTCATCTTCTGGTTCTTCATTTTCTCCTCCTCCTACTCCTTCTCCTCATCTATTCTCTCTTTCTGTCTCTCCTCAGATAATTTAGCATTTCTTGTTAAGTGACTTGGGCTAAGGCCTGATCGGTCAACAACTATTGAATGGCTAGGATGGAAGCGATCAACTGAGCATTTAATTCATTCTGATCATGATGTCTCTAATCTAGCGGTGTCTGTTCCCTTCCCTTCCCTTGAGGAGCCATCTTTGAACAGACTCAAAGGATGTGATCTGCATGGGGTCCAGTGGAGTTTCTGCTCAAAAAGATGCCACCCATTCATATTGAAATTCATCTGCACTAGATGGAGAAGATGATATGGAATTAGGGTCTATTCTAGATGTCTGTGAATGGAGCATTTGATATTGACTAAAGTCAATCTCCATCCACAAAAGGTGAAAGGTGGGACAAGAGTGATCCCAGTTTATTGGAATAAAGGACAAAGTCGAGGAGTCTAGAGATCGGTTCACAAGTTTCGAACTGGGTTCTCGGGAATCGCCTCAAGTTATTGAAGATGTAGAATTCATGGAATTGATGTGGGTGTTGGTGGGGTCCTGACTAATCCATCCATGAGCTGACATCTTAGATGAACAGGAGGATAGATGAGGAGCAAAAGAGTATGGTGATCAACAATGGATTGAAGAGGAATGTAGAAGAGGAAGGCTCATAATGAGCAGAACAAATGAAAATAGATGAAACAGAAAAGGGACGGAAGTGTGCAGGACTAGATCTTTGACGTAGACTAAAATCAAACGAACACAATACAAATATGGGTTCACGAACTCACACAATTTGAAACTATAAGAGTTCAGCTATTTTTATATTTTCAAATTTATTTTATTTTCAAGCAATATATGAGAAAGTACTTAGAAGACTATCCCTATAGGAGATCGTGTACTGCCAGGAAAGTTCCTCGTACTTGTTCTAACTCCTTTATAACCTATGATCTTTGCTTTTTGAGGTCCTTAATCTCGTGCATGGGGCACTACTCAGCCAAAGCAATAGAAGAGGAAGCCAATAAACAAAACTGATACTTCCCCCACAAGTGAGGTACTCAGGTGCAAACCAATGAGATAGACACACATGTGAGGGCATGGCCTAAGCTCGGTACTTCAGACCAAGTCGAATGTTCCACACAAGGTAGGAGCACCATCATTGACAAGGCCCTACTTGATCATGTACGATAGAAGCGCCAATACTTCATCATCCCAAGTGATTATCAAGGCAACCACAGATCGGGTTTTGGGCTCTAATCCTTAGGAGTCGTGCCTCACTAGTCTGGAAGGTACATAAAAATAATGAAGGCTTTATGAATCCAAAATAATGATGTCCATGATGATTTTTATTAAAGTCAAAGTTTTATTAGCAGTCCCCTTATTTTGATTTTTTGATTTTCATTTTTTGAGTATATTTTGAAGCAAGTCGCTTAACAAATTTTTTTGTATTTTTTTGAATCCTAATATTTGCAAAAACAGAGTGAGAAGGTGGAAAAACAATGCAAGTAGATATGAGGGTAGAAATCTCATTCTTGTATCAAATGATGCATGCAAAGTAAGGAGACTTATAGTGCTTCCTAACTCTCTCCATGCAGGATGCAAAACATAATATATAAACATATATTATATCATGGTATGCAAGCGATAAGGCATCCTAAATAGTAATTTCTATTATAAGGAAGAACCAAATGCTAATCACTCAAAAATGGCTCCAAGTGTCTGATTTTGGAGACTCCTCAGTGCCCGTCACAACAGATCTTGCAAGCATCGTATGGAGCCTCTCAAGGTGCGCGGTTCTAAATTCAAGTAATTAGCATTTAATTATTTAACTAAGTCCAAGTGTAATAGACTATAGTTGCATGCTTCTATTATGGTTTTGGACCTAGCTTACCGATGCAAATAATCCTAGATCTAGGGGCTCAATTACAGAAACAAATAAAAAATAAAGGCGGAAAGCTCAAAGTGCGTGAAACAAAATAAAATAAAAGTGATAAAACACAAAACATTGTGACACCTAGGCACTGGACCTCGCTAAGTGTGACCGTGTCCAAATCAATTACAAATTAATTTACAAAAATAAAATAAAACTCTCCTCATAAAATTGAAAATAAAAAGCTAAGGCAAGGTTGCTCTTCTCCTTCTTTCTTTACTTCTCTCTCATGCTCTCTTCTGGTCGACTTAGAAGAAGAAGGGACAATCTCCGCTCAACTCTGGTATGTCCACCTCCTAAGAGATAGTCGTCGCCAAGTAGTCCCTCGCAAGAAAGATCAACAAAGAAATATGGATTAGAATAGTTAAATAAATATCAAAAATAAATAATAGAAAATAAAAACAAAACTAAGCAGTTTAATGTATACAATAAATGCCACACTCCGTTGCTCCCCCACAATGTCACCTTCTGTTTAACCTAACAGATCGAAGGAGAGAGTCTGCATGCCACACAAGTTAGGCACACAGTCATCGAGGTGACCTCTCACTAAGATCTCTATGCTAAGCAACAATCACCCCACAATAAAATAAATCAAGCGATCAAAGCATGCATTATCGATGGAAGTTTATTAAAACCCTACAATAATTTTGCGTATAGCGGCAAGCAGAGTGTGGGTCGAACACAATGAGATAAGTCAGTGTAGCATGTATATTATTTGTAAATAAATAATTAATAAATAATATAGATGTTTGTACAATATTCACTTAATTAACCAGTTAATGTTTTTGTGGGTTTTTGATTTAAAATTATATATATTATTTATATATACAATTTTTAATTTTATAATTTTTATTTTGTTTTTATATTTGTCTGATTTTTTATTTCCTTTTTAAATATGATAAAGGATATATATCATATATATATGTAGATAATATAATATGTATAATATTAGTGATATATAATATAAAACATTTTTATTAATATACAAAAATTGGAAAATATAAATAATAATAATACTTTTTATTTTTAAAGGGTTTAAAATATTTGTAAAGTACTTATGATAATTAATAATAATACTTACATATAACTATATGGGGAAAATGGGGCTGCTCCCTAGGTGCAGTTAACTTAGCTCCCCCCGCTACATTTCTCCCAATTTTTTTCATTTTTATTTAAAAATTTTCTATGAATTTTCATAAATGTATCTCTACATTATGTCATTCAAATTTAGTGCGAAACAGAGACTCCTACTTCCTCCATCCAGACAGGGTCAATTAAAATTATGTTACGACTGTTAAAAAACGATGGTATGGATGGATGCCACAAGAGTCTCTATTTCGCATGAAATATGAATGGCATAATATGGAGATATAGTGATGAATTTCTATGAAAGCATTTTTCAAAAAAATAAAAAATTGGGAAAATGGGGGCAGAGGGAGTTAAGTTAGTTCCCCCTGGGGGCAACCATATTTTCCCCTAACTATATATAGGTATATAATATAATATAGGATAATATATTTATAAATATAGATATAAATAATCAAAATTTATAAAATAAAATATTTTGATATATTTAATATTTTTCTTATGTTGTTGCGATTTTCAAGATTTTTTGCCAATGTCTAGTTTTTTAAAGTCCAAACTATAAAAAATCAGAGACTTTTAAAATAGGTAGAATTGATTTGAGACTTTATAAGAGCAAGAAGGGTCAAAATTTCTCCAAATCAATTTAAAATGTAGATAATATATATAAGGACAAATGTGTATGCCCCCTAGGGGGAGATAACTTAGCTCCCCCACCTCATTTTCACATATTTTTTTATTTTTTTGAAAAGTAAAATCGTGTAATTTCATTATTAAATCTCTATATTATGTCATTCAAATTTCATGCAAAACAGAGACTCCTACGACCTCCATCCAGACGGGGTCGATTTAAAAAATCCTGAGACCGTTAAAAAATGACTGTCTGGATGGAGGCCGTAGGAGTCTCTGTTTTGCACGAAATTTGAATAGCATAATATAGGGATATAGTGATGAATATTCACGGAAGAAATTTTCAAAAAAACTAAAAAATGGGGAAAAATGGGGCGAGGGGAGCCAAGTTAGCTCTCCCTAGGGGGCAGCCCCATTTATCCCATATATATAAATATAGAATAGAAACTAATATTTTTGTGTTTTTCAAAAATATTTTACAATTTTTTAGAGTTAGAGGAGGTTTTTGATTTTTAGGATTTTCTTTAGATTTTTTTTTAAATTTTTGGTATGGAGTTACATAATAGGGTAATAAACAATGGCTAATTTTTTGGAATTTAAAAAAAGGATTTATATTTTTTTTTGTATTTTTATATCTAAACATTGTTTAACTAACATGTAAATAATTGTTAATAAATGGAAAATACAAGGTAAATGCCAAATAAAATCTGGAGCATGAATAAGAATAATATCTCACATTTCCTTATATGTTGCATTTTTTTATGCAAAGGGGCTATTCAATCCAAAATTAAAGGCACAAAAAAATACAAAGAACTAGAAGGGGTAGTTATGCAATATAAATAAAATCCAAAGGGCACAATACAAAAACACCCAATGTTTTGAACTATTTATACAAATTTAAATACTAAAACTAAATAACCAAATCCAGATGGGATTGGTTGCAAAATACCCTGCTCACGTAGGGCACCACGTGAGTCAACATGGCACAAGACCTATACGTAATATTCAATAAAGACATGGGCCCAGTTGCATTTTTTTACAAAAAACTCTACAACGTGCTAAAATGTTTACAAGACTAATTGATAAATATACAAAAAGCGAGGGGTTACTTATTAAATTACCCCTTTACTTGTGTGCGGTCAGACGGACGAGGTGCGATCATGTGGCTAGAAGAACGATCCTATTAGTGTACCGCTTCATTGAAAATCAAGGGCCCAGATTAGATCTGGCCCGAGCCTAATCCGATGGCTAGGAGGCTAGCTAGAAGAACTCCGAAGAACTTGCCACCGATGAGTTTGTATCCACAATCCTGGTCATCTCCGACCTCCTCCTCTTTCTCTGAGATTCTCTCCTCCAACCTGGATTCTTGCATGTCCGACAGGTGTCTCTTCGAGGTCCGAAACACGCTGGAAGAGATCTGGAGGTCGGCTGACTTGGAGCCCATGTTCAAACCTTTAGGAGGGGCTCCAGGTGATTTGCATGGTCGTAGACGTGCCTAAAAAGGTTAAGGGGGCCGGGGGCTATCTCCTCGACCCTCTTATAAAGTTACATAAGCAATGGGTCGACAAGATGGTGGGACTCCGACGAAGGCAGCGGGGGTTGAGTGCGTTGCTATGATTCCTTGCAGGACTCAAAGGGGAAACAGAGGGGTATTGTGGAGAAGGCGATGGGGAAGGTAATGGAGGAGGAGTGAGGTCGGAACTCGGCTGGGGGACGATGAATTTGGTGCTGGAGTTGAAGCTCCAACAATTTTTGATTTCTCAAATTACGCTAAAGGTGTAATTAAAAGCATAAATTAAACCTAATTCTATGCTACTGGAACTAAAAACAAGCTAAGGAAACATACCTAGTAGCTCGACGAGCTCTAGAGCTCGGAGCAGGAAGGGCTCATCGAAGAAGACGACTTGTGGACCTGGATCGGCTACTCCACCACCTTGTCCTCATCGCGATGGGTTGGAGTGCCAGCTACTGTCACAAGGGATTCGACGGAGGTGTCCTAGGAGGGTACGGAGGTGTCTTAGGGAGGAGATGGTGTGAAGACCAATGGTGGTTGGTGAGGATTCAGGGTTGATAGAACTATCGATTAGTGGTGGTCTCAAGAGGATTGGATGAAAGATGGAGGTGTACACAAATGGCGAAGAAGGGGTGTCAGAGGTTTTGAAAGGATGGCAGAAGGAGGATGTACAGGTTACCGAGGTCAACAATCGCGGCCCTCTGGTTGGTCCGCGTGGACCAACTAGTAAAGGAAAATGGAATATATTTATACATTCAATAAAAATTAGTAAATGGATTAATTAATTTGAGGGTATTGAATAAAAAATATTTCTTATTTTATGTAGAATTTTCACATATTTTTATTTTTTATGAGGCTTTTTGTTATGAGTTAATATTTACATATAAATATAGGTATAAATACTTGTATTTTGGTATTTTATTTTTATTTTGTAATTTATATTTATTATTTTATGCATGTATTTTATATCATTTTGATTTATTTAAATACTTGTTTAGTTATCTTTGTTATATTTTTAGGAGCTTATTTGTACACTTAAATAATTATGCATAGATTCTTTATAGGTATTTAGGGGTATATTTCATCTATGTCTTGAAGTACAAGATTTATTTTTATTTTATTTTGATAGTTTTAATTTATTTTAATTATAAAAAATGCTTTTTAAAAAAATATTTACAATTTTATAAAGGGGATTTTATCACTTGTGCCCCTCTGAGATCTCGCAATTTCAGTTATACCCCTATCTTTTGGTAATATCAGTTGTGCCCCTCACTTCTTGCTCTGTCATCAGTTGTGCCCTTCCGTCAGATTGACCGTCAAAAAATTAAATTAATCATGGTTTATTCAAACCATAGTAAGATTAAGAGGGGCATATGCGTCCAAACGCCCAACACCCTCCCCTCCCCTTCCTCCAATTCCCCCGCCTCTGGAACCACCTTCCTCCTCCCAAAATGTCCTCTCCTCGACCTCATCCTCCACCCATTCGGGGCGCACTGCGGTGGTGGGGGCTCCATGTTGCTGCTCTTGCGGTGGCTATTGGCGGTCGCGCATGGCTGCGCGGAGGAGCGGACGCGGAAGAGGTTGGAGGAGGTCGTGGACACTCTGTTATCGAGACTCCAAGCTGTTGTAGATGGCTATTCGATCTGATCAAGGTGTTGCTCGTAGGTCCTTGACGAATCTGATGATGCTTCTGATCGCAGCCGGGAGGGCGAGTTGTTGTTCGGTGTTGTGAAAGGAGAGAGGATGTGCGACTGATCTGCTGCTTGAGTTCTTCCTAATGGGTTGCAAGTGGTTGAAGACCTGCTACTATGGACCTAAAAGATGAGTCCCTGCAAGAAATTCTGATAATGCTCGATCATGGCTCAGAGGACCAGTTTGATCGAGGGAAAATGAGCGAGAGGGGAACGGGTTGCTGCTACTGATGACTATACATGAAAAGAACGAGTAGTAGCTATCTAAGGCCGCGTGTGGGGATGAACGCGAATGAAGGTCCATGATTGTAGAGAAGGATAAAGGACCTAGTAGAGCTCGGTCCTTTGCAAGGGTCCCACGTCCCACAGGTGTTCGACGTGAGGGTGCATGGGCTGGCAAGGGCAGGGCTGCGGGGGGCGCGAGTGCAGGGGCTGCCGAGGGCGGAGGGGGCATGGGCTGTGGGGGCCGACGGGGGCAGGGGCTGCGGGGGTGCGAGTGTAGGGGCTGCCAGGGGCGGAGGGGGCAGGCTGCGGGGCAGAGCTGCGGGAGGGGAAAGGGGGCAACCGGGGAGGGGTGCGGGGGGGGGGGGGGGGGAGGGGAGATCTGGGGCGGGGGGCGCCGGGCGGGTCGACGGGGCAAGGGGGGTGCGGGGAGGAGGTGCAGGGGGCAGTGTCGGTTGGGGATGGGCGCGGAGACGGAGGCGAGGCACGTGAGCCGGAGGCTCGGGGGAGGGCTGGACGAGAGCTCGAGAAGGAGGAGGGAGGAGCTGTGGAGGAGGAAGAGAAGGGAGGAAGAAGACTGAAGAGGATGAGAGGGTATAAAAATGACCATATAACCATTTTTTTAAAATTAATACCGCTTATATCCTCAAAGTTAACGTCCGTTTGCACTGTGGATGGACCGTCACTAACCTGCACAAGTGATAAAATAACAAGAAGTGAGGGGCACAACTGATATTACCAAAAAGATAGGGGTATAACTGAAATTGCGAGATCTCGGAGGGCACAAGTGATAAAATCCCTTTTATAAAAATAGAAGAATTTGAACAATATAAATAATTAAAATAAATTAAATATACATGTATGTTGCACAATATGGGCCTGAAAAATTAAATGAAATCACCTTCATTAAATAGCTTATTAAAAATTAAATACAATTAAAGGTGATCTTGATCCATTTTGATGCAGTACGGAGAAGATACTGGTCTGTGAAGTTTTTATTCTGGCTTTTTATTTGTGTGTCCCGGGCACACCGTGTATTATTTTTTTATGAAATCAATTTTGTATTTGTATTTTTATTTACATTACGCACATATATAAGATTTGACATTTGAGATGTAAAAATAATTGAATAAAATAGGTGCCGCAGATCAATTATAGATGAATTTAAAATTAGGATTTGATGTATGGTTTTCTTTGTATCTTTGAATAGTTCTTCTGCCTATCTCTCCTTACTTTATTCCTTGTCGACCTAGTCGTCATGATGACTAGATCTCGGGGTCTAGGGTCACTCATCGCTTATGGTGTCTCATTTCTTTTTCTTTTCTTCCTTTATTCTTTTATTTTGGAATTAAATATAATAAATATACAATATTTTATATAATATGCTGTACACTTTATCAGATGTTTATTTTGACAAATTAATGATATATACATACATTTAGCTAGGGATTTAAGGTCAAAATGAAAGAATTAAGATGGTGAGATTGAGATTCATCAGAATAATATGATATATGTACATTGATTGTTTAGAGCACCCTATGCAAATCATAAGCACCGCATCAAGAAAATGAACGTACATTGTGATCTTGTTTTTCTGTTATGTCATATCCCATAAAATAATGTTGTGTATTTCAATAATAAACTATATAAAAAAGTCTTGATTGGTTGTTGTGTTTACACAGAGTAAAATAATAATTGATGTACTTGAAATATTTATCTTAATCCACGATTTCCCTCTCTCCTTTATCTCTAACAAAAACATAAGGGATTTTTACCCGAAGACCCTATAAACATTTTAAATTACCTCTACGACCTTTTGCACAACGTAATTACCCCGTCGACCCTATAAATTACTCCAAGAACCCCCACAGGGTTCAAACAGATTACCTGGAGGGTTCATGGGGGTAAGAGTTGACAAGTTTACGGGGTAGATGGAGGAATTAGGTTGTTTCAAAGATCATGGAGGTGATTGGCAAAGTTTATAGGGTCTACCGGGTAAAAATCCCAAAACATAATGCATGAACTTATTATTATACCAATAGAAGATCAATTTTGGTTGAAATTGCATGGAGTTACCATACTTATCTTAATGCACGAATCTACTATGGTATAGATTAAAAACTATTTATTATTTCAAAAAGAAACCGTAAAGGTACCAAATTCATTTATTTTCTTTAACAGAGATTTCACTCGTAATCTCGCTTTTTCATTACCATTATAATTGCTAGGAAATTAAGAGTAATCAATCATAATCGTTGATAGCGTGAGGGATTATACAATGGTACAACATTGCCATCGATATTGATTTGTTGAATGAAATTGTGGATCTATAGTATGGATGAAGTTTGTTTTCATTGATTTATGCATTTTCATTTCTTTATGATAATGGCAATAATCTTACGGTGATACTAATGAAAATGTGATTCGAACAAATGAGGCAACGATAATGACTTGAGAATTGTATGACAAGAATATCAAAGGCTATGCTGGCATACATGTACGCGGGACAGAAAATGTGTGGAACACAAAAATGAGGTGAAACATTGTTACCTCTGAAGATGTTCCCTCAAGACCTCCTATCGTACATAAACTGCATTTTACATCCCTCGATAGTGAGAATATGCATACAACGGTGACCTCGAGCTCCTCTTCGTGTTGGTGGTCACGGATCTTCTATCAGAACACCTTCTCTGATGACGACGACCCTCCAACGACTAATCCGAACAAGATAGTGGTGCTCCGGTGAGGGAAAAAAATGGTGGTGGTAGGATTTTGAGAAGGCAGGCTACCGGCTCATATTTATAGAAGAAGATGTGAAATTCGAATCCAATTAGGATACATATATGGATCTCAATCATCCATCTTAAAACATCAATATCTTAAGATAGGGCGCTCGGAATTCAATGTTCTTGGGCTCATTGGAAATGTCGTGACAAGATCTATGAAAAGGAGTAATAATTTCTATTTTCTAGTGTCAAAAACACTCCAGAAATAGAACAAAAATACATGATTTCACATCATAAAATTCTTAAAAGAAGTTTCAACCCCGAGACATAGGATCTAATGTGTGAGTTTGATAAATACATGGATCAAGACAAAAATCTTAAAGAGAACTCAACCCTATAAAGATCTTAAAAAGAATTGAACTAGGATTTCATGATCATACCATAAAAGGTAGGGATATTTTTGTTGCATATCCGTCTTTGGTTCCCAAGTGGCCTCTTCAACATTCTGACTCTGCCACAAAACCTTGACCAAAGGGACATCCTTTCGTCGCAGCTTCTTGACTGAACTGACAAAGATTTACATAGGTGTCTCATGGAAGGATAAGTTCAGCTCTATTGACAAGTCCTCACAACAAATCACATGTACATGGTCTGGGATATACTTTCGTAGGTTAGACACGTAGAACATTTCATGGACACTTGAAAAGTGTGGGGAAAGGGCTACTCGGTATGCCACCTTCCCAATACAAGCCAAAATCTTTAAAGGACCAATGAATCATGATGCCATCTTTCCCTTGCCACCAAATGTCTTAATTCCCTTCATTATAAATACTTTCAAGAATACAAAATCTACGACCTCAAACTCGAGATCACGACTCCTCTGATCAATGCAACTGTTCTGTAGTCAACAATTTCTTTCTATTCATTTCTATGTCTCTTGTAGTATCCGCGTTTATTTGAGTGGAAGAAATGCCTTTGTCACTCACTTTCTACCACATAGGGGAGTGGTGCATCTTTCACCCATATAGTGCCTCAAAAGGCGCCATGCAAATGCTAACATGATAGCTGTTGTTATAAGTAAAATCCACCGAGGAAAGGTGATACTTCCAAGATCCTTGTCACTCAATGGCACATGCCCAGAGTACATTAGGCCTTCATGCACTCTTCCCAATAATGTGACGTAAAATGAGTCTCTATCAGATACAACCTCTCTGGGAATCCCATGTAGATGAGTGACATGCTGATATATAACTTGGCTAGATCTACCAGTGTGCAAGTCATGTTGATCGGAAATGAAATGTGTAAACTTGGTCAATTTATCTATAATAACCTATCTAACATCATATTCACCCACGGTGCGAGGTAAGGATTGCCACAAAAATACATAGAGATGCTTGTCGGAATAAGAAACGACTATAACAGGCCAGGAGGATGCTTGTGCTCTACCTTCATCACTTGACAAGTAAGGCAACGAATAACATGTTATGTTGAACATATCTCTTCTTCCCTTCCTACCAGAAGTGTTAGTGGAAATCTCGGTACATCTTAATTATTATTGGGTAGGTAAACACTCTAGAACCATGGGCCTCGTCCAAAAATGTCTCTTCTCAACTCGTTATGCACAATCTTCCTTTCACACATTGGACTCACGGACTTTGAATCCATACAACTCCTCCTTTAGACATCGATGGATCAAGTATTGTAATTTTTGATTTGTCGGTTAAGCATGCACAATCCTGTCCCATAATCTACTGTACTTGACATGTACAATCATAGTGTCCAAGGTACTATCGAATGAGTTCCACTCATTGACTGCCGTGAGCACATCCCAAGTCTGCAGCCATGCTTCATTACCCTCGTATGCACTTGCATGCTCAAAGAATCCTGCTACAACATTTCCCATTTGATGGTAAGAGATCGTACAATCATAAATCCTTTAGTAGCACCATCCATCAGCTACAATCATAATCCTTTAGTAGCACCATCCATCAGCTTTGCCTCATAATCAGCTCACACTACTAAAAAATATTTGAGACTCTTGTGATTAGTTAAAAATATTGGAATGTGACATTATATGAATAATGATGCCATATCATTAATGTGGAAACTATAACTCTCTAACTACAAATTAAGGGTAGAGTAGTTCCGTTCATGATTCTTTAGTTGTCGTGATTGCGTATGGCACAATGTGACCACATTGCATCGACACCGCTCCTAAACACTCATTTGGTGCTTTAGTGTACAACGTTAAAATATAAAGTACATGAAAGAGGGTTAAGAATTGGAGTGCTAGTCTCAACCACTCCTTCAACACTTGTCACTACAAACAAAGGGAACATTCTCCCTGTCTATCGGGCAAGTGGCAGAGGTATCTAGGAAAACACCCTGACAAAGCATTTGTAGTATCTGAAGAGACCTAAGAAGCAGCATATTTTCGGTAATTGTCTTGAGTTGCTCCCAAGACATCACTGCCTTTATCTTGTCTGGATTAATTGCCACACCTGTTCCATAAGTAACATGGCCAAGGAAGGCTATTTTCTATTAAGCCAAAAATCACACTTCTTGTATTTTTCATACAACTTGTGTTCTCTGAGTGTCTCAAGGACATTGTTTGATCTTGCTCATGCTCTCGCTTTTCGTGGAAGTAGATCAATATTATCGTCAATTAAATTACTATCACAATAGTGGCATTATATTCACACGCAATGCATTACTTCTGCATGTTTGTGTCCTTGATCATGAATTGGTGATCACAAGTCAATCTCGAAAAAACTGCATTCTTCTTTTAACTGGTCTAAAATATTATTTATATGTGAGAGTGGATAACAATTTTTTTGCGTCTTTATTCACATGTTTAAAATCAATGCATATTCGCATGGATTTTTCATTCTTCTTCATGAAGGAGGAATGTTGATCAGAAGGCAACGTCATGAGATGGATATTATCTCTAATAGCTCTTGCAACTGCACATTGAATTTCCTGAACTCGCATATTCCGCCCAGTACAAAGGGATGGAGATTGGTTGTGTGTCGAGTACTAAAGTGATTTGAACTCGATCTCCCTCTCCGATGGAAGTCTGGGAAACTCATTTGTAAATACATCATGGGATTCCTTCACAATTCTATCATCTTCAATAATCCTATTCGGGAAGTATGTTTGACTTAACAAAAACAAGAAAGCCTATGCAACTTTAAGTGAAAATGTTGATGTGACCTCAAAGCGGGAACATATAGTGCATCCGGTCAAACTAGAAAGCATGTACTTCTGGTGGACAGAAAATTCATTGTTCTTCTCAAAAACTATCTTCTCGGATATTTTTCCCACTAGTCAAAATAGATCTGGTTTGTGAAACTCGTCAACAAATGCATCTTTTGTGTGGGATCCTCACGGTTCTCTCTAGCGGTTTACCCCGATGTTCGGTACAGCTGGACAGTGAACTCTACAAACATGAGCCAATATTTTCTAGTGGCATGGATCATACCCATCCATGACTAGCTTTATCATGTGTTGCTCGTATATGTCGAAGAATTGATTAGTTTAAGTCCTCTGATATGTGGTGTAAGTTGTTTGAGTTTTTCTATAGTCTTTAAATCATATGATCCTTCCGGGTCCAGAAACAAGGAAGGATGGGCGATGTCTGACTACTCGTAAGGAGGGATGACACGAGGAGTTGTCCAGCCAGACATTGATGTATGAATTCTAGGTTAACTCAAGGCAACCACCATTCTTTATAAAACCATGATGTATGAATTTTCTTTCGTACTTACAGAGACAATGTACAACATTAAATAGGACTTGAGTCATTCTCTCAGAACTCATGATAAAGTCAGAAGACTTCGACACTATTCTATATTTCGAATCCTGCCAAAAATCTAACATACAAAAGAAGGAATGGGAGTATCATGCTCTGATACCTATTTTGACGCCCTGCCCCTCCGGCTACTGAAGCCAACGGGACCAGACCGTCGGATCGATGCTCATGTCACGATCTCTCGGATACTTAGCAAAATCAATATTGGATTAACATTTGAAAATATACACTAGCAGGAGAAAACTATAAAATTATAAAGCAAAATGCCACGTTCGGTTTTCGTTTAATATTTATCCAATAAGTCCATGTCCACGTATTGAGATACACAAGCAACTATAAACAATAAATAAAAATGCCACAACCAATATCTCAAATATTATCTCTCAAAGAAATAAAAAATAATGCGGAAGCAAATAAATTGCTCAAAGTAAAACAAACCATGTTCTGGTGCAAGTGTGACAACATAAAGTTCGATCTCCCAAAAAAAACCGCTACTGTTTATAGCTGCTGCTCAGCTACACCGGTTGCATTCACAAGAGGGTAACGTTAATAGCATTTTTCAGTAATAAGATAAATGATAATCACTAATATAGGGGTAAGCAAGATATCTATACTCAACTTCTATTCAAGTAACATATGCATATATTGTAAAAGAAAACATAATTGTATCATGTTGTCCAATTTGTAGTGGACCACATATTCACTGATTTTATATATTAATTTCATAATCATATGAGTACTACCACATTGATCTTGAGATTTTCCACATGTTGGTTAGAGTCTACAATGGTGTAAGAATGCAAATACTAATATTCAATCATAATCATTTCTCATAAACAAGCACACGCCATTAAAAAACTCGCGGGTCTCCGGTACGTGGGAGCTTGATAGTCATCTTGAGTAAAACTTCAATGATCCATGTTCAACTAGAACATGAAAATATCATGACCCTCATTTTTCCAACTTCAACACACATATCGGAAAACCTTTCACAATAATAATAACGCGAAGTAAAATTAAATGCAGCCAAATTCTAATTTCTGAATCGAGTCTTAATATCGTGTGTAAGTGCGAAATCAAGAACATCAACCGTTACCACCTGCCTACTCCGTCGAGCGGACTCTAAATACAACTGAGCTGCAAGGTGCAACGTCAACCCAACTTGTCCATTGGAGTCGCAACTTTCATGGCATCTATCCAATGGCCTAAGGGTGCATGCTCAATCCTTGCGGCACCTAACTCCATCTACCGATCGTCATGAAATCTCACTACGAGATAGTCATCACGAACATAAACTAATGCTAGAAAAATTGAAGATAGTTACTTATGACCCTACGATTGATAATATTTACGATTATACGAATAAGAATAATGATAATTTACCTATACACAATAAATATAATTCTTTGTGTCCTTTTGGGGCTTTCGATCGTATATTAATATCAACTTTGATTTTATCAGTTACGTGCACTCTTAGACGGACTATGTTTTACCATACCTTATTCAGATTGGAGTGGGAATCCTTACATACTATTTATAACTTTACAATACTATTCGATAATTGTTGAGTCACTAAGAATTGACCTATTCATCTAGTACCTAATGTAATATAAATGGTGATATATAGATGTTGGTTCATGATATATGTATAATATAACGAATATGCTACGTCTGTTGATTTAAGATGGAAGAGCCTTATATGTGTAATACGATATTACGTACATTGTTGGTTTAGAGCTCCCTATCCAAACTATAATCACGATATTAAGAAAATGAAACGTACACTGTGACCTTGTTTTTTTGTGTGTGTCATATCCCACAAAATCTTATTGTATATTTCTACTATAAATTATATGAAAAAAAATCCTGGAATGGTGTTGTGTTTACAGAGATAAAAAATAATTGATATACATGAAATAGTTATCTTAATCTACGATTTCCCTCTTTCTCAAACAAAAATTGTAATGCATTAACTTATTAAAGATACTAATTGAAGATCAAATTTGGTTGAAACCACATATGGAGTTACCACAATTTTCTTAATGCACAAATCTACTATGGCATAGACTAAAACTATTTATTATTTCAAAAAGAAACCATAAAGGTTGCAAACCCATTTTCTCTTCTTTAACAGAAATGACACTCGCAATCTCACTTTTTCATCCCATTATAATTGCTAAGAAATTTTATGAATAATCAATCAATATCATTGATAGCGTTTGAAGAGATTTAAACAAATGTTACAACATTGCCATCGATATTGATTTGTTGAATGGAATCGTGAATCTATAGCATGGACAGAGTTTGCTATCATTGATTTATACATTTTGATTTCTCTATGATAATGACAATAATCCCATGTGAACTAATGAAAAACGTGATCCAACAAAACAAGGCATCAATAACCACATAAAAATCGTACAACAAAGATATCAAAGGCTATATTGGCATACAAGCATATGATACTGAAAATGTGTGGAACCCAACAACTAGGAGGGGACGCATTGTTTCCTTTGAGGATGTTCCATCAGGATCTCCTCTAGCATGGGAACCACATTTCCATTCCCTGATTGCAACTAAAATTGCAATAACAATGGTGACCTCGAGCTCCCCTACGCAATGGTGGTCACGGATCTTCGATCGGAGTATCTTCTCCGACGATGACAACGTGACCTTTGGCCAATTAATCCGGCCAAGATGGTGGTTCTCTAGTGAGGAAAAAGATGGTGGCTGGCTAAGTTTTAGAGAGCAGCCTACCATCCCATATTTAATCGAAGAAGAGGTGAAAATTTGGATCCATATATGGATCTCGATCGTCCATCTTAAAACATTAATACCGTGAGGTAGGGAGATCAGAATTTAATATTTTTTAGGCTCATTGGAAAGGCTCAACAAGCTCTATGAAATTGATGAGTCATTTGTATTTTTCAGTTGTCAAAATACTCAGAACTAGACGAAATACAAGGTTTCACATAGTACTTATTGGTCTCTCTGTACAATAATTTTATGTACTTGGTCATCTTGAGATCATACATTTGTTGATCCTATATTATTGGATCATGAAGGTGGTGCTGGTATAAATATCTGAAGTGTTAGATTGAGGACTTAGATGCATCATCAAGTGATTATCAAGAAGAGATCTCCGACTTGAGAAAGAAGATGACAATCCTCACTCCAAAGGCTAACATCCAACCGACCTCTTGATGTAGGTTCTCTACATGAGAATATATAGACTTGGAGGTGTTGGATGAGTTAAGATAGAATTGACTGAGCAGATGGAGATAACAAAGACCTATGTCGTATGTTGTCATGATATAGGAATGCATCATTTGACTAGAGACAAATGTATCACTTTATGTCTAAGTATGTACATTTGACAGATCATTAGGTTGAAAGTCATATGAAATGATATGATCTCTCAAAGAGATCATACCAGTTCACTATTGACTGAAGACATGAGCTCACTCACAAGATATTGGGATAAACCAAATTCCATCTATGGTCATCTTGATTTTGGAAACAAGACATGATTTGTAGTATGATATATGCTTTAAAAAAATTATATTATCGATACCAATACGCAATGATCAAATGAGAAATTGATGATAAAACTATGAAAAAGACGATTCAAATGAGATCAGAACTTCAGGCTTAGTCATTATCTTCCAATATGCAGAATGTATGGGAATTATGAATACTCTAGGGTGACATGCTCTTAAATTAGTTATATACCATGATAATTTCATTCCGTGGGAGTGATGAATCTGGCTTGGATTTTAGTGGCTTCGCTCAGTGAACTAATTATCCAATCCTAGTCCAAATATTGGACATTGTTCTGAATTCAATTCAAGTATAATGAGAAGATAGTATACCTTGTCTGAAATGATTTAACACATGGAGAGGCTTTTAGATCTGTATATGATATTGAATCTCAATATCCAAGTCCACTGTACATGGATAATACAATTACTCTGACCTTATCTCGAAGTATCTGGGGAGAAGGCATACTATTACATGGAAAGAGTTTGTGGATTGTTCCGAAAGAAATAAAATCCAATAATTAGAAAAAAGATAGTTTTTTCAGATAAATTAAATTGGATTTCATTATCCAGGTTATAATTAATGTGGATAGTGATATCCACAATAATATTTGAAATAGTGGTGGATATGATCCACATTATTATTTGGAGACTTATTTGTGAATAGGATTTGTAATTTAATATTATTTTATGTTGAATTGGATTCACATTCCAATATAATGTAAATAAATTATGATTTACATTATATTATGGACTAATGAGTATGATTCATTTTAGTTAATGGTCTAATTAATGAATGTTACAAATTATTTAAGTAAATAATAAATGGATAATTTGTTGTAAATAATTAAACCGACATTAAAATAAATAAAAAAGGGAAAGTGCTAATTCCACTCCTAATAGGAGTGGAAATTATATATCTCTTCTTTTTATTTCGTCAATTATCTATTTGTTTATTTAATTATTTTGGATAATAGGATTAACTAAATAGATCATTATTTATCAATTCTAGTTTTTTAGAGGATGGTTGCCTCCTCTATTCTAGACCCTTGTGTAATTAATTAGGATTGCAATCCCAACGATCCATTTTTGTATAAAGGATATAAAGGGAGGGTTGCCCCTTGCCTTTCTATAGAATAGTTGGAAACACAGCTAAACTCCCTCTATGTCGTACACCCCCTCTTCCACATGCATGAGATCATACCTTGCCCCAAGGCTGATGAGGAAGGAAGGAGGATCATTTCTCTAGATTGTGGGAGTAACACGATTTTATCCTCGTACCCACAAGTTATGTCTCTGTAGATCAGACTTTAGACATGAGGTCTCTTGCTTCAGAGGCTAGAAGATCACAAACACGCTTCCAAGAGATAATTTAATACTTGTGAGAAGTTAATGAAACGAATTGGGATAGGTTTCCCAATTTATGTGGTTTCATCTTTTAGAAAATTTAAAATTCTGCTACTATCTAGATTCGTATGAAAAATCTCCTTGTTTGATCCGGATGTGAGCCAATCTTCATGATTACATGATGCACAAGGCCCTAAAAACCTCCTTTCAGATGATGTTCCAGGGTGTTTTTATTTACGCAAAGATAATTGCAAAATCAGCCCCCATAGAGATGGTAGTAGAGACATCTCCGATTGAAGATCCACCCATTGACCACACTTTCGGGACCACCTGATTTGTTCCCTATGGTAGATTTGGGTTTCGGAGTTCCACCTACTCTGTCCCCTTATGAGAGTAGCTATATTAGTGAAGTTGTGTTGTGGAAGTAAATTGCATTTTGAATGAATGCCAGCCGTAGGTCACTAACGATGGGACAGAAGGTTGAAATTGATGAATAAGTTGAAAATGATGTTGTGAACAACCATTCTAATAGATGTTCGTCCAGTTTAACCCACTTATTGCCTCTTTCCATACCATTCTACAATGTGAGAGGCGGTGATGGGCTTGCAAATGTTGAAGAAATTTTTGCAATGAAAGTGGCATTAACAACATTTTCATGAACAACATAAGGATCCCACTTTTAATACAAAAGATGACCTCATCTTTTCTATAAAGAAGTTCCACATACTATCCCATTACAACTTGCAATCAAAGATTCTACCCACATTGGTTTAGTCCATCTTGTGCACGATGGACTCCAGGGGTTGTAAGTAGATTTTGTGTGGGCATTATTGCATATTTGATGGGATGTGGGTAATATCTAAGCTTGGTGATCAACACTCCTGCATCAATTCCATCTTTCAAACATGACCATCTCCAACTTGACTACAACTTGATGATATGTTGGATACTAAGATTTGTGAAGAAGAACCCCATTATTCCAATATACACTCTTAGGACTCATATTCAAGAGATATATCGGTAACGGGTCACAAAGAAAAGAGTCTAGGATGCTAGAAGAAATACAATTGCAATAGTCTATAGTAAAATGGAAGAAATATTATGCGGAGATGCCCATACTTGTTACATCTTATGAAGGTCGTCAGTTTATGGTCTAAAATTTGCAATCACACATATAGAGCACCCTGATCCAATGAAGCCATATTGTCATCGATTTCAGCTGCATTTACGGGCTTTTGGGGCCATGCATTGAAGCCTTCAAGCATTGCATGCCTTTGATAAGTATAGATGGGGACACATTTGTAAGGGGAAATATAACCAGAAATTATTGCTTGCATGTGGGATTGACAGTGACAAGCATATTGTCCCACTTACTTTCGACATCATGTATGAGGAATCG
The DNA here is from genome assembly GCA_037367405.1 of Ottelia alismoides. Taxonomy (NCBI): domain Eukaryota; kingdom Viridiplantae; phylum Streptophyta; class Magnoliopsida; order Alismatales; family Hydrocharitaceae; genus Ottelia; species Ottelia alismoides. The sequence goes on from JAZKJV010011089.1 coordinate 310,441, forward strand.
AGGTCAAGTAGGAAGTGGTTTTCTTTCTCTACTACAGATCAAGGTTTTCAAGATGCATTCGGAGTCCAATTTGTGGTTTATATCAGACACCATTCGAGTATAAAGTCGTGATAAATGATGTTGATGTTGACTTGCATCTTCCTTTGTACATTGGCATTTTTTGTTTGTGGCACGTGGTGAGCAACTTCGACGCGATATTCATGAAATGGGTCCATGAAAACACTAGTAACCGCAGGCACCTTTAAATATCCTCGAAGAATTTGTCCTACTTCACGAGGAAAATACACAAATGGGATCCTAATGCCACTAGATGATTCGAAATACATGACTGTTTGAAAGAGCAGTGAACTTTGGCTTATTATAGTGGTTTCAGGTTCAGTTAGTTGACCACAAATCTTAGTGAGAATTACAACGATATGCTATAGGATGCACGTTGTTTGCCAATAGCACCACTATTGAAATAACATTTTTATAGTTGTATTTTATATTTCAATACCCATTGGAAATGAGGTTGTTTTTTACCATTTCTAGTGGATAGAAAAACAACATGGACCACTGAAAAATACATAGTTGGAGTTTTTATGTGAATGAGCACAAGGTAACCCTGTTGGGAAAAATGAATGGCTTGTTTATTCATAAGCCCTAGGCTCTCTTATTATAGGAGAGTAGCCTATGGGTAAATTACATAAAGTAGACAACTGAAAAATAAAATAACGAAGAGGTACATGCACTACTCTATATGCGTCAACACTCCCCCTCAAGATGGAGCATAGATATCAATCATGCTCAGCTTGGAACGCACACTTCTGGAATGGGCCTCGAAGTAATGCCTTGGTGAATATATCAGCAGTCTGATTCTCTGATGTGACATGAGATGTGGCAATGAACCCCTTCTGAATCATGTCACGTATGTAGTGACAGTCAACCTCAAATGCTTGGTCCTCTCATGGAAGGCTGGGTTGTTTGCAATGAACAAGGCGGCCTGATTGTCACATTCCAACATCATAGGAAGCGCTATATCAAGACATAGATCTGTAAGTAAAGATTTCACCCACATCATTTCTGTGCTAGCCTGGGCCATGGCCCTGTATTCGGATTCAGCACTGGATCTAGCTACTACTGTCTGCTTCTTGCTCCTCCACGAGACTAGGGCATCTCCAACATAAACTGCAAATCCTGAGGTGGACTTCCTATCCTTGGGGCATCCTGCATAGTCTGCATCAACACACACTGTGATAGAGATCTCCTTTCCCTTTTTAATAGCAAGCCTGCACCTGGAGATGATTTTAGATATCTCAGAATCATATATAATGCATCCATATGGACCTGACGTGGTTGCTCCATGAACTGGCTCACACGACTCACTGCAAATGATATATCAGGTCTAGTGATCGTGACATACAGTAGTTTGCCTACCAGTTCTCTGTACCTTCTCCTGTCCACCTCTTCCGTGTCATCATCATAGAGCTTCATGCTGGGATCCATTGGTGTCGTAGCAGGTCGACACCCTAGCATACCTGTCTCACTCAATAGATCTGTAACATATTTCCTCTGCGACAATACTAATCCATATGGATTTCTAGCAAACTCCAGCCCAGAAATATCTAAGGACTCCAAGTCCTTGGTGACAAATTCGTTTTCCCAGTCTTTCTTTCGCCTGCTTTATGCCCTGCTCATCATCTCCCTGTAATCAAGATATCATCAACATAAACCATGATTACAATGATACCTCTAGGCGTCTTCTGTACAAACAAGAATGATCAGCATTGGGAGCGTTTATATCCTTGTTTCTCAAAAAAGATCTGAGAGCTTTTGAAACCACGCTCTGGGGCTATGCTTAAGGCCATAGATGGCCTTATGTAACCTGCATACCTTGGAACACTCCCCCTCAACAGCAAAACCAGGGTGGATGTTGCATATAGACTTCCTCCTGCAAATCTCCATATAGGAATGCATTCTTCACGTCCAGCTGATGAAGCGCCAGTCTCTAGCAACTGCAAATGATAACAAGATCCGGAGAGTTGGAATGACGTGCCACAGGCAAAGAATGTGTCAAGGTAATCCACCCCGTACGTCTGTGTAAAGCCACGTGCAACAAAACGCGCTTGTACCTGTCAATGGAGCCATCTGCATTGTGCTTCACTGTAAATACCCACTTGCAGCTCACCGGGTTCACATCTGGAGGTATAGGAACCAAACTCCAAGTTCCTCTGGACTGAAGTGCCACCATTTCTTCTTCCATTGCTAGCCTCCATCTACTATCCTGCAGAGCATCATGATGATTCCGTGGAATGTCTATAGCTGAAAGCGCCATAGCAAACGACCTGAAATCTCCAGATAGCCTCTCAAAAGACACTGTTGCTGATAATGGATATTTTGCACAGCTCCTCTTCGACTTCCGTAGAGCAATGGGAACGTCCAAATCAGTTGTATTCTCATCTAGCTCCTGCACCATATCCTGCTCAGAAATGTCGTCAGATCCATCAACATTAATATTTTCATTACATACCATAGGCGAGCTAGTTGACGAGTCATGACCATGAGCTGGAGGAGGCCTACGGGTATAATGGAACGGTAGCGGTGAGATAGGCGGCGGTGGTGGAGGTGGTGGTGGTGGCGGTGGTGATGGCATATGAGGTGGTGGTGGTGGTGTCATGTATATGGCATCAGGAGGTATGGATGGTAGCTGCTTGTCTCCTGATGCTGAAAAATACATAACAGATTCAAAAGTGTAACATGTGCACTGATCATATACCGCCGACGCACAGGATCAAAGCACTTGTACCCCTTTTGAGTTCTGGAGTACCCAACAAAGACACACTTGACAGCCCTAGGAGAGAGCTTGTCAGTACCAGGCGACAACTGATGGACAAATGCAACCGACCGAAACACACGAGGAGTAAGAGTGAACAGATCCTTGCCAGGATGAATAAGTGAAAACAGAATCTGTTCATTCAAGACAAACGAAGGCATACGGTTGATTAGGTAACATGCAGTGAGAACTGCATCACCCCAGTAGGAGTAGGCAACATGACTCTGTATAAGGAGTGATCTTGTGACATCAAGAAGATGACGGTGTTTTCTTTCAGCAATCCCATTTTGTTGAGATGTATGAGCTCAAGATGTTTGGTGAATAATCCCTTTTGAGGAGTAGTAATTGGCCAGATTATTGGTGCACAACTCTAAAGCATTATCACTTCGCACAAGTTTGACAGATGTGGAGAAAACATTTTGTATTTCATTCAGAAAATGAATAATGATATTTCCTGCTTCAGATTTATTTTTCATCAGAAACACCCATGACACTCTAGAGAAATCATCCACAAATACAATATAAAATCTGTGTCCCTGATGATAGGGTACACGACTCGGACCCTAGACATCAATATGAAATAACTCAAACTTGGAGGTACTACTCCGACCTGGACGACTGGGAAAGGATGACCTGTGATGCTTTCCCAACTGACACGCCTCACACTGAATAGGTGTGTGAGGGAGACCATAGGGTAAAACTTGACGCAACTTCTGAAGCGGTAAATGACCAAAACGCAGATGCCATAATAAGGTTGATACTTGTCCAGAAGAAGAGGATGAGGATCCAGCAAAAGGAGCCTGATTCAGGCGGTAGAGGCCTCCTTGCTCATAGCCACGACCAATCACGTTGCCCGTATGGATGTCCTGAAAAATCAAAGAAGATGGATCAAAAATTACCCGATAATGTAGATCCTTCGTAATCTGACTAATTGACAATAGATTCATTGAAAAATCAGGTACATGTAGCACGTTCTTGAGCTGCATAGAAGCTGTCAATCTAATCTCCCCCTGACCAGTGATGGGGGAATGAGTGCCATTGGCAATCACTACTGTCCGACCTGGAGGGATCTGAGTGTATCCTGAAAGCAAACTCTGGTCGCCACATAGGTGATGTGTAGCTCCCGAGTCCATAATCCATGGTAAAGTATCTGATCTACTACTGTTCAGTGCACGTATACTACCTGAAGTACTGGTAGACGCAGAGGCAGAAGCAGCGGCATCATAATGACTCTCTACAGTCGGTGCTGGTCCAGATGGTGGAATAATGCCCCTCAGACGGGCAACAAGATCGTCGAACTGTTGATCCAAAGTAGTAGCAGATGTGGGCTCTATCTGCTCAGCAGCTCGTGCGGATGCAGGAAATCCGTGCTTCGAGTAGCATGTATCTTCATTGTGTCCAACTTGGTGACAGTATGTGCATGTTGGCCTAGTGTGGCCACCCCTTCCACGAGGTCCACGTCCACGGCCCTGGTGTTGAAATCCGCATCCTCTGTTTGCTGCCATGGCTGAAGAATTCTGACTCGCAGCTGTTGAAGGAACTGTGATCCAACTCAATCTATGAAAAGCTTCCTCCATAGGAGGAATAGTCGAGTCTGCCAAAATCTGAGATCGTGCCGCCTCAAACTCTGGATCAAGTGCAGCCAGGAACACACCCACCATGGTCGCATTCCTGTATGTCTTCTGCTGTTCTGGCATGGCAGTAAGAGGCATGAAGCTATAGAGCTTCTCGAACATCCCTCTCAGTGATGTGTAGAGAGAATGTAAAGGACGACCATTCTGCTTTATTGTGAATATATCATGTTGAAGTTGCAGAATCTTTGTCTCGTTCTTCGCCTGTGAGTACGTTGCCGCCAGAATATCCCACATATCCTTGGCTGTGGGTTGATGTAGGATGTCGTTGGCAATTTCAATAGCCAACGTACCAGATAGCCAAACCTTGGCATATGCATCATCGGCCTCCCATGAGGCATTGACTCCAGTCTTCTCTACAGGCTCAAGTTCGGTAAGAATGTGCTTCTTACCTGTTGACTTCATCATACTCATGAACTGCATTGCCCACATTTCATAGTTTGTACCGTCCATCTTGACAATGGGCGCTGGACCACGAAAGGCACCAATAGATGGGATATCAGCCTTGCTTTCTGACATATTGGAGATGGAAGACTGGAGCGATTGATAGAAGATGAGCTTTGTCTACAATGACATAGACAGGATTAGTTGCATGTGTAGACCTCAAGCAACTATCCCCATGAAGATGTGCGTGCTACGGCCTTCACGCGCGCAAGAATCACGCACTGGATCACGAAGATGCACGCGAAGCATATGCGTGCACTGGAGATGCACTAGGCGCGCGCACAGATGATCGCGTGCACAGATGATCGCGCGCAGGAGGCCCACAGTCATGCGCAGGTGACTGCGCACAGGGTCACGCACCGGTGACTGCGCACAGGCGCTATGCGCATAGGCGCTATGCGCATAGGCGCTATGCGCGTACAGGCGCTGCAAGATGCGCACAAGCGCACGCGCTGGAGGGCGATGGCGCTGCAAGATGCGCAGCAGGAGGGCTATGCACACACAGGCGCTGCAAGATGCGCAGCAGGAGGCGATGGCGCAGGAGAGGCGGCGCTGGAAGCTCGGGCGGCGCCGATGGGGCGAGAAGGAGAGGCCGACGGGTGTGGTGGGATTAGGGTTAGGGTTTCGAGAACTCCAGTCTAGGACCGTCGCTCTGATACCATGTTGGGAAAAATGAATGGCTTGTTTATTCCATAAGCCCTAGGCTCTCTTATATAGGAGAGTAGCCTATGGGTAAATTACATAAAGTAGACAACTGAAAAATAAAATAACGAAGAGGTACATGCACTACTCTATATGCGTCAACAAACCCGTATACAACGACAACCATATTTACTATTTTAGTTCCTTACAAGTATTAGGCATATCCAATATGGCATACAAGGGCATATGAATGTACATTCACAAAAGCAATAATTTCTGCTTATATATGAATCACTTATATAATGCCTATGAGACATGCCTATATATGAATCATTAATATGGCTCCTAAGTGTACCACTTACCTATATGTTAATCAATTCTAGAATGCCTATGAGACATAACAACATTTGAGTGTGAGCAAAGAATTCGATATATCTGCCATTTCTAGTATGTACATGTTCCTTTGTTGATCACAATGGTATACGGGTTATATTTTCTAGTTGTAAATAATTAGCTATAGTTATTGTATATTGATGAATGCGAAATTCGCCTCTTTAAGAGTGGAAAATAAGTCGTAGTATAGGAGGCGAATTCGGTTCAGCAAAATACCACAAGCTTTGAATGTTGTGGAAAATTTTTACTTGGCAAGTGTACCAAGGTCGAACACAGGGAACGATGATTTTTAGTTGCGTGGTTTTAAATCAAATTAAATAATCAATAAGTGCTCGATTTATTTATGTGTTGCAAAAATATACAATGTAATGATGAAGATGCGAATATGATGCAAAGAAAATAAACAGAGAGAATGGAGCACTAGATCTATGATTTCTGAAGTTTCATCTTCAAATAAATTTATCAGTTAGTCCTCAAATAATATCACAGATCAAATAATTTCAAGAAATATGAGTCAATAAGAGAACCAAACTGTGGGGTATAAGATCAATCACAAGCTAAGTAATCCTGCAAATGAAGAGATCAATAATAATATTTAACTAGTTCAGACCCCTGATTTTCCTGTGATTTAACGCTCAAAGGGTGATAGATAATAACAAGGAATATCTCAATTATTCATCCTTGAACATGCGCCTGTAATAGATCAAATTTTCCTTAAGTTAATCAATACAAAGCGTCAACAGAGCCTGCATAAGATCAAATAAATCCTCAAATGATAATTAACAATAAATAACCTCGGATCTGTCCTCAAATTATGTCAAGTGATAGAGCACGGAATTAGCTTCAAAACGACATATTATATGCTCAAAACGGAGTTCGTATGACAAGTTATGATAAAATGAAGTTTCAGGGATTAAAATATAAATAAAACAAAGTTTTTCTTTCAAAATGGTCCCTGGAGGACTTATCTGTAATATCTGAAAGTCGGTGGGGCCCTTTGTAATTTACCCACTGACGGGGGTATATATGTAATTTCAGAAACTTGCGAGCGGGTCAATGCAATTTGCCCACAGCGCACGTGCGTAGCATGTGCGCCAGGAGCTTCGGTGGAGGCGCCTGAGGCTCGGGGATGCCGAGCATGAGGTTTGGACTCCCGAGGCGGAGGCTTGGGGGCGGGGCTCAGGCTCGGAGGCCCGAGCCTACGTGGCGGTCTGGGGGGCGCTTCGGGGGACCCGAGCCTCGAGGCTGGGGTCGAGGCTCGGGGGGCGGGGGGCACGTGGCGGGTCGCTGCTCGTTGGATCTGGGGTGTGATCCAACGGCAGCTGGCGATGATGGCGGCGGCAGCGTCGAGCGGGCGGCCGAAGGGCGGTGGAGGCTGAGCTCTCACGCGGAGCCGGTGGCGATTTGCGGCGATGCCGCTCCTCGGCCGACACACGGCGCGAGGGGCGGCGCGGGGAGGCCGTACGTTGGAGCGGCGCCTCCGCAAGAAGGCTGAGGACGCGCGGTGGTTGCACGGCCGAGGCGAGGGGGAGGGGCTAGGCGAGGGCGAGCGGGGCAGTGGTGGGCCGGTCGACACACGACCGACGGAGGGCGGTCGAGGCGGAGGGCGAACCTGGGCTCCGCGTAAATGGTGGAGGAGGGAGGAGCAGGGCTCCGTTCGATAGTGGAGGAGCGGGGCTCCGTGTACCTGCAAGGGTTATTCAACGAAAAATGGAGGCGGAGGAAGAGCCTGGGAAGAAGGGGATGAACCGCCCTCGATCGTCACTCAAGTGCTTGGCAAAAGCACGAGCTCAGGCAAGCTTGGCTGCTTGCTGCAGCCGTGCGACGGCTGGATCGCGCCACCAGGAGTACGCTGCTGTCACCGGCGTTCGTGGAGAAGGGCGGATGGCGCTGATGGAGCTCGGAGGAGCTGCTTTATAGGTGCGAGGAAGGAGGGCGTTACGCGGAGTTGGCGATGGTAGTTTGATGGCCGGCGGTTATGGAAGGGGAAGGGAGGTAACGGCGGGGAGGGGGGGTGGCGATTGGGGAAGAAATGGCTGGAGAAGACGAGGGTCACGTGCACAGCACGTGACCTGGGGGAGCGGCCTGGAGAGAGAAGGCGGGGGTGCCACGTGGCACGCCCTGGGGCTGCCACGTGGCACCAAACAAATTTCAGATTTGGAGAGTGAGAAAGAGAGAGAATATGACCTTAGATCCAAATATTTTCTTCACGAAAGTTGTTCGTCTCGGTGAGATATACAACTTTCATGAAGGACCCATGAGCAAAAGAGGTCATCTGTGAGAAGTGGTATTTTTGGCGGTTCTCCATGTGTATAGAAAACCGAGTTTTGGGGGGTTTTGTATTTTTTTGGTGGTTTTAGAGAGGATAAAAATTATAAAAAATATGATAAAATATAATAAAATTAATTACACACTAATCTAATTTTTTTGGATTTTTAATAAATAAGAAAATACGAAAATAAAATAGAAGTTAGAAACGCACAACTTTTGTACAGACCGACAACGGACACTTGGACTTGGTCAGTTTCTTTGATCTCAGTTTTGATCTGGATTGGATTTTTGTGTCTCTTAATTGAACTTTCATCAAAGAACACAAATGAAGAAGAAATAAAATTAAAAGAGTTAATTAAGGAACTAAAAACTGAGGTCAAAAACAACAAAAAGTCAAAATGCGCAAAAGAGGCCCAAAACCCAACTTTCACATATGAGCTCCAATTTTATGAAATTTGTCTTGTTTTGAAGGTAATTGAAAATGGAGTACTTTAAAAGTAAGTAGACTAACATCGGACACTGTGTGTGGGAGATATGCTCATTTTAGTATGTCAGATGTGAATTTTGACTTTGAGATTATTTGACAGCTATTGGGGTTAGTAATTTTTTTGTATTTTTTATTTAATAAGGTTAGTAATATCTACACAATGGAGGCAGTTTTGTGTCAATCGGAGTTAGGATGAATTATTTAAAAATAAGAGAAGTTAGCGGCTTTTTGGGCTAATTTACACTTGGGATTTTTAATGCAATTTATGCATGATGAAATGCATATATTATTTACACATGTATGAATGCTAATAATGCTCTATTAATGATTAATTACAGGTGAATGATGGGGAACAGAGCCTAAATGACCAATTTTAGCATGATGAATACGAGATTCATCATACCCCTATACTTAAACCATGCTCGTCCCCGAGCATGAATGAATGACTTAGTTGAATATATCTCTGACTGTGCATGTGAATTTTCAAGGCTTAATTCATAGAAGACCCTTAATTTGAGCGATCCGAAAATTCTGGGCTCAACCACGCTTTAATCAAAAGGAATCCAACCTCTCTAATTATCATACTCTCTTTTTGTACATATAATATAAAGATATGACTTAAGTGTACTGCATTTCATGAGAGTCGAGTCGGGGCATCACTCAAAGTTCCAGTCCCAAAGATCCTCCTCTAGATCTAATCCTCAACACTAGGGAATAAGTTTATTCTTGCTTCAGTCAACCGTCTCATTAGTTTGTCAGACTTGAAAGTGTAGATGGATGACCAGATGATGGAGGGCATAGGATTGTGTCTTGATTTTCTCTCCCCTTTATTGGAACAAGGTGCCTCTCGAGTGCCTTATTACTCAACACAAGTATATTTTTATTTTGTTGATCAATGTGTCCTTCAAGAGAATTTGGAGTCGTCTGCACTTGTTTTTATGGGAGTACACCGGGGTGTGTCTCTTTTGAGTATCTAAGATACCTTCGACACCCAGACTTGTATCGCTTACGATGCAGGGCCCTTTTACGGTGTCAGCCCGACTCCTTAGTCCTAATTAGCGCTTGGTCGAAGTGGACACTTTAAAAATGTTTGGGAGAGCTCGCCATTGGTGGAAGCTCATTTAGAATTTGACTTTGGATGATTGAGCTTTTCTTGACATTTCTATTTCTTCTTCCTTTTTTTGGCTAGCTCCACTGCTTTTACCAAAAGTTGGTGCACACTGATCAACAATTTTTCATTAAGTTTCAACACACCCTGGCACTTAGGTCAATATCAAAAAGATAGCATATGAACCTTGTTCACATACTGGGTAGGGTTTTGCTGACACTCAGGTTTTCTGAAGCCTTCATTAACTTTATCCCATTCTCGAATATCATCAGATCGGGTCTAAACTCAAATCTCTAGTCCTAGTTCCTCTAGTGATATCTCAACTCATCTCATCAATCATGCAGTTGTGGGAGTGGTTGTGCTGATCATATTCTTTGAAGGTAGAGATGAAGAGTGCAATATAGCGCTCAAATCTTTCAAACTAGGGAAGTGTGGATTATTAAGTTCAAAACCCTAATGACTAAGGCATGCTAACTCAGAATCTCAAAATCTCAGAAATCAAGTGTCCTCAAAAATCCTCAAGCCTTGAGTGATGGTGAATGTGTCAGGAATATATCGACCAAGGAATGCATGAAATGCTTGATGAAATGCAAGACCATGAGTGATGATGATTTTTTTAATGCAAAAAGTTTTTTTTTGTGTTTTTTTGTTTTTTTTGTTGTTTTTTTTGTTTTTGAAAACAAGTACTATACACACTACTTGTATCCATCCCCGATGTTAGATAAAAAAGATTAAAGTACGAGCTATGGATAAAGTAGATAAAATATATACAAACACACCCCCCTATACTTAGCTTGTGCTATGTCCTCATGGCACAAAGTGAAATGTAGACATAGCTCATACGAAGTAAAGATCGGTTAAAAACAAAGGAGGAGAAGCGATGTAAAAACAATGGTAGCGGTCCCCCTATACTTAGGCTCAGGTCAGCCTAAGTATAATTGGATAATTACATATGTGGAATCGGGTAGATTTGCGGATGTACAAGATCAAGGAGGTTTGCGACGGACCTTCTTGCGGGAGTGCGGAGGGAGATAATATGGAGATGTAGAGGGCGATGATGAAGAAGACCAGCCATCGTCGGAGTCATCCTCAGGAGAATAGTAGTTGTCTGCAGAGGATCTCCAACTTTTGTCAATCAGAGGTAAGTGCCCATGGATCAGAGCTGTACCTATTGCACTTATCTGATGAACCACATCAGGACCAGACGAGGACTCTTCAGAAGTCACCTGGTGTCTAAGGTCAAAGGTGACTTTCTTGGTCGGTTTGTTTCCTTGAGAAGTATTAGGAGGAAGTTGGACAGTCTTCATCTCCCTGTCTTGAGTAACCGATGTGGCATTCGTGAGTTCCTCATCAGATGAATCCCCGTAAAAGTCGACCAATTCTTGAAGGGTCATGTACTGCTTCGGTCGAGGGAGAGTGTTCCTGCAGATCTTGTGGTTTATGGCTGGGGGTGTTGATGTCACTTCCGAATGATCATGAATTTTGGTGACATCATATGTTTCTGGAGTCAGTTCCTTATAAGGTTCAAGTATCTCATGAATTACTGCCGACTCGAAGATTGGTCCACTCTGATAATCGTGACGGTCCTCAATAATATGGTCCAATTCTTCATAAGCTCCAAAATCTTGATTTTTCCTAGGAGCAGTAATAAGGTGGTGAGAATCCAAAGTTTGTCCAACAGTCAGTCCTTTAGGTGACTCTCCTAGGGTTTTTCTCAGTGTATCATGCAGAGATGTCTGATAATGTGAAATATAACTGTCGGTTTCAAGTTGATTTTCCTCAGAGCATGTTGTGTCATTGGGGATTTGTTCATCGTGGTCCGAGTTCGGGAACTTGATTTCCCGAGTCTCACAATTGACGATCGCTTTAGCGAAGGCTAAGAACGGCTTTTCTAAAATGATAGGAGACTCAGACATCCTTCCGGGGTGCTCAATGTCAAGGACTGTAAAGTCCACCTTATGTTCTTTCCCTCGAAAGTTTACGACGACAGAAACGATCCCCCGCGGTCTTTTGGTAGATCGATCGGGTAACTGAACGATCACCCTAGTCTTTTTGAGTTGTCCGAGTTTGAGTTGGTCAAAGACGGACTTGGGGAGGATGTTTAATGTGTTGTCGTCGTCTAACCAAACATGAGTGAATGTTGAATCCTCAATTTCACATGTGATCCGAGTCAACCGCTTGACTTTGCGGCTTTTGATTTTATGATTCATCACCAAAGAGCTAGCCATAGATATGACGTGATATTCAGTCCTGGATCGTTTCTTGCCCATCTTTTTGGGGTCCAGTTGACTCTTCACAACTATCTTAAGATCGGGTACATATTCTATGGCTTTGATCAATGGAAGTTCTAAGATCAGACTTTTGCAAAATGCTTCCATTTCAGAATTGTCCAATTTTTTTGAATTTCCCAATTTTCTGATTTTTTTGGTATTTTCTATAATATGGTCAATAGGAAAGTAAGAGGTCAGTGGTGGTTGTGCCTGATTGTGAGTCACATGATGATCTAGTGGTTCGCATGGTGGTGGCCTCACTTCTTCTGAATTTTGCATAGTCTGGATGAGATCATATATGCGCTTTGTTAAAGTGTCTGCTCTATGATTAATCCGAGCAATCTCATCCTCAAATATCTCATGACTAGTGATTGAATAATCATTCTCCATGAGTCGTGATTCATGCATGTATCCTTGAGGAGAGTATTGATTGTTCATATACATTATCTCATCTGGTCATGAGTTGAATTTCCTTGACCTCGGTTTTCTCGTTGATTGCCGAAGGAAAATTGACTATACTCAAGAGTATAGTCATCTTGAGTAGGGGATGGCTCCATAGGTTGTGAGATCATAGTAACCAGAAATTGTGTTCTATTGTCAGTATCGGTCACTCTATTGTTCATCCTCGATTCTGTTCTCTCTCTCATGTCCATAAGATTGTCAAAATGTGAGAGAGGGCTATTCCAAGAAGAAGTGTGGTCATAGGGTGGGATGTATGGGTGGGCAGAGAATGATGGCAGAGGGGAACTTGACTTGAATGGTAAGTTCCCCTAAGGAGCGTGAGAAGAAGAATATCGGGACATGGTCGTGGAGATCGGGAAAGAAGACCACTGTGCCGACATCTTGTCAAGAGGGTTGGAATGATCAGCGAACCACGATTTGCTTGCAATTGCAAGGTCTTTGACGCACACAAATCAAACACAAAACAAACACGTTGATTCACCCACTCAACACTGGTGAAGGCACGTTAGGGTTCGGCCGCTTATCTTTTCAATTTTAATTTAATGACAAAACAGTCTTAAAAATTAAGCGGAGCTGTTAGGTGCCTAAATATTTCACAAAGACTGTCCTGAGTTCATACAACTAGTTGCACCTACTTTCAGCCAGTATAGGTGTAAGTACGTACCGTAAACGGCTACCCGTGTTACTTGAGGACGGAGCCTTCCGCAGTGTTCTCTAAACCACCTACTCTGGTAAGGGAAGTCGGACCGTAAACGGCTACCCGAGACCCTCACTGAAAAGTAGCTAATTGTTTAAACTCAGTAGTCTGAATGAACCACTTCGGCTTTGGGCTCTTTACTAAGTGTGCGTTCTGGTCCTTACAAACAATGAGTGGGTTTCTCTCCACCAAACACAGGTTAATTTTAGGTCAATTTAATTTACAGCCACCTTGATTAGCAGTCCCGGTTTTAAGTTAAGGTTATCACTGTAGTTTATGTGAGCACAAAAATTCACGCCTAACGAACAGTCCCAATTCCTTTAAATCCTAAGTTGTAAAACTTTGAGAAAGGAGGATCGGAAAAGCCGATGCAAACGTAAATCAATGATGCATGCTTAAGAGAAGGACTTACAGTGAATCCTCGCGTTCTTCATGCGGGATGCAAGACAAGGAATTTAAATTATACTAAATGATATGCACAGATGGAAAATGCCCTAAACAGATAGTTCTATTAGCGGGAAGAATTGATTGAAATTTTTGGCTAATAATGAACGATCTACAGTGCGTTTAATTAGTGAAAAGTGTGGCCTAAAGATTACGAGCACAATTAATGATAAACAAGCAAGCGTATATGTGCCTAAGTCCTACGCCACTTAAGTCGGATCCCAACCACACAGAAGAGGTTGAAACAGACCCGACACACCACAAGAATGTTCAGTCTTAATTATTACAAGGGTTCAAAGAGAGGGACCCTGAGAATATTGTAAAAATTAACCCTATGCTAAGCTCTCTCTCACAAAATTAAAATTCATTCTTCATTGTAGATCCTTGATTTAATATCAAAATCCAGTTCCTAGAAGTCTGCGAAGAGAGAATTTGCGGTTAGTAGCAGAAGTAAGAGAGAAATGCAAAATAAAATGCAGAAAAAAAATCACACAAAAATTAATCTCACAAAAAATAATTACAAAAAAAGATTTAAAACCTTAAAAATTCGTCATTCCCCGGCAACGGCACCATTTGATGAATGTGAAATTTGCCTCTTTAAGAGTGGAAAATAAGTCGTAGTATAGGAGGCGAATTCGGTTCAGCAAAATACCACAAGCTTTGAATGTTGTGGAAAATTTTTACTTGGCAAGTGTACCAAGGTCGAACACAGGAAACGATGATTTTTAGTTGCGTGGTTTTAAATCAAATTAAATAATCAATAAGTGCTCGATTTATTTATGTGTTGCAAAAATATACAATGTAATGATGAAGATGCGAATGTGATGCAAAGAAAATAAACAGAGAGAATGGAGCACTAGATCTATGATTTCTAAAGTTTCATCTTCAAATAAATTTATCAGTTAGTCCTCAAATAGTATCACAGATCAAATAATTTCAAGAAATATGAGTCAATAAAAGAACCAAACTGTGGGGTATAAGATCAATCACAAGCTAAGTAATCCTGCAGATGAAGAGATCAATAATAATATTCAACTAGTTCAGACCCCTGATTTTCTTGTGATTTAACGCTCAAAGGGTGATAGATAATAACAAGGAATATCTCAATTATTCATCCTTGAACATGCGCCTGTAATAGATCAAATTTTCCTTAAGTTAATCAATACAAAGCGTCAACAGAGCCTGCATAAGATCAAATAAATCATTAAATGATAATTAACAATAAATAACCTCGGATCTGTCCTCAAATTATGTCAAGTGATAGAGCACGGAATTAGCTTCAAAACGACATATTATATGCTCAAAACGGAGTTCGTATGACAAAGTTATGATAAAATGAAGTTTCAGGGACTAAAATATAAATAAAACAAAGTTTTTCTTTCAAAATGGTCCCTGGGAGGACTTATCTGTAATATCTGAAAGTCGGTGGGGCCCCTTTGTAATTTACCCACTAGCGGGGGTATATATGTAATTTCAGAAACTTGCCGGCGGGTCAATGCAATTTGCCCACAACGCACGTGCGTAGCATGTGCGCCAGGAGCTTCGGTGGAGGCGCCTGAGGCTCGGGGATACCGAGCCTGAGGTTTGGACTCCCGAGGCGGAGGCTTGGGGGCGGGGCTCAGGCTCGGAGGCCCGAGCCTACGTGGCGGTCTGGGGGCGCTTCGGGGGACCCGAGCCTCGAGGCTGGGGCCGAGGCTCGGGGGGGGGGGGCACGTGGCGGGTCGCTGCTCGTTGGATCTGGGGTGTGATCCAACGGCAGTTGGCGATGATGGCGGCGGCAGCGTCGAGCGGGCGACCGAAGGGCGGTGGAGGCTGAGCTCTCACGCGGAGCCGGTGGCGATTTGCGGCGATGCCGCTCCTCGGCCGACACACGGTGCGAGGGGCGGCGCGGGGAGGCCGTACGTGGAGCGGCGCCTCTGCGAGAAGGCTGAGGATGTGCGGTGGTTGCACGGCCGAGGCGAGGGGGAGGGGCCAGGCAAGGGCGAGCGGGGCAGTGGTGGGCCGGTCGACACACGACCAACGGAGGGCGGTCGAGGCGGAGGGCAAAACTAGGCTCCGCGTAAACGGTGGAGGAGGGAGGAGCGGGGCTCCGTTCGACAGTGGAGGAGCGGGGCTCCGTGTACCTGCAAGGGCTATTCAATGAAAAATGGAGGCGGAGGAAGAGCCTGGGAAGAAGGGGATGAACCGCCCTCGATCGTCGCTCAAGTGCTTGGCAAAAGCACGAGCTCAGGCAAGCTTGGCTGCTTGCTGCAGCCGTGCGACGGCTGGATCGCGCCACCAGGAGTACGCCACTGTCACCGGCGTTCGTGGAGAAGGGCGGATGGCGCTGCTGGAGCTCGGAGGAGCTGCTTTATAGGCGCAAGGAAGGAGGGCATTACGTGGAGTTGGCGATGGTGGTTTGATGGTCGACGGCTATGGAAGGGGAAGGGAGGTAACGGTGGGGGGGGGGTGGTGATTGGGGAAGAAACGGCTGAAGAAGACGAGGGTCACGTGCACAGCACGTGACCCAGGGGAGTGGCCTGGAGAGAGAAGGCGGGGGTGCCACGTGGCACGCCCTGGGGCTGCCACGTGGCACCAAAACAATTTCAGATTTGGAGAGTGAAAAAGAGAGAGAAGATGACCTCGGATCCAAAAATTTTCTTCATGAAAGTTGTTCGTCTCGGCGAGATCTACAACTTTCGTGAAGGACCCATGAGCAAAAGAGGTCATCTGTGAGAAGTGGTATTTTTGGCGGTTCTCCATGTGTATAGAAAACCAAGTTTTGGGGGTTTTGTATTTTTTTGGTGGTTTTAGAGAGGATAAACATTATAAAAAATATGATAAAATATAATAAAATTAATTACACACTAATCTTTTTTTTTGGATTTTTAATAAATAAGAAAATACGAAAATAAAATAGAAGTTAGAAACGCACAACTTTTGTACAGACCGACAACGGACACTTGGACTTGGTCAGTTTCTTTGATCTCAGTTTTGATCTAGATTTGGATTTTTGTGTCGCTTAATAAAACTTTCATAAAATAACACAAATGAAGAAGAAATAAAATTAAAAGAGTTAATTAAGGACCTAAAAACTGAGGTCAAAAACAGCAAAAAGTCAAAATGCGCAAAAGAGGCCGAAAACCCAACTTTCACATATGAGCTCCGAATTTTATGAAATTGGTCTTATTTTGAAGGTAATTGAAAATGGAGTACTTTAAAAGTGAGTAGACCAAAATCAGACACTGTATGTGGGAGATATGCTCATTTTAGTCTGTCAGATGTGAATTTTGACTTTGGGATTATTTGACACCTATTGGGGTTAGTATTTTTTTTGTATTTTATTTAATAAGGTTAGTAATATCTACACAATGGAGGTAGTTTTGTGTCAATCAGAGTTAGGATGAATTATTTAAAAATAAGAGAAGTTAGCGGCTTTTTGGGCTAATTTACACTTGGGATTTTTAATGCAATCTATGCATGATGAAATGCAGATATTATTTACACATGTATGAATGCTAATAATGCTCTATTAATGATTAATTACAAGTGAATGATGGGGAACAGAGCCTAAATGACCAATTTTAGCATGATGAATACGAGATTCATCATATATTAAATATCATATTATTGTGCTTATATTTTATGTGTTTATTTCTTTATTTATTAAAAATCCAATGAAAATTAGATTGATATTGTATATAATTAATTTAACCTAATTTATAAAATAAAAATCCAAAAATAAGAAAAGAAATAAAAACAATTAGTTTATTATTTTAAATTACTTGCAAGAATATTTTATGTATATAGATGATTTTATTTCTCTTTGAGTTCAGCATGAAAGGTGTAATTCTCATCAAGATCTAGAACTTTCATGTTCATCATTTTTCTTAATTTATTTTCTAACTATTTTATTTATAATTGCCTTTATTTTTTATATTCTCTCATTTCTGATTGGGCCACATGCCACCTTCAGATTGCACTAGGTGTTCTGCTTTTTTCAATCACCCGCCTGATACCAGGCCGTCAGATGACATGATCCAACGGCTGTGGAGCCGTCTCCTACATTGCACCTCTTCACCCCATACCTCGCCGGTTGTTCAATCACCCTCAATTTCTTAATTCTACCAGCTACCTCATGTGTCTCAACTACCAAGTCTTGCCGCCAATATCTCGTCGTCCAACCTTCTCCTCCACTCAACTTCCAGTGGTTGTTGTCTCCCTCAAGTGCACCTTTGAGCGGAAGTTAAAACTTCCTCTCTAACCACATGGAACCACAAAATCCCCTCCATCAAAACTCCTTCTCCAACAACTGTTCCAGCCATCCACCATTCTTGCGAGTTCCTCCTAGCCATCTCCTACACTTCTGTGATAGAGAGCGTCAGTAAGATAAATGATGGAGATTCAACTCCAACGAGATCCAAGGTGAAATTCACCTTGTTGCAAACCTAATGCGATCCTGCTCGAGCTTGGTTCTTTAGCCAAGAACCTTAAGCGATGACCGAAGCATTTTCATGCTCCAAACCAAGCATGTGTTCTTCCTTTCTTCATCTTCATAATATTCCTCCAGATCTCAGGTAAGACTCTTGACCTTCATTTTCTCATCGTTTCTCCATTTTCTTTGAACGCTTCCATACACGCCTTCATCTATCTGATATTTCCTACACATTCAATGTGGCACATCGCTCTTCGCGGAGCCTTTACTTCATCCTATTACCTTCAAGATATCTCCATCTTCATCGATCCATTTCTTCCTCTACGCGGGGAAGAACCAACTTAGGCTATTCATCAACTCGCACACATGGTCTTCATTAACCCTCAAGACCATTCCCAAACGTCTCTTTTGCTCTCTGGTTTTGTAGACTAACACTTGCATGAGCCCTATTTTTATTGATCGAAGAAAGAGACACTGCTCCGATATCAAGTTTTCACCATTGGATTCTCATCATTGATAGAGCTTTGCAGTTGGTTTCTCTCCGTCTCCGAGACTTCACACTCTTTGCCATGTCGAGGCAAAGCTATCTGAACGATCAATGATCGTCACAGAGCAAGAGAAGCTAACTGGGCTTCACTGAAGCTATGCCCGCACTCTGCTGTTCAAGGTAGAAGGGGAAGAACTTGGTTTATAGTTACTGTACGATATGATCACCCGGTCAGATCCAATGGTGTGGATTCACTCTGAGCCAAGACCCTAAGCAACGCTTCAAACCATAGCTTAGGAGCAACTGAGAAAGTAAGCAACGAAGCACCAACGGGTGACATGTGGCCCGAGCTGCCGCTACCCGAGCCTGATTTCAGTCACATGCTTCATGCACGTGATAGTGGGTAAGTTTCAAACTCACCCATTGAAGATTCATAATTACATATAAGTCCCGCACCTGAAAAAATGCATTAATAACAGGCGGCTTTCTATAATTTCTTTTTAGTCCAGTTTAGACTTATTTATAATTTAATAATTCATGTTTTATTACATGTATGCCCCTGCTCTTATCCCTTCAATAACATG
This sequence comes from Ottelia alismoides, assembly GCA_037367405.1. Classification (NCBI taxonomy): domain Eukaryota; kingdom Viridiplantae; phylum Streptophyta; class Magnoliopsida; order Alismatales; family Hydrocharitaceae; genus Ottelia; species Ottelia alismoides. The sequence continues at coordinate 329,587 of JAZKJV010011089.1, forward strand.
GAGCCATTTACCAGATTTTAGTGAAATTGGTGGCATTGGAAGGCCATTTTTACGCTCTTTAATTTAGTGCAAATAAATTATCGATTTGATCTATCATTCATGCATTATATTTTAGAGTGTTATTATTTTCTATTTAACCTTGTTATTAATTAAAATTAATCTTGATTGAGGTTGAATTACTTTATTTTTCACATTGATTTTTCATTAATTGATTAATTGTTGCCACAAGTAGTTACTATTTTTAACCAAAAGCATATTTGTTAACTGTGCATTTACTCTGTGATTGTAGTGCATCATTGTTTATCATGTAAATAACTAAATGCATAAAATTGTTTAAAAATTGCATGCATTGTGTGCCTTTGAATCTTTCTTGACCTAGGGAGTCTATAAATTGCCTAAGTAAATAATTAACCCTTAAATTTAATTGAATAATCATTCATCTCTTTTTGTTCAACCCTGGACTTGCCCATGTATAAACTTAAGCCTAGAACTCTTTGTGGAGACATTCTCTCAGTTCTGAGTGACTGTTGATTGGTCTGTGCTACAACGAGTGCATGCTATTTTACCCAATTGACAATTCATTAGGTGGCATCGTCATTAGGGAAATTCTGGTCTTACATCTTAGGTACAAAATTGATAATTTATACTGACCATTCTGCCATTAGGCATCTTATGGAAAAGAAGGATGTGAAGGTGTATCTTCTTAGGTCGATTTTATTACTCTAGGAGTTTTACTTGGAAATTAAGGATAAACCTGGAGTCAAGAATGTAGTGGATGATCATTTGTTAAGAATACAGCTGAAGAATTCCCTTGATTTAGAATCTATCGGAGAAACCTTCCCAGATGAGTCGATCTATGTTGTCGATTCACTTCCATGGTATGCCAACATGGTGAACTATCTTGTCTCCAACAAGCTCCCCAGGGATGGACTAGGAGCAGTATTGACCGACTGAAGTCGTATTCAAGGAAATACCATTGGAAGGATCCGTTATTTTTCTTTGAAGGATCAGATTGTGTTTGGAGAAGGTGTATTCCTCAGGAGGAATACCAGAATGCCCTCACACATTGTCATTCTCTTGAGGCCAAAGGACACCATTTAGGGACAAAAATCGCACACAAGGTGCTTCAGTGTGGACTGTTTGATTGACCTTGTTTAAAGATACCATTGATTTGTTACGGTTGTGCCCTGTTTGTCAAAGGATGGGAGGGACAATTGGTTATAGAGATGAGATGCTCATACAACTGGTGATTTTCTATGTTGTTTTGGATGCATGGGGCATAGATTTCATGGGTCCCCTTCCTAATAGTCATGACTTTGAATACATCTTGTTAGTGGTTGACTACCTTTCGAGATGGGTGGAGGATATCCCAACCCGAGCCGCGGACAGTGGAACTGTCTGTAAGTTCATAAAGGATCATCTTATTTCAAGGTTCAGAATTTCAAAAGTTTTGATATCTGATGGGGGTAGCCATTTTGTGAACGGAGAGATGAAATTCTTAGCTAAGGACTACAAGTTTGAATATCGAGTAACTAGTCCTTACCACCCTCAATCGAACGACATGGCAGAGATTTCCAATAGGGAGGTGAAGAGTATTCTTCAGAAGCTAGTCCGTCCTGATAGGAAGAATTGGTGCCAATTGTTGGACCAAGTTCTATGGGCCTATAGGACGACGTACAAGACCCCTTTGGGCACTTCACCTTTTAGAATGATATATGACAAGCCATGTCATTTTCCTATTGAGGTGATTCACAAGTCTGAGTGCAATCAAAAAGATTAATTGGAGTTGTCACTTAAGTAAGTTGTGTGGAGATCTGAACCTCAATGAGCTAGTCGAGATCTGCAACCGTGCATATGCCAACAATATGACTATAAGGACAAAGTTAAGAAGTGGCATGATTCACATATTAGATGCAAGAACTTTGTCTCGGAACAAAAGGTATGGTTGTTTAATGCAAAGTTAAAGATTTTCCATGGGAAACTTAAGTCTAAATGGATGAGTCCTTATATAGTAAGGGAAGTGCATGGAAATGGCAATGTAGAGATAGCTGATCTCACAGATGGTGCACCTTCCTTCTTGGTCAACAAACAACTGTTGAAACACTTCGTCGAATCAAAAGAATGACCAACTCCAATTAAGGCTATTGACTTCATGCCGATTGAGTCATTTGTTATTTCAGATACAATACGAAGTCCCAGCTAGAAGATTCACATCAGATAGGTTCATCATCTTCCTGATTCATTTATTCTTTCATTTACACTGACTCTATTCTTTTGTGATTGTGGATTATTCTCTTATTCCTTAATTAGGCTTTTGAGAGGCTAAGTATTGGGGGAATCTCACCCAATCTTCTGTATATTCTCCTCAGTCCCTTTATCTTTTATTTTTTTTATACTTAGACTATTTTCAGGCTAAGTATAAGGGGGATTACATCCCTATCATTCTTCCTGATCTAATCTTTTTTGTTCCCTTCTTTGATGTCTTCCTATCCTACACTTAGGCTATTCAAAGACTAAGTATAGGAGGGTTCTGACCAGTTATCTTATCCTTGTTTTTATCATTCCTATTTATGCTTAGTAGGATCTACATCTTTCATTCCACTTTGTGCCATGAGGACATAACACATGCTAAGTATAGGGTGGCGTGTGCATTATTGCATATATACTTTCAGTCCTAGCTCGTACTTTCACATATTTTGTATATTTATTTTGGTCTATGTATATTTGGATTTGAAAACTTTTTGTAAAAATAATTTGTAAAATATTTGGAAAATTTTATATTTTACTTGGTTTTTAAAATATTTTACAACTTATTTTCAAAAGGGGTATAAGTTTGTTTTGACACTTTACTCAATTATGTTATGTATATATTTACAAATATCTCTTTATTAGAAAAAATAAAAAATGCAATGAAATGAAAATAAAATAAATTAGCAATTAATCCTTACTTCAGTTTTTCAAGGGATCTTTTATTTTTTGAAAGGGTGCCTTCGGTGTAACGATAGATTTTGAACTGTTGCATTCATAGGCTATAAAAGGTTTCTTAAACCTAGTTCTCTACAGAGTCAAGAATGGAGGAATGTCTAGATTTATTTAAAGTCTATATTTTGGAAGATCAAGTCGATAAGGAGTTCTTTGAAAAGAATGACACCACTTGAGGGAGATAATATTTTGTTAGAAGAGTTAGACATGGAGGAGCTTATACCTTTTCTTGAAGATATTCAATCATCTGATCATCGTCCTACTTGTAAGTTAGGTTTCCCTCTTATGTCTAGCTTTTCTCTTTTAAGGAAAACCCAGAAGTTTGTTGCAGGAACCAAAGGTTGGATATGTCTTCCCTCTATTTTGAAGAATTTCTAATTTTCCCATGTTGATATGAATATAACATTCGAGGAAGAATGGCATCATTCTAGGCTATCCATTTTCCAAGTTGATGAAGATCTTTCTTATTCCAATTATGAGGTTTACTCTGTGAGCAAGAAGCAAGTAAAGCATAAGGCATCTTGTGATTTCAAACCCAAAAGATTCAAGACTGATTTTTAAGGAACTGAAGTCTGTAGTGTTGTGTGGGTATCCTAGTAATGTCTTGCAAATGTTTGTTGTGTCCTTCGATGTTGTGTTATATCTTTGTTCATTAACGGTACATGTTCTCTAATTCTTTTAATAAAAACTTCTTCAAAATCCATGTAAAAAATTAACTTATTAATTTGGTGTTCTTCCCCGACACTTTCACTTTGCACTCAAGGCTTGTTGAGATCTTTAACACTTGGTTTATGAGGTCTAGAGACTTAGAGTTAATATGTCTTTATCATTAGGGTCTTAGACTTAATAATTCAAACTTCCCCTAGTTAGAAAGATTTGTGTGCTATATCGCATACTTAGTCTCTTCCTTAAAGAATATGACCATCACTCACATGCACGAGTGCATTCATGATTATGATGAGTTGAGGTTTCACTTGAGGAACTTGGATTTGAGATTCAAGTTTGGAACTAAATTTATGATACTCTAGAATGTGATAAAATTAATGAAGACTTCATGAAACCTGAGTGTCCGTATCTTATCCAGTATGGGACATGATTCTTATACTAATCTCTTGATCAAAATCTAAGTGACATGGTATGATGACATTACATTAAATTGTTTATTAGTATGCGCCAATCTTTGGTAAAAGTAATGGAGCAAGCAAAAAAGAAAAGAAAAAAATGATGAAGAAAATAAAAGCTCAAAGCATTATAAAGTTACATTCATATGAGATTACACCAAAGGTGAGCGCTCCCAACCTTTTAAGTGTCCATTTGGACCAAAGTATTAGGCTTTTATGAGTCGGGCTAGTACCTCAAAAATGGTTCTACATCATAAGTGATACAAGTCTAGGTGTAGAAGGTATATTAGATACTAAAAAGAGACACACTCCGATGCATTCGAAGGAAAACAAGTACACATGAATCAACTTCTTTTGACGGACACATTGATTAACAATAAAAAGTATATTGTGTTGAGTTAATAAGGCACTTGAGAGACATCTTATTCCAATGAAAGGGAGAGAAGAATTGGCACCATCCTATTTCCTCCATTATCAGGCCTATCATCCACACTTAGAAGTCTGACAAACTAAAGAGACAGTGGATTGAATCAAGACTAGATTTAATCCCTATTGTTGAGGATTAAGTTCTTAAGGGAATCTCTTGTATTGGAACTTTAGGTACATTCTGATTCTACTCTTATGAATGCAATCAACATATTAATTTCATATTTCTTACTATATATGTATACATTGAGAGTCGGATAATTAGAGGAGTTGAAGTCATTTTGATTAGGACCAACTTTAGCTTAGGGTCTTAGGATCTCTAAAACTAAGTGTTCTGGTTTTCTTAAGCCTTGTTTCTTCCACATGCACATGTAGGGGAATTCACTAAACTCACTAAGTCTTTAATTAATTCTTTATTTATTAGCTCGAGGATGAGCTTAGCTTAAGTATAGGGGGTGATGAATCCTAGATTCATCTACATTATTTCTTTTTATTATCTCTCTAGCTTAAGAAAACCAATAAAATTCTTTAGCAATTAACAATAATTAACTAATACTGCCTTGTAAATAATTAGCAACAGTTATTGTATATTAATTATCCTATTATTGTGCTTATATTTTATGTGTTTATTTATTTATTAAAAATCCGATAAAAATTAGATTGATATTGTATATAATTAATTTAACCTAATTTATAAAATAAAATCCAAAAAATAAGAAAAGAAATAAAAATAAATAATTTATTATTTTAAATTGCTTGCAAAAATATTTTGTGTACATAGATGACTTTATTTCTCTTTGAGTCTACATAAAAGTTGTAGATCTCATCGAGATCTACAACTTTCATGTTCATAATTTTTCTTATTTTATTTCTAACTATTTTATTTGGTACCTTTGTTTTTTATATTTCTCACATTTCTGATTGGGAGTCGTGGCACCTTCAGATCAGACCATGTGGCCCACTTTTTTCAGCTACCCGCCTCATTCCAGGTAGTTGGATCACATGATCTAACGTTTGTGGAGATGTCTCCTACCTTGCGTCACTTCACCCCACACCTAATCGGTTGTTCAACCACCCTCCATCTCCTAATTCTACCAGCTACCTCATATGTCTCAACCACCAAGTCTCATAGCCATCTCTCACTCGTCCAACCTTCTCTTTCGCCTAACTTCCAGTGGTTGTCATCTCCCTCACGTGCATCTTTGAGCAAAAGTTCAAACTTCCTCTCCACTCACCTGGAACCACCAAATCCCCTCCATTTAAACTCCTTCTCCGATCGTTCCAGCCATCTGCTATTCTTGTGGGTTCCTCCTAAACATCTTCTATGTTTCTGTGATAGAGAGCATCAGTGAAATAGAACGATGGCGGAGGTTTAACTCCTGCAAGATCCAAGGTGAAATCCACCTTGTTTCAGACCTAATTCGGTGTTGCTCAATCTTGGTTCTTTAAACAAGAACCTCAAGCGACGATCAGAGCATCCTCTACTCCAACCCAGGCTTGTGTTCTTCGTTTCTTCACCTTCATCTTATTCCTCTAGATCTCAGGGAAGACTCTAGATCTTCGTTTTCTCACTATTTCTCCATTTTCTTTGAATGCTTCCATACACTCCTTCGTCTTCCTGATATCCCGTACACATTCAAGTGGCTCGTCGCTCTTTGTGGAGCCTTCACTTAATCCTATTACCCAAGGTTCTAAAAACCGAACCGGACATCAAGCCGGACATGTATCTATTTTTAATTTTTATGGTCAGACTAATGTGACCAGCTAGTCAAACTGGTGATGACGTCAGTAGTTCAAAGAAATCGGAAAAGCCCGAATCATTGTATTATTAGTTTCGTTCAAACTGTTCAATGGGATCAAACCGAGTTAGACCGATATATCATACAAATAAATATGAAAAATACTACATCATATCTTTCGAGGATTTGTTTACTCTTGTCCTTTCAAGTTTTTCCAATAACACTTATACCCCTATTTTTAATACAATTGCATGTCCCCTATATTTTTTTACAAAATCAATAGTAGTTGCATTTTATTAGTACACTTGTGCTCCCATTTTATACCAGCATAAGGATGATATTTTGATTTTTTTAAGAAAATATAGGAGCACAAGTGAAATTGGCTAAAAGTTAGGGTATAATTGTTCTTAAAAAACTCGAAAGTGCATAATAAGCATATTTCATAAAATCTATATAAGTACATATATGTGATGTAAAAAATAATAATTCTAAAACTATTTAAACTCTAATTAACGACAAGTGTTATTAATTTATTGCTTCTCATAGTATGAACATGACAAGTACATAATGTGGGAAGAGAGAGGTAATGCTCATATGACAGGAAGGGACAAGCGATAATGAATCATTGCCTCATTGGCATATGTGAAGGAGAAGAGATACATGGGTACTATACTATGGGTTAGAATGAGATTAGATTATGAATATTTCTGAAAAGTTTGTATTTTGTTAATTTATTGAAAATTATTTTTTTGTCAAAAAATGGATGGTTTAATCGATGTTTTGGTTTAATTGGTTCAACTAATCTTAAGCAGTCCAACCAGGTTTTGTCTAGTTTTTATTTTCTGAATAAAAATCGGGTGGTTGGACAATTTTTCCTCTGGATCTTGGTCTAACCGGTTCAACCGGCCAGTTTGGTTTTCTTTTTAAAACCATGCTATTACCTTCTAGACATCTCCAGCTCCATCGATATATTTCTTCCTCTGCGCGGGGAAGAACCCACTTAGGCTATTCATCAAGTCGCACACATATACTTCATTAACCCTGAAGACCATTCCCAAACATCTTCCTTTCTCTCTGATTTTGTAGACTAACACTTGCAAGAGCCCTATCTTTGTTGATCGAAGAAAGAGACACTGCTGCAATCTCATCATCGATAAAGCTTTACATTTGATTTCTCTCCGTCTCCGAGCCTTCACAATTTTTGCCAGGTCAAGGAAAAGCTATATGAACAATCAGTGACCATCGTAGAGAAAGGAGAGCTATCTGGGCTTCACCAAAGCTCCGCCTGCACTCCATCATTTAAGGTGGAAGGGGAATAACTTAGTTTACAATTACTGTCTCATATGATCTCCCCAATGAGATCCAACTGTGTGGATTCAGGTCGAGCCAAGACCCGAAGCAACGCTTCAAGCCACAACTTAGGAGCAGTCGGGCCAGCAATGAAGCACCAACGAGAGATACGTGGTCCGAGATGCCACTACCTGAGCCTTATCTCAATCATGTGCTTCGTGCACACAATAGTGCGTAAATTGCAAACTCACCCACTGAAGATTCATAATTGGAGATAAGTCTTACACCTGACAATTTGCATTAATACCCAAGCATCTTTATGTATTTGCTTTTTAGTCCAATTTGGACTTATTTATAATTAAATAATTCATGTTTTATTGCATGTATGCCCTACCTTATTCCTTCAATAACATGGGAATCATTTATCAGATTTTAAAGAAAATGGTGACATTGGAAGGCTATTTTTGTGCTCTTTAATTTAGTGCAATTAAAATACTAATTTGATCTATAAAATCACACATTAATTTTTAGAGTATTATTTTTGTCTATTCAGCCTTGTTATTAATTAAAATTGAATCTTTATTGAGGTTTAATTACTTTTTTTTACATTGATTGTTCATTAAATGATTAATTGTTACCACAAGTAATTAGTATTTTAATCAAGAGGATATTTATTAACTATGCATTTACTTTGTGATTGTAGTGCATCATTGTTTATCATGTAAATTAGACGCATAAAATTGTTTAAAAATTACCTGCATTGTGTTCCTTTGCATCTTGCTTGTCCTAGAGAGTCTATAAATTGCCTAAGTAAATAATTAACCCTTAAATTTAATTGAATAATTGTTCGTGTCTCTATGTTCGACCTTGGACTTGCCCATGTATTAAATTAAGCTGAGAACTCTTCACAGAGATTCTGAGTGATTGTTGATTAGCTTGTGCTATAACGAGTGCATGTTGTTTTAGTCGATTATCGATTCATCATTTTCCACTTGGTTGTATGAGTCATTTTTATAGTTATAGGCCCATGCAAATGACGAGATATTGAGACGTTATGGGAGAGCGTACATCCTGCAGCTCCTTGGGGGTGTATTATTCACGAACGAGAACAAGTCATTGATATCTCTTATTACTTTACCGCTTTTGTATGATCTTGAGGTTGCTGGGACCTTGAGTTAGGGATCAAACACACTATCTTACTTATACATACATATGTGTTACACTGCGGATATAGGGACAGAGGAGATAGGTGCCCTCTGTTATACTTTTGTAGCTTTGGGCATGGGAGAACTTTCCCCATATCACACCTATTATCAGAATAATGTCCCAATGGGCGACCATTGGGCATTCGTTGAGCTGCAATTTTTGAACACAAATGTCGATCAACACATGTTGTTCAACCATATTCTGACGATTTTGACATGAAATCTCCAGATGTGGTAAACTTTTTTAATAATTAATATATTTGAAACATTCGTTAAGTTATCTAAATAGCTTACTTGCAAGTCTTGTGGATGCCGTATGGGGTGGACAATTCTGATGCTCTCCAACATTATTATGTCAATGGCCATGATATTTGGTTGTCACGTGTTCCACTCATCTACTTCCATGTGGTCGAGCACTACTTTTCGGACCACGTCATATGCCAATACAGTGGCTACCATAGTATTCCAGCTCCTTATGACATATACGATGTGCTACATGCCATATGAGATGCAAGTGGGATGTTATATGCTCAGTTAGAAATCTTACAATGCTTCCCATATCTCCCATTGTGGGATGCTTAATAGAATATAAATATAGCTATATGAGATGCAAGTCAAAGAAAACATTCTTAAGCATAACTTCTATTAGCGATGAAGAAGTGATTTTATTTTGAACTAATCAAAACGTGCTAAGGTGCATCTATTTAAATAAATCTATTTGTGTGGCCTAAATTACTCTAGAACAAACAAGACCTAATAATGCTCTAAGAGCCGTATGCATGTCCTAGGTAAATTAGCCACTCAAGTCGAGACCCACCCTCTAATCAAGGATGAAACAAGCCTTAACACACCACGATAATAAAAATAATACAAGTCTTTGTTTAGACATGCGAGAACTCAAGTGAGAACCGCTATAAATATGCAATTAATTGTTACAAATAATTACAAGAATAATGAGTTAAGCTTAAATCTCAACTATACAGGTATCTCTCTAATTAATCAGCTGGAAGTGGTCTTCTTAATGAGCTGCTCCAAGCACCTTGCCTCCGTGTAGCATCATTCCTCCTTGGATCCTCATGCCTTGTCCATAACACAACATGGTTAAATTTTGATCTAAGAGAGATATCAACTACACTGTTGACTAAAAATAACAACACATAAACAAATACAAGACAACAAAATATCACAAAGTGAAACTTGACATCAATAAAACTAAAATATTATAAAATGAATATTTAACACTAGTGAAAGAACCTAAATACGTAGTGTCCCCGACAATGACGTCATTTGATGAATCACTAAATCGCTACTCTAAAAAGGTCAAGTTGTAAGACGAGTGATTAACTAGTTAATCAAAACCATACTTATGATATGTCTGTGAAGAGAGTGTGGCATAAATTTATACTTGGATAAGTCCAAGGTCAAACACAAGGTCACGAGCGATTAAGTTATCTAAAATAGTGTTTAAATATAAAAGCTAGATGATATAGTATGATCTAAGTCAACATGAATGGATGCATGATACTTTTTTATCTTTTTGTATACAATATAAGATGCAACAAAATAAATTAGAATGTACTACTAAACAAACATATAAGTCACATAAAGCGCTCCTGAATTACATGGGTGAGTATGATAGATTGGTCTACAAAGGTTAAGTCAACATCTAATGCTCATCTAATATGCTTAAATAAGTGATGGATCAAGTTAAGAATGAATCATCTAAGTCCATATTCACGAAGACATATAACCTTATTTAATTAGAGCTAGAAAATGATTCAAAATATCACAATGCTCATTTAAACAAGAAGTATGTGAAACAAGGATTAATTTGGCTATTTCTATGTGCTTTTTAGATTTAGAAACAATTTGATGGAAAATTAATACAACCAAATCAATCAAGTACTTTGTTTTATTAATAGACGATCATATATAAATTAAATATCACGGAATAAATGGATAGAGCATAGAATTATGAGTCAAACAAGATCACTGGCATTAAATTTGGAGTCCATACAAAAAAGTTATTAAACAACAGATTCAATTTTTGCATAGAAAATTTAATTAAAACTACTACAAATCATTGCATACATGTCCAAGATGGGCTAAAATGCAATAAAATAAACAAGGAGGGGCTTATCTGTAAAGATCCAAGAACGCGAGTATGTCTCTGCAATTTTGAGAAGTCTGCAAGGCTTGACTGTAATTAGCTCAGACGGGGCGTGTTCATCATTCATGTGGTCAAGGCTCGGCTGGAGACTTGGAGGCAGCTCGGGCTGCGAGGTGTCTCGGGCCACGTGGTACTCTACTGTTACTTCACTTGAGGCATGTATCCATCGTAAGCTGAAGGCTACGGAATGTGGCTCAGGGATGATCTAGACCATAGAATCAAACCAAAGAGGTTCAATCTAATGGCATCTGCTTCTTTTCTCCTCGGTACTCCTCCTCTATCATCCGAGGCTACTGATGGTTGGAGAAGCTTCGTGGCTTGCTGGCAAAGATGGAGGAGGGTCGGCGAAGACTCAGAGATGGTTGGATCACCGAGTAGATGAATCTATGCTTGAGATGAAGCATGTGATCAGTGATGCTTTAAAACATCAGCCATCGAATCCTTCGAGTACCTTCAATAGTTAGAGATAGTTGAAGCCAAGGTGATTTTGACTGGAGTGGAATGAATCAGAATGGAGTGGGAGGTGGAGGAATCAGATCCCTAAGTGGGTCCTTGTCTTTGCAGGAGGAGGAATGGATTGTGATGGATAGGGTTTTGGAGAAAGAAGAGGCGCAGTCAGAGTGAGTGTGGAGATTATGGATGTCTAGTGATGGTGGAGAGTAGTCAAATGGATGTGAGGATGGGTGTGTGCATGTAAATAAATTGGATAAAACAAGAAGGAGAAGATCTGTGATCAACCTGGCAGATGAAGAAGGAAGTCAGAGATGAGCTGGAGACTAGGATGGAGCGAATTGAAGCTCCTAGCCCTCGCTTTACACGTGCGGCAAGGGCGTGAAGCTCGAGCAGCAAAAGATCAATGGTGCAACATGACTAAGATGATCGTGGATCTTGCCAGAGTTAAAACTTTGATCTTACGTCTATCTCTCTCACTCTTTCTATTACAGGTAGAAAGCAGAGGATTCAAAGGAAACTCACATATATGCTCATATGGCAGGAAGGGACATGCGATAATTAGTCATTGCCTCATTGTCACATGTGAAGGAGAAGAGGTAAATGGGAACTATTACATGGGTTAGAATGAGACTAGATTATGAATATTTCTGAAAACGTTTGTATTTTGTTAATTTATTGGAAATTATTTTTTTGTCAAAAAAATGGATGGTTGAACATATGGTTTGGTTCAATTGGTTCAATCGGGCTTAAGCGATCCAATCGGGTTTTGACTAGTTTTTATTTTCCAAATAAAAATCGGTTAGTTGGACCATTTTTCTTCGGTTCTTGGTCTAATCGATTCAACTGACCGGTTCAGTTCTCTTTTTAAAACCTTGCTATTACCTTCCAGATATCTCCATCTCCATCGATATACTTCTTCCTCTATGCGGGGAAGAACCTACTTAGGCTATTCATAAACTCCCACACATATACTTCATTAACCCTCAAGACCATTCCCAAATGTATTCTTTGATATCCAGTTTTGTAGACTAATACTTGCATGAGGGATGAAGGTCAGCTTCCACCCTCCTTTGTGGTTTTGATTAAGGAGTAGGTGATGGAAGCAGTGGTTTCAATTGACGGAGGTTGGCGGAGCTTAGGTAGACGGTTGTATTGAAGGAGTTGGCAAAGGAGAGGTTGGAACTGGTGAGCAAAGGGTACTGGACTCATGGCATGAGGACACTTGGAGAAGATAAGAGAAATGGGAGAAGGTCATTCGGTGAAGAAGTATATCTCCTAGAGGAGGTAACCAACAAAGGTTGAAGATGAGCATGTGCCATTGGATATGGGGATCCAATGACCCTAATTTGGTTGCAGATGGAAAAATGGGAAGTGTCTAATCATTTGATGAGACTCTCTAGATTGGAACGGAGATGGAGGGCGGTGGACCATCTGCTCAAATGATCATAGGGCCGAGATAAGAGGCATGAGTGAATAAAGAGCCGACCACATGGCTAGCTCAGAAGAAGCCATGTAGTCCAATCAGAAATCAAAGAATTTTAAAAAATAAAGTAAAATAGGGAAAAATAGTAAATGAAGTGAAAATAAAAAGCATTCAATATAAAACTTGTGTAATTTTTTAAGATCTACAACTTTCATGTAAAACCCAAAATCAAAATGCATCATATGTACATACTAATTTTTATAGATGAAAATACCAAATTTAATTATTTTTAATATTTCTGTATTTTTGAATATGAATTAATATGCAATACATTATTTACAATATTACACTAGTTTTTATGGGGCTTTAAATATATAAGAAACAAAGAAAGCAATGAGAACATATAAACACATATATACACTATGTTGGGACTTTATTTATTTACTTGAATTAGCACTAATTATATAGAAAAAGTATTTTGTTAATTATATCTAGTTAGTTATTCAATTAGTTGAATAGGGGATGAACATGCATTTCATCATCTTTATTCATTTATTTTAGCTTAAAATCCCTTGTAGAACACCTGTATATAACACTAACTCCATATTCTTACTAACTTGCATATGTGTGTAAATATTGTATACTTCTTACCATTTTAACCTAAAATAAATAAATAAATAAAGAAAGAAAAAATAAAGAAAAGAAAATAAAAAAGGAAGATTGTATATATATATAATAGATACATGCTGACCCGAACCGCGAGAGAAGGTCAAGACTTGACCTGATCGACCAGGAATAAAGTAGGGGGAGATAGGGTCCTTAATCAAAAAATTAAAAAAAATTTGTGTGCTGTGTATATTTGTATACTACACTATTTTATTTGTACATAAATTGGCTTCAAATAAAATAATTTTCAAAATAAAAGTTCTAAATAAAAATGTTTCCTAATTAATAAAAATAATTGCACAATCAAATCATGTACAAAATAAATCAACCACACTTGGAAAAAGCCACTAAGCGATAATTGAAAAACCAATTCCGGCTCCATATGAACTCCAATTGAACCAAACTCACTTCCATTGTATTCCAAATTAAATTATCTTTAAAATGGCTATGATTTCATAATATTTGGAGTTACGGGTGAAAAGTTGGTTTTCTGGGGTGGTTTGTGCAATTTTCCCATGTATTTTGTATATCTTGTATTTGTATATATTTGTAAATATTTTTGCTAATTATTTAAAAAAAATTAAAAATTTTAAAATAAAAAACTAATTTGCTTATTTTCCCATGTATACAATGTCATATATGTATATAGTTAATTTTCTTAACTAACTGCTACAAAAAATAAAAAATAACATTTATTTTTCAAATAAATAAAGTGACAAAAATACAAAAAATTAGTTAATTTTTGTAAATATTTCTGACACTAATATCCGTCTTTATCTTTATCTCATTTGTTTTTCTCTCTTATCTCTTATCTTCATTCAAAATTTCAAAAAAATATCAAACTCCATTATCTTTTCTATTTATATGGCTCCTTCTCCCTCATTCCAACTTGATCAATCTTTGGTGAGAGGAGCCCGATCTCCGAGAGCTATCTTATCGCAGACAGGTGTCTAGCCTCTAAGCCGTCCGGTGACAGCGAGTCGGCCTTCGCCGAGGTGATCAAGGTCTTTTCCGCTTCTAAGGTGAGATCCATTTTCTCTTATTTTTTATCTAGATTAAGGTTAGTTTAATTTTTCACATCTTCATTTCATCATCATTTTTTATATTGATTTTAAAGTCCATCACAACTTGATTCTTCACCACCGATCTTGATTTTTCATCTCACATCTCGATCTCTCCACATTCTTTTCTACCTATCACGATCTCTCAACTCCGGCCACACACGGTGGTCGGAGACTAGGATTCATTCCTCATTTTTTTCGCCGGATCCCCGTCCACGCATTCAGTTTTCATTTTGGGTCCGAGTCATCATGCTTGTGTTCTAATTTGTTTATAAATAAAAAACAAAAAAATATTTGTTTTCTTTCTCTCTAACATTTATTTTTCAGGATCATCTAAAAAAATATAAAAGTAAAAAAATTAATTTTTTATTACTTTTTTGTTTTTTATTTCCTATTTTTCAGGTTTACAAAAAAATAATAAAAAAAAGTTATTATTATTATTTACATTAGAAATAAACAAAACAAAAAAATCTCTAACGGCACGCCAGCGCCCTCGCCAGAGCTGCCGCGGCCGCCGCCTGTTCCGCCTACATAGCCGTGCGATATCCACCTGCGGCCCATCCAACCTCCTCCTAGAGCAGGGCGCATGTTGCCCGCTCCTCCGCGATGCCATCTCCAGACCACACAGTAGCGCTCTGCCCCCCCCCCCTTCGCTCTCTCCTCCACACCGACACCGCCTGGGAAGCCCATCCATCACCGCCCGCAGGAGCTTCATCCACCGTGAGTTACTCCTGGAGCCCCATCCTCAGTCGCATGTCACCAACACATAGCCAACGATCTTCCGCCAAAGCTCTTGCCGACCTCCTACCGCATCCGTCGATCGACGATCAAATGTCTTCGATGTTGCGTAGAGAAGATGCAAGGTGTGGCGCCCCTTCTTTTGTGCGGAACAAATAGCAATGAAAAGTAAACCCTAGGGAATAAAGATTTTTGGGCTATTTGCATAAAGCCCCTCAAGAGTTACAAAAATTGTAGAAATTCCCTAGCAAATATTTTATTTGGAAAATTTACATTCACGCTCTCGGACGTTCTCAAATTTGCAGAACGGCCCTACTAGAATCAAGCACGTGCTTTGCACGTTTATTTAGGTAATTTGCACTTCTCTACCAGTTATTTTATTGTCTGTTATCTTTTAGTGCAAAAACTTTGAACATTTACGTTTTAATCCTTTAGTTCCAGGCCTTTATTTTGCTTGATGTTCTTATTGAAATAAATGTTTTCTTTGGTCAATAAAATTTCCAAAAATCACGCTATGCTCATGATGTGCTTATCTTTTTATCATAATTTTTTCATTACATTTTAAATACCTTTATTATTATAAAAAACAAAAATAATATCTTTTCTCTTTCTCAAATTCAAAAATTCATAAAAAATTGAATATTTCTCTAAAAATTCCAAAAAATAGAGTAGTTGTATTTCATTATCTTTTAATTTCTATCCAAATTTCATGCATTAATTATTTTTAAAACCTAAACAAATTGAAAACGACTAAAAATCTTATAAAAATCATAAAAAATTCGATAAAAATCCAAAAAATCACGATTTTAGTTTTTGTTTGTAGATATTTGCAAATATTTCGTCATAAAAATAATTTCTAGGAGTTTTGGGCAATTAATAATTTTTAAGTTGCAAATTACTCCAGACTGTGCACTGTTTCTCATTTTTATCTCTGTTTGATTTAAAAAAACATAAAAACATCTGAAAATTCTACAAAAATTGCCAAAAACATTTCAAAGTCTTAAAAATCGAAAATATTTTTTTCTGGATTTTTCTGAGTAACTTTGATATAATTGAAAAATACAAAATAGTTTGGTGTGCATACTTCTTATCTTGGGTATATTGTTCTTTATTTGCATTTTTTTTAAAAAAAAATTGAAAATCAGAAAATAAAATAATAATAAATAAATAAATAAAAAATTAAAAAGGCAAAAATTCCACAAAAACTGAGGATAGTTTGCATTTAAGATTCTACTTTTTCTCTTAATTGATTTTCAATCGATTACTTGAATAACCCTCAGGAATTGTAGCCTCCCTGACTTCGACCTCATCCGCTATACAGGTAAATAATTAGCAAAAAATTTCCCCGGCTCCACATTGTTTTCTATAGTTATTTTGCAGCGAGAGAAGAAAAAAATTATTTGTTTGTCACGGGATTTTTTGGGGATAACAACGACTTTCGTATCAATAATAACCAACCTCGAAGATTCTAAGTCAACAAATGGTGCCGTTGCTAGGGAGCCACGACGAGGGTAGTTAGGTTTCTCTTTTGACATGCTATTCTTGGTTGTATATATTTGTGTATATTTTTTCAAATTCACTCCACTATTCATATTCACTGTTTCATTTCATTCTTTTTCTGCTTATATTTGATAATTGTGTTTCTTACACATTCTCTCTTTTCTTTTTTCTTACGAGGGCCCGCGGAGCGAAGGAGGCCATCCTAGGAGAGCTGAAGCACCTAAGCGAAGCGAAGGCGGCTTGATTCTTCACCAAGCCGCAGGATAGCATGAGAGGAGGAGAAGAAGATTTGAAGGAGATCAAAGAGAGAGAGAGTCTTTTTTAGCATTTGAACCATTGTAAACAAACATTCATTTGTTGCGGGGTCTGTTTCGTCAAGTGCTGGTGCACTTGGAGGACCTCACCGATTTTTTTTTCATCGCCTTATTTTTCTTTGTTTACCGTGGATTTCGTGAGCTACCTATTGATTGCTTTAGTTAATTTGCTTGAGACAAGTAATTAATTAGGTCCAAACAATCTAAACAAGAATTTCTATACCAATAGAATAGAGCGTAATTGGACTTAGTCAAACTAACTTGTTCTTGCCCGTTAATAGAAGCTATTGTTAGGACGGTTCACTTGTATTTGCATATAGGTTAGTTTATTTTTCTATATTTCAATTCTACGTGGATCACTTGCATGTATAGTGCTGGTGACAAGGTATGCATCTCTAACCCCTGCATGCATCATTGTGTTTAATCGCGCATTGGCATTTCCGATCTCCTTCCTCGTTTTCACTCACATAAGTTAAAAAGGAAATTGGAACTCGATAGGCGATTCATTGAAAATATTTAAACCAAGTGACAACTGCCTAAAATATGGGTCTGTTAAAGAAAACTCGACCCTAAAATAAGCATAAGGAAAATTCATTATTTTGAGGAGAGTAACCCCCTCATTGTTTGGTTTGTATGCAGCGAGAGAGAGAGACCCACACACTATGATAGAACCATGCTCGAACTCTTTTCAGACTATTGTCTTGGGTTAGTCGTTCTCTAGTGAGGATCTCTCCGGTAGACGCTAAAGCGACCTGCGACGTCCTTAGCAGCTTGAAGTGATCGGGTAGCCAGTGAACGGTCCGCAATTCATTCTAGTTGGGAAAGATCTAACTTTGAGATTAGGCTAGTCTCCTGGGAGCATTGGGTTCCTAATAGCTCGCTTTAACTGCTTTGATAGATTGTATTTTCACCAAACTCTAAAACTAACAAGATAATTGACCGAACCTTCACGGTCTTCACATTGAGTTGAGTTGGTGAACTGGGGGTTTGTATTGTGTTTGCTTGCTAGTGATAAAGATACTTCTGTGCAATTTGCGCCTTCATTCACTTTCACTCTTGCATTGGTCTTCGTGTTCTCGCATCCTGCCTATTGATTTCGAAGATGTCAGACCGGAGTATTTCTCGTTCAGACTCTGCGAACTCATTCTACACTCCGAGCCGTTCACCTTCTATTTGGGGAGACTCACTTCCCGGATATTCCTCTTCTCCACTTCACCCTTTACAACATCCATCAGTCCACTATTTGAGATTGATTTTAATCTCAAATTAATATATTGGACTCTATCAATTCTGAGCACTAATCGAGTATCATGCACATTGTCAGAGTCAGACTCCAAACACTTGATGCCACCAAAGGGAAAGGGAACCATGTCAGAGCAGAGCGAGATCAACAACACCCTATTAGCCTCCATCCAGTCAATTCAAGCACAGATAATAGAGCAGGCTAATTTTTAGACCGCATTGAGAGATATGATTCTCGAGCTGAGACAGGAAAGAGAAGATAGAAGAGAGGGGGATAACGGAAACCCTGGAGGTGGGAATGGGGGAAAAGAACCTCCGTAGAACCTGAAGCTAAGCCTACATTAAAGGATGCTTATAATCCAGGGCAGGACAAACAAATTCGTGGATACAAATCCCTGCGGTTTATAGGCATTTTGAGCTTAAGCCTACTATTTTACCTCTTCTCCCAATATTCCACGGAAATATTAATGAAGAACCTTATATACACCTCCAGCAGTTCGATCGTATTTGTGGAATAATACACTACCCAAATGTCCCATTAGAGGTAGTGCAGATGTCTGCCTTTCCATTCAGTCTGATGGTCAAAGCTTTGTATTAGTTAAATCACTTGGGGAAGGTTGTCACTACTTAGGATGAGTTGAGGTCCACATTTTTGAACAAGTATTATCCACTTGGACGACTCAACAATATGCGATCCTTGATTGCTAGTTTCTCTTAGATGCCCCAAGAGCCTATTCACGAGGCATGGGAAAGATTCAAAGATCTGACGGAGAAATGCCCCCATCATGATATTCCAAAGACCAGCCTTGTACATAATTTCTATGGGGGTTTAAGCATTGAGAATTAGAAGCTGGTAGATGCCGCTTGTGGGGGGAGCCACTTCAATAAGGACGAGGATGTCCTTTATCAAAATTTTGAGGAGATGATGAAAATTTCAACAGCTCTTTCTTCTTTACGTGCTTTACAGAAGCACCATGTCACCTCCCTTGCAATACCCCACAAGGATGTCAATATGACAACATCACATGAAGTGGATAGGGTGGACAGTTATGATCTGATCATTATTGGAAATCACTTATCCAAAGTGGACATTATTGAGAAACGATACAAGGAGCTTGAGAAGCTTCATGTGATCGAGCAGAGGATAAAGAACCTGGATAAGCTGGATGAGGTAACAAAGCACCTTGAGCTTCTTGTGAGTATGATCAGTGCAGTCTACAGTACGAGTGCAACAACCGATACCTCTATTAGGGAGCAGACTTCTTCCACCCAGCAGAGTAGAGGAGGACCATCCACAGTTCAATATGTCTATTACGTGCAGACACCTGATCGGGTTCAGCAACATTCACATCAGATAGTTCTGTACCAATAGGAAGTAGCCTACATTCTTGAGCAGCAGTCTCCACCTCCACCTGGTATTCAGGAGGTGAACGGTATCTGGTTCGACCGTGAGCGAAACTAACCCTGTCCGTCAGAGCAAGGCTAGTTGGGTTAACAGCAAGGTCAGAGACCCGCCCACCAGTTTCACGGAGGCAGACAACAACAATACCAGCACCAACAGTTCTAGCCTCCATTTCAGTCTCCAACACAGTTCCAAAATTGGTGACAAGGCTAGCCACAGCAGCAGTCCATGTATTTTCCTCATCCTAACTAGCAGCAGACTGCATATTATGGACAGTATCCTCCCCCTGCTCCTCCTCATTATCAGAATCCATATGCATACTAACAACCTCCGTACTATCAGCCTCAACGACAGCCAGTCAATGAACAACCTGAGGCCCCTTTAGTCATTCCAGCACTAGACAAACTTGCATTGCTCATGAAGAACATGAATGAACTGACTCAGCGGATCAACGACCTGACCACCACCAAGACACTGATTCCAGCACAGGTTAAAGACAACCCCAACAACTTCAGATGCAAGGAGCAGGTAGCCAATAGCCAACCCACCCCCGAGACAGGTATGCCCCTTGATTTTACATGTTTATCTGACACCATTCATCTCAGGAGAGGTAGGAGATTGCAGTCGCCTACGCAACA
The DNA here is from genome assembly GCA_037367405.1 of Ottelia alismoides. Classification (NCBI taxonomy): domain Eukaryota; kingdom Viridiplantae; phylum Streptophyta; class Magnoliopsida; order Alismatales; family Hydrocharitaceae; genus Ottelia; species Ottelia alismoides. Next base: position 349,957 of record JAZKJV010011089.1, read on the forward strand.
GTTGGGGTTGGGAAATCGAGCTACTGAGAGAGCATCATCTTCTACATCATCTCCTTCACCAGCAGTCAAGAGGCCCAGTGTAGAAGCTCCCACGTCTGGAGTTTCACCACCATCTTCATCAGGAAGATGTAGATCACCATCATCAAGGGAGAATATACGAGTCACAGATTCTTCCTCTTCACCAGCAACAGCATCTTGTTCTGTTTTAGATTTTGTTTTTCCTTCACCTACTTTGGACAACACTGTATAGACTGATTCTGGTTGTCCTCTTGTACATGAGTATTCTACTTTGAATAATAGAAATGAACGTTTTCATGTTTATTCTAATTCTGTGCCATTTCCTTCTGCTCTCAAATCTAAGAAAATCTAAAAATTAAAACAACCCTATTTGATCCTGGAGTGGTGGAGATCTTATAGAACATCTTTTTAAAGATGCCACTCCTTAAGGCTATGGAATACATGCCTACAGTAAAAAAAGGAAATAAAAGAGGCATGTACACAAAAGCGTCAACCAAGGAAGAACATACGAAAGGAAACATAGAAACACATCTTGACCATGGCCATAGTTCATGCCATCAGTAACCTACCGCCTAAAAAGAAAGACAAGGGAACACCTCACATCCGTTGCCATATATTTGATCAAGAATTTGATTGTACTCTTCTCGATAGTGGTTCCTCCATTAATCTCATGCCTTCCTCTTTATTAACTGAATTTTGGTTAGGACCTCTTAAAACAACCAGGATGATCCTTCAGTTTGCTGATAGATCGATTAAGAGGCCAATAGGCATTTTAGAGGATGTTATTGTAACGGTGCATGGAATGAAATTCCCTGTTGATTTTGTTGTCATGGATATGGACACACCTGCACCGTTACTCCATACCCCGATCATACCAGGTCGACCGTTCCTCCAAACGACCGATAGCATTTGATTAAGGTATTCACTCTCGCAGTGACAAGGTGAAAATTGAGATGATCTCTGATCCTAGACCATCACCACCATCTACAGCAGATGAGACAAAGAAAGCTATAACAGAGCCAGATGATTGTGATTTTCTTACTGAATTCAAAGAGACATATATTTTCACTGATTTTATAGATACCCAGGAGTTCCTTTCCCAAAGGTCTCAATGAAAAGAAAAGTCGACATGAGTTCCCTTGGTGGTCCAATTGAGATGGTTGCCAATGAACAGTTTGAGCTGAGTTCTGAGGTCTAGATATCTGAGCCATTCGTTGAATTTCCTGATATATGCACAAATGAGAGACATCTTTCTGAGATTATTGCTGAGATATCTGAGCTATTAATTGATATGAATACTGAATATCCTGATGAGCCCTTCCTTTCAGGGCAGAGATCATTCATTGCAGATCTATCAGATATTATATTTACTAAGCCGTCAGTAGCCAAGGTGGATAGTCCCCAGAGTACAGATCACATACCGTCTACCAGTTCAGTGGCAGAGGTTATTGCAGAGCCGATTCATACCCCATATGAGCTCAAGGTTTTACCATCAACGTTGAAATATGCCTTCCTTGCAGGTCCCCCCCAAATGTTTCCACTCATCCTCAGCTCGTTGTTGACTGCTGAACAAGAATCTCACGTACTAGAGGTTCTTGAGAGAAATCGCAAGGCCATAGGATGGAATATCTCAGATCTCCGTGGGATTAATCCAGCATTGTACTCGCATCATATCTACCTAGAGGATGACTGTAAACCCTCCCGTGAATGTCAACGCCGTCTAAATCCAAATCCAAGGGAGGTTGTCATGAAGGAGATCAGAAAATGGTGTGATGCTGGATTTATATATCCCATTTCAGATTCCAAGTAGGTTAGCCTTTTACTTGTTGTTCCAAAGAAATCCAGGATTACGATCGTAAAGAATAACCGTGGTAAAGAGATTCCATCCCAAGTATCTACATCATGGCGTGTTTGTGTAGATTACCGATGCCTGAACTAAGCTACCAAGAAGGATCACTTTCCGCTGCCCTTTATTGATCAGATTATTGAGAGGTTGGCAGGGAAAGAGTTCTTTTGCTTCTTGGATGGATACTCGGGATACAACCAAGTTTCTATCACTCCTGAGGATCAGGAGAAAACTACTTTCACTTATCTATTTGGTACCTACACCTTTAGACGGATGCCCTTTGGATTGTGTAACGCCCCCACTACATTTCAAAGGTGTATGTTAGCCGTTTTTGCTGATATGGTGAGTAATTTTCTTGAAGTTTTCGTGGACGATTTCTCGATCTATAGGGACAGTTTTGACACATTTCTTTCTTATTTAGACCGAGTTCTTCAACATTGCTGTGAGGCAAACCTAGTGCTCTCATGTGAGAAGAGTCACTTTATGGTGACTAAGGGAATTGTATTGGCTATGTCATCTCCAAACATGGTATGGAGGTTGACCTGACTAAGATTGATGTGATTTAAAAGTTAGAGCCACCGCAGAATTTGAAGCAGTTGAGATCATTTCTGGGACACATAGGATTCTATAGGCGATTCATAAAGGACTTCAACAAGATCGCTAGAACTTTAACTAAGCTTTTGTGTATGGAGAGTGATTTTGTTGTCGATGAGAAAGTCCTCCTTGCATTCAGTCAGATGAAAGAAATGATTACTAGTCCTCCTGTCTTATAGCCACCAGACTGGTCTCTTCCTTTTGAGATTATAACGGGCACATCAGATTTTGTAGTTGGAGCTGTTTTAGGATAGAGAAGGGATGGGATACCGTTTGCTATACACTATGCTAGCAAGACTCTAGATGAAACACAGCGGAATTATATAGTCACATAGAAGGAGAAGTTAGCAGTCGTGTTTGGGCTAGAAAAGTTCAGATCTTACCTCATCGGATCACATGTTATTGTATACACGGATCACACTGCTATACGATACTTGCAGGCAAAGAAGGATGCCAAACCACATCTTATCAGATGGATCCTTCTTCTCCAAGAATTTGATTTAGGTATTCGAGATAACCCTGGAGTGAAAAATATTGTGGCAAATCACCTTTCCCGTATCACAGATACGGAGACCTCTGAGCATAACATGATCCCTATTTTTGAAATTTTTCCAGATGAGTCCATCTTGTCTGTGGACTCACTCCTATGGTATGCAGATATTGTGAACTATCTTATCTTCAAGAAATTTCCACAACATTGGTCGAAGTACAAAGTAGACAGATTTCTGTCAGAGATTCTTTATTAACAGTGGGAGGATCCGTACCTATTTCGCGAGGGTGCGGATTGTATCTGGAGAAGGTGCATTCCTCAGGAGGAACATACCAGTGTACTTGAGCACTATCACAACTTAGAATCTGGTGGGCATTATGTGGGTAAACACACGGTAGCAAAGCTTTTATAAAGTGGCCTATGGTGGCCCACATTGTTTAAGGATGCTACAGAGTATGTTCGAGGTTGTACTGACTATCAGAAAATTGGAGGAACTGTTGGTTTCAAAGATACCATGCCCCTAAGATATATACATATTTCTGATGTTTTTGATGCTTGGGGCATAGACTTCATGGGCCCATTTCCTGTCAGTCAGGGATTTCAGTACATCCTGCTCGCCGTGAATTATGTTAGTCGATGGGTGGAGGCTATCCCACCTGAGCCACAGATAGTCGTACAGTGTGTTCCTTTCTTAAGGACCATATTATAGCACAGTGCGGTATTACCAAAATACTGATTTCAGATGGGGGGAGCCATTTCATTAATAGAGGAGTAAAGAAGCTTGTGAAGGAGTAAGCCATTGAGCACATAGTTTCGTCTCCTTACCACCCTCAGACTAATGGCTTGGCAGAAATTTCAAATAGGGAGACCATGATAATATTGCAAAAACATGTGCGTCCATATATGAAGAACTAGTCCTAGATGCTTGATTCAGTTCTATGGGCTTATCGGACGGTGTACAAGTCTCCTTTGGGTATGTCTCCCTATAGATTGGTGTATGGAATGTCTTGCCACCTTCTAATAGAATTAATTCTCAAATCTTTATGGGCACTCCATGTATGCAATCTAGATTATGAGAAGGCAGGAAAAAACAAGAAGTTGGATTTAAATAAATTACTGGAATTCCAAGACTTTGTATATGATAACTCACTCATGTATAAGGAGAAAGTCAAGCGCTAGCATGATAAACACATCCGAAGAAAGAATTTCTCACCTGATCAGAAAGTTTGGTTATTTGATGCTAAGTTGAAGCTGTTTCCAGGAAAATTGAAAAGTAAGTTATCAAGACCGTTCATCGTGAGAGCTATGTGTGACAATGGGAGTATTGTCATATCTAGGTTGTCATATGATGCACAACCATTTGTTGTGAATGGACAGTTGCTGAAGCCATATCTAGATCATGATACATTCCTGTCCGTCGTTGATTCTGTATCTGTGATATTAAACGATGATATTTTGATTACATCTTATGCGTCTGATACATGAGCATCCACTCCTCTTGTATATCCTTTCGTTCACTCTTTCTTCTTCTGTTTTATCATTCACCCCTTTTCCGTGTGTGTATGTGATGAATCCACATTTCATCATCTTTATTCTATCATTTTGGCATCAAAAACCCTAGCAAATACCTGTACATACCCTTAAATCAAGCATATTAGCATCTATGCATGTGCATTCAATTAGTGTATAAAACACTGTAATTAAAGCCAAAATTATAGATGAAATAAAATAAAAGAAAAAGAATAAAATATTGCAAATATTTTATGACCCAAACCCTAGAGACATAGGCATCTTGATGAATAGGTCGACAAGGAATAAAGTAGGGGGAGATAAGGGTCAAATACCTATATTATTTTATTCATTCTTTATTCATTTTGGGACCTATTTTTTGGTTCCACTTTTTATACATCAAATAAAGAAACTTTTTACATGAAAGTTATAGATAATTTAATAAAGAAAAATACAAAATTGATTTCACTGAAAAATAATGTACAGATAAAAAGCTATGGTCTGAATAAGAATCTAGAATCCCAACTTCCCAGACCCGTATCTCACAAATGAAAACTCCAAATGCATCAAACTCACCTTTAATTGTATATAGAATAAAATAAGCTATTTAATGGCGGTGGTTTCGCATTTGGCGGAGCTACGGTTTGAAAGTTGAGTTTTGGACCCACATTGTATACTTGTACATATTAAAATATTCAATTTATTATTTATTCATTATTTTTGTATTTTTATATTTTTATAATTATGTAAATATTACTTATAATAATTGTGTATATTAACATTAGAATAAAAACCTAAATAAAACTTAAAATAAAATAAACATACATAAAACACATAGATACAATACCTATGTACATACCTATACATACCTGTTTATATTTTATTAAAAATACAAAACAATTCAAAAAAATAAAATAAAAATATAATTATGTGTATAAAAGTATGTTATAATTATATAAATTAATAAACATAATAATAAAAGTAAAATACACAAAATAAAAATAAAGTAATAAAGTATATATATATATATTATATACCTATAAAGGGCATAATTGGTAACTTGTAAAAAGACATTTCATAAAAATAATTAAAAATCATAATAAAATAATTTATAAAAAAATAAACATTTTTCATTTTATAATTAAAAATCAATAAAATCATTATCTATTTTTTTTTATAGATTTTAGAATGTATTTTTGCAGGGATTTTCCTGGTTGGTCCACGTGGACCAACCAGGTGACTAGAAAAGTTGACCCGTTGGTCAACTCTCTTGTCTTCTCCCTGCTGCATGTCAGAACACCCGTGACTTGTTTTTCTCGATTTTTTTCGCCATTGATGTGTTGCTCGAGGGAAGTTTGACTCTTCACGAAAGTTGTACCTGGTACAACTGTGATCCACGCCAGTCCATCAGATCGTCTAGGATCTTCTTCGCCTGCTCGTAATCTTGCCTCGAAGTTTGCTCCAGAGCCATGTTTCAAAACCAACCACCACACTTCCATTTCACTTTGAACCATTTTTTTTGGCCAAATCCAAAACCTCTGAGCATCCCTCGAGTGTCCCCGGTGACAGAGGGGAGATTCAGCATCTTCGTCGAGGTGGGGCTAAGGTCAGAAAATGCGTTCCACCACCTCCGGTGGCCGTGCCGTCGTCGAGGTCCATCTCGGGCTTCTCCTGCCCTGAGGTTTGTTTTTCTTGCATTTTTCTTTGCATAGTTTCATTTACAGAAGCTGTAGCTTTAGTTTCGACATTTTGTTTTCGCTTCCACCCCCAGTCCGCAACCAACCGCGTTGCCGGAGCTCTTGAGCTCCGGCCATCTCCACCACCTTCCGTCACCGCACCCACGCACCTAACAAGCCGGCCGAGACGTGCTTTCGAGCCATTTCATCTCGCAGGACCCCGAACTTCGACGCATAACCGCCAGGAGGGGACCCCGAGCTCGCCGGAGAAGAACGCCGACGCCGCCCGAGCGCCGCCGCTGCCCGCGCGCGCCTGTGCAGAACAGAACGAGGGGGAGGGGGCAAGCTACAACTGCCGTTGATCTCACCCCTCCCCTTTGATCAGGGCCGTCCACGTCTGAGGGAAGCCCCACCGTCCGATCTTCTCTCATCAAAGAGCATCCACGCACGCCACGTGGATTAGTGGGGGATTTTGCGCCCAAGCCCCCATGTTTTTGTGTAATTTCCAGAAAACCTTTAAACTTTCATTTGCACTTTAATTAGTCTGTAGAATTTACTAAAGACCCCCCTGTGTTTTGTAATATTGCGTATTTGTCCCCGCCTGGCGCACGTGCTCGTCACATGCGCTGGGTATTTTGCAAGGGGACCCCGGCCACTTTTCGTATTTAGTTTCAGTACTTAAACTTTCAGTAGCAGTTATAAAAGTTGTGGCATTTTTACAACTGTGCCCCTCGCCTTTTGAAGTATAACACTTTAGCCCCTCCCAGGCGCGTGCATCGCACGTGCTTGGGTGGGTATTTTGCGTGAAAGGTCCTGCAAGTTTGGTAATTGCTTTTTGGTCCAGAACATATTTAATTCAGTATAAAGTTTTCTGGGAAAATTGCCTAAAAACCCCTGGAGCTTTGTCTTTTTGCTAAAAGGTCCCTGCCGGACCTTTAATTGTTGTGTGCTTAACGTATTTATTTGGACCATCTAGAAAATTAGAAAAAAATCTCAAAAAATAGAATTAAGCTCCTGGGTACTTGTACTTTGACGCCACAATTTTAGTTTTTGATTTTATTTTATTTTTTTATTTATTAAAAATCAAAAACATGCTTTTTATTCACTGTCTAGCTTAGAAAATACCAAAAAAATTAAATACCTCAAAAAATTCCAAAAAAATTCCCTAATGTGTCTTTTATCCTATATTAGTGTCAGTCCAAAATTCACTAAAAATCTCAAAAGAAAAACCTTGAAAATTCGAAAATACATAAAAACTTCAAAAAAATCATAAAAATTGTAGAAAACTCCAAAAATTATAAACTCAGTTCGTGTTTGTTCTATATTTCATTATCTTTATTTGAAAATTAGCGTGAAAAATTTTGGTGGCTGTTTGCTAATTTTAATTCCTATTTTACTCACAGCCAATACATATTTCACTGTTTTCCTTTATTTCATTGTTTAAAAATACCAAAAACACTTTGAAAAATACCCAAAAATCACAAAAATAGTAAAAAATATAAAAATACCAAAAACATTCTATTTCTGAATTTTTGGTTATTTTTGCACATTTTATAAATACTTTATCTTGTCTTTTATTACATTGTCTTATTATTCCAATATTAAAAAGAAAAATATATAAAATTATAAAAATCAAAAAAAATTAAAAATCAAAATATATCAAAAATTAAATAAAAAAGAAAATAAAAAATATTAAAAATTAAAAACCCACAAAAAAAATCTTTGCTTGCTTGCTTAGTGTAGACATCTCTCACATTCACTTACACACATTTATTTGAATTACCCTGTTTGCTCCCTGTGTTCGAACTCTCTGCATACTTGACTGCTATACACCTTTTGTGCAGAGTTAAAAATAAATTTTAACTCCACATTTATTTCTATTTCCTTGATCTATAGTATGGGTTAATTGTTGACTTTAGTCCAAATTTCATTGTGAGTCGTGACAGCGACGGTCGTCTCCGCCTCGTGTGAGATACCATTTTAGACTCTGTGAATTTTGGCTAAATCAAATGGCACCGTTGTCGGGGAGCAACATCGCGTAGGTCTTATTTTTGTTGTGTTGTGATCATTTGTCTGCATTTCGCGGCTTTTATTTCTATTAATATTATTTTTGATATATCTGCTGAATTGTCTAACCACTCTCCTTATTTGGATTCCGTGCGAGGTACGCGGATCGAGGGAGGACCCCCTCTTGGAGCACCTTGGCACCCACGTGAAGCGGCTTTAGCCTAGCACGAAGAAGGACTTGGAGGATTTTGCCAGACAACTCCTTAGCACTCATTATCTTGCATTGTATTTATTTTGTAATTCAAGTGAGAGAGAGACTCTATTATTGTAATAATACAGGTACCCTCGGACATTTGGACTCTCGAGCCTAATTTCCAAGTGATTGTTCACTTGGGGGCTCGCCGTGGCTTTTCTCGTGTTTTTCTTCGCATTCTTTTTATTTTGTTTTGTTTTGTTTTTCAATTTTATTTATTTTGTGTGATTGAGCCCCTAGCTTTAGGAGTTGCTTGCGATAGACTAAGGCCAAACACCTAATACTTTGCATGCACCTATAGTTTCGTTTGGACTTAGTCAAATTTTAAACAGTTGATCATCACCTTCAATCCGTCGCGCCGCGAGCTCTCCCCGCAAAGCGCTTTCTCCTAAACTCAAGTGTGTTGAGCAGAGGAGGGGTGAGCCTAGACCGGACTCTAGGGTTGAGGATTGGTGGTCAGCTTGTGGTTCTTCCTGCTAATAGCAATTTCTGAACTTAGGGCGATTTCATCGGCTAGCATTTGCATATAGATAGGTTTCAATTCTGTTGAGCATCCTTGCATGTAGAGTGTTGCAGGCAAGGTGAGCATTTACACTTTAGCATTCATCATCGTTTTTGCCGCTTGCATTGCTTTTCCGACTCTCCCTCTGATTTTGATCACCTAGGAGCTAAGTGAAATTGACTCCTCGTTAGACGCGTGCATTACTCACTAAAAATCCAAAAAAAAGTGATAATCCATAAAATTGGGACTGTTAAATTTACTTGACCCTAAAACCGATCAAAAGGAAAATCTTGTATTGGGGCGAGTAATCCCCTCATTGTCTTCGTTTTACATTGCTCGCGCACACGCTAAGGATTAGTGCCCAAATCCCTTCTCAGCCCCCTAAGTGTTTGTGCAATATTTTGACTTCTCACCTAACTCTAAAACAGACAAGATAAAAAGACCGACTTTTCGGTCTCTACTGAGTTGAGTAGGTGAATTGAGGGTTTGTATTCTTTTCATTTTTGTCTGTGATTGTTTTGTGTGCGTCCTAGATCATCTCCGCGCATCTGCGCCTTCTTCTTCACTCTCTTGACTTGACCGTCGTGCTCCTCCGAATCATTTCCTTTTGATTTCGAGATGGACCCCTAGAGCGCTTTTTATTCGGACTTTGCGGATCCCTCGCTCCCTCCAGCCGGTCCACCTCCCTTTTATCAGGAGGGTCATCCTCCTACTTTTTCTGATTTTTGTACATACCCACCTCAGCCACAGTATCACGACTCGGACTTCTATCCACATCCACCCCCACCTGTGTATTATCCATCTCCACCGTCACATCCACCCGAGTCTGACCTGATGGAGTCACCTCCCTCGATCTCTATGAGTGATATCTTGAATCGGAAGATAAAGCGTATTGATTTGATGAATGATGATCTTGCTTTCTTGAGGAAGAATCAGATTAATGCTCCTTTCGTCGGGAATACGGCTTCACTTGTAGGTGATCATGGGAGCTTGCAATCGCCAAAAATACAAAAAAATGAGAAAAAATTAAAAGACCAAAAAGATTTTGGGAGACACTTGGTTGGTCAATATTTTGAGGAGAGAGTCCACTTACCAGAACCCTTGACCGCACATGCATTCACACCTAGTCCCACCTTTGACCCGGAGGATGTCGCTATACAGACTGCTCTTGGCATGCCTCGTGTATATGCTGATTCCGACTTCCTCCCTTGTATGGAGGAATTCCAAAAAATCAAAAAAATGTTATCTGAACCCGAAGTGGTGGCTTCTATTCATGAGATTATCCGTGTCCCACTTCAGCAGGCCATGACCCATATGTCTGCTACTCTTCCCAAGAAGAGAAAGCGGAGGAGCAGATCTGAGCGTCACATTCTGACCATGGCCACTGCCCACTCCATCACACATCGTCCCATTCCCAAGAAGAAGAACACAGCTACACTTTTCATCACTTGCACCATCTCTGACTACACTTGTGATCGCACTCTCCTGGACGGCTGTGCTTCGATTAGCATACTACCCTTCTCGCTGGTATAGTCTCTTCACTTAGGGCCTCTCAAGAAAACCAAGATGATCGTACAGTTTGCTGATGGATCCATCAAGAGGCCGAAGGGTATCCTTGAAAAGGCCGTCATTTCGATTCAGGGCACGAGCCATCATGTTGATTTTGTCGTGTTGCCCATGGAGAACTCCACAGGGGAGCCATCTCCAATCATCCTGGGACGACCATTCCTCGCCTTTGCGAGGGTCGTTATCGACTATGGATCAGGAGAGGTTCGCTTCCGTCCTGTTGACGAGAGCGAAGTGTTGATCACCGCACCCACAGTTGACCAGAGACCTGCACCTGATGCTCTTTCACCGATCATAGCTGACTCCAAGGCATGTGACCGATCTGATGATACTAGAGATGCTTCCTTAGCAACCGTTGATGAGACCCGACGGATCCCCCGAAAGGGGAGGAAGTCGGAAAGCATAGACCTCGCAGTTCCTCCTCCTGGTGTATGGCGATGTGTTGATGAGATCCAGAGTATTTACGTGATTGAACCATTTGAGCGGAGGGCAGATACCAAGACTATTGAGGACGTTTATGATGTTGCCCATTATTTTGAGAGACCTCATAAGGAAACAAATGACATGGGTAAGACTAGACAGGACGGACATGGTTTGACTACTTCCACTGATAAATCCGTTTCTGGCCCTTCACAAGTGAAGATGATTGAGGTCGGTTATGAGGCCGGCCATTATCTTGATAAATTCAGACCTCTTGTTGAAGACAAGGATTCAGGTGAGAGTCTTGAGGACGAACAGAGTTCGTATACTTCCACTGATGATTTCGTTCCTTTTGATTTTGACCTGGATGAGGGCTCGCATGACGACTCCGATTACACTTCTTCTGAGGATGATGAGTTCATCCCATTTCACTTTGATATCGGCGAGACTTCCAAGGCCAGACCTGACCACACTTCTTCCACTCACACGTCTGTGCCTTCACACCATAGGACCACCAAGGGAGAACCTAGCCATACTACTTCCATTGATCAGTTCGTCCCTTTCCATTTTGATTCCACTGAGGGCCTTCACCGTGTCGACCCTGATCGGCTTCCGTCCACTATGGACCCCGATGTCGACATACACCACACCAGATCTATCCCTCAGCGGTCTCGAAAGAAGGTTAGCTTTCGACCTTCTTGATCTTATGTACATCCACCTCTGTTGTACAGTCTCCTTTGTTTGTCTTTGTCTCTCCCGTATTGCTCGTCCATTTATTCTCGTGTTTGCCTTGCTTAGGACGCACTTTGTCCTACGTATAGGAGGGGTGGACGAACCGAGTGCTCTTTCGTCGTTCTATGTCATCACTCCTGTCGTTGCCTATACTTAGGGCTTCTTTTACCCTAAGTATAGGGGGAGTGGTGTGTACATTCTCACGATATCTTCTTCCACTCTGATCTCTTTTCTTCTTTTCTTCTTTTCTTCTTTTCCTTTTCTATTTTCTTTATCTATCAAAAAGGTGCCACCCTTGTAGACAGTTTTCCATACTTAGGACGTACTTTGTCCTAAGTATAGGGGGTGTGCACCCCGAGTTTCTCTATTTTTCGATCCTCTCCATTGTCTCCTCTTCTTGTCTATACTTAGGGATATCTTACCCTAAGTATAGGGGGAGACAATCTGAGTACGATCTGTTCATTCCCACCCTTGACCCTCCCTGCGTTATGTACAGTCTGCTATACTTAGGATTATTTGATCCTAAGTATAGGGGGGATGGTCAACTTCTCATTCATTGATTCATTCATTCTGTATTTATTCTTTAGACTTGTCTATACTTAGTACGAGTTTTGTCTTCTCTTTTCTCTCCGATCTATGAGGACATAGCTCAAGCTAAGTATAGGGGGGTCGTATATACTGCGTATATACTTTAGGCATAACTCGTACTTTCGTATTTTCTTAATAATATGGCTAATAATTCTTTAAAATTGATTAAAAATCCTTAATAAAAAGATGTGTTTTGTTCCTCAAATTCTTTTTGTAATTACTGATTAATAAATCAGGTGAAAATGTTTTTTTGCAAAATGTTTGAAAAATAGTTTGAAAATCTTTGTGAACATCTATTGAAAACTATTTTGAAAATATTTTGTTACATGTTTTCAACCTGTGTAAAATGTGTGTTTTGTAAAATTTCTTTTCTTTGTGTGAAATAAAATGTTTGAAAAATGATTTGCAAATGGTTTGAAAAATGGTTGCAAAAATGTTTGAAAAACCTATATATACTATTTTGAAAACCTTTGCAAAATGATTTCAAATGCGTGTACATGTTTGCAAAATGTTTGTAAAAACTATGTTGGACTATAGTTTTTAAAAAAATTATGTGAAAAGCTTGTGTCAAATAAGTTTGAGGAATATATACATCACACCAAAATCCATCTTATTTATATACTTATAAAATTGATCACTTACCCTTGTAAATTCTTAAAATCCACTTCTTGTATATATATGAAGCACTCCCGTGTACATATTTTTAACCTTGTTTTCAGCCAAAATCTTTTTGTTTTCAAAATTACCAAAAACATTTGTAAATTAAAATCCAAAAACATGTGAAAAATCTTTTTGAAAAATACAAAAAAATGCATGCATCATCTTTTCAAAAATCCATAAAAAGTTCAAAAATCTTGAAAATTGCATCACAAAAGTATTTTCTGCATTGCATTGCATAGCATTCGCATTTTTCGGATTGAGTTTGATAGTTGAACGAGTCTAAATAAAATCCGGAGATTGGAGCTTGATTGGACCTTAAAATCTACCTAATAACAGGAACCTTATAGGAACTGGGTTTGAGGTACTTCAGGTCTAGTTGACTTAATTCTTTGAAGATCATAGGACTTGGTTCAATGGATTCTTGACTGCCTAAGTAGAGTATTTCGGAGCACACGCACGACCCTTGTTGATAATGACCTAACTTGGACACCTGCACCTTTCACATAGCTCAACTCAGTTGGAGTGGTGAGGGGATTGGATTTGTCGGTATGAGACGCACACAAGTGGAAACATTTGTCCTCCTCTAGGGAAGGAAGTGCACCCCAACCTGTCCAGTGATTAGGAAGTCTAAAGACAGGAGGCTGTGGGTTGCGATAAAGCTTCAAAAGAGGGATAGTCTACTGGCTCAAGAGGAAAAACTCCCTATGTAAATGCTGCTGTATATAGTATTCAAAAAAACAAAAAAAATGTTCAGGCATGTACAAAAATAAAAAGCCTGCAAACTATGTACAAAGTCAATAAGCAAGCTTGAGTTCCAAAGTCAAATATGTGAGCCTGCAGCTGGATGACTTGACTACACTGGTCTTGCATCCTAGGATAGGTAGCTACACTGGCTACCATCCATTCTTCTCTTCACCCCCTCTTCTTGAGCTGGTTGCCACTTGAACTTAGAAGGGAATACCCCGCTCCTCGAGGATGGAGTTATTGTATTGGGGAATCATTGGGTTGTTGTACTGGAGAAGTCAGTTTCTTTGCCATTTCAGTTGGGGAGAGCCACCATCACTTACACCGTACGAGTCAGACTCATAGTCGTAAGAGTTTGCGTATGAGTTGAAGTATTTCTGACCTGGCTATTGAGGAGACTTGAGCAGAGTTTTGGGATTCTCAGGGACTGTTGGATTTCAAATTCGGTTCTCAATAAGGTTCTGCCCTCACTAAAATTCCAAAGGTCCGACTTAAGCTCCAAACTTTGATTTTGTGAAGACAAGTTTGATAATTGAACTAAATCCAAGTTCTTCTTTTTCTTTTCTCTCGTTTTCTTCTTGCACTTATTGCATAAGTGTTTGATAGGGACTAGCAAAGGTAAAGTATAGGGGGATGATGAATCCACATTTCATCATCTTTATTCTATCATTTTGGCATCAAAAACCCTAGCAAATACCTGTACATACCCTTAAATCAAGCATATTAGCATCCATGCATGTGCATTCAATTAGTGTATAAAATACTGTAATTAAAGCCAAAATTATAGAATAAATAAAAGAAAAGAAAAAGAATAAATTATTGCAAATATTTTATGACCCAAACCCCAGAGACCTAGGCATCTTGATAAATAGGTCGACAAGGAATAAAGTAGGGGGAGATAAAGGTCAAATACCTATATTATTTTATTCATTCTTTATTCATTTTGGGACCTATTTTTGGTTCCACTTTTTATACATCAAATAAAGAAACTTTGTACATGAAAGTTATAGATAATTTAATAAAGAAAAATACAAAATTGATTTCACTGAAAAATAATGTACAGATAAAAAGTTATGGTCTGAATAAGAATATAGAATCCCAACTTCCCAGACCCGTATCTCACAAATGAAAACTCCAAATGCATCAAACTCACCTTTAATTGTATATAGAATAAAATAAGCTATTTAATGGCGGTGGTTTCGCATTTGGCGGAGCTACGGTTTGAAAGTTGAGTTTTGGACCCACATTGTATACTTGTACATATTAAAATATTCAATTTATTATTTATTCATTATTTTTGTATTTTTATATTTTTATAATTATGTAAATATTACTTATAATAATTGTGTATATTAAAATTAGAATAAAAACCTAAATAAAACTTAAAATAAAATAAACATACATAAAACACATAGATACAATACCTATGTACAAACCTATACATACCTGTTTATATTTTATTAAAAATACAAAACAATTCAGAAAAATAAAATAAAAATATAATTATGTGTATAAAAGTATGTTATAATTATATAAATTAATAAACATAATAATAAAAGTAAAATACACAAAATAAAAATAAAGTAATAAAGTATATAGATATTATACCTATAAAGGGCATAATTGGTAATTTGTAAAAAGACATTTCATAAAAATAATTAAAAATCATAATAAAATAATTTATAAAAAAATAAACAGTTTTCATTTTATAATTAAAAATCAATAAAATCATTATCTATTTTTTTATAGATTTTAGAATATATTTTTCTAGGGATTTTCCTGGTTGGTCCACGTGGACCAACCAGGTGACTAGAAAAGTTGACCCGTTGGTCAACTCTCTTGTCTTCTCCATGTTGCATGTCAGAACACCCGTGACTTGTTTTTCTTGATTTTTTCGCCATTGATGCGTTGCTCGAGGGAAGTTTGACTCTTCACGAAAGTTGTACCTGGTACAACTGTGATCCACGCCAGCCCATCAGATCCTCTAGGATCTTCTTCGCATGCTCGTAATCTAGCCTCGAAGTTCGCTCCAGAGCCATGTTTCAAAACCAACCACCACACTTCCATTTCACTTTGAACCATTTTTTTGGCCAAATACAAAACCTCCGAGCATCCGCCGAGTGTCCCCGGTGACAGAGGGGAGATTCAGCATCTTCGTCGAGTTGGGGCTAAGGTCGGAAAATGCGTTCCACCACCTCTGGTGGTCATGCCACCATCGAGGTCCATCTCGGGCATCTCCTGCCCTGAGGTTTGTTTTTCTTGCATTTTTCTTTGCATAGTTTCATTTACAGAAGCTGTAGCTTTAGTTTCGACATTTTGTTTTCGCTTCCACCCCCAGTCCGCAACCAACCGCGTTGCCGGAGCTCTTGAGCTCCGGCCATCTCCACCACCTTCCGTCACCGCACCCACGCACCTAACAAGCCGGCCGAGACGTGCTTTCGAGCCATTTCATCTCGAAGGACCCCGAACTTCGATGCCTAACCGCCTGGAGGGGACCCCGAGCTCGCCGGAGAAGAAAGCCGACGCCGCCCGCGCGCCGCCGCTGCCCGCGCGCGCCTGTGCAGAACAGAACGAGGGGGAGGGGGCAAGCTATAGCTGCCGTTGATCTCACCCCTCCCCTTTGATCAGGGCCGTCCGCATCTGAGGGAAGCCCCACCGTCCGATCTTCTCTCATCAAAGAGCATCCACGCACGCCACGTGGATTAGTGGGGGATTTTGCGCCCAAGCCCCCACATTTTTGTGTAATTTCCAAAAAACCTTTAAACTTTCATTTGCGCTTTAATTAGTCTGTAGAATTTACTAAAGACCCCCCTGCGTTTTGTAATATTGTGTATTTATCCCTGCCTAGCGCACGTGCTCGTCACATGCGCTGGGCATTTTACAAGGGGACCCCGGCCACTTTTCGTATTTAGTTTCAGTACTTAAACTTTCAATAGCAGTTATAAAAGTTGTGGCATTTTTACAACTGTGCCCCTCGCCTTTTGAAGTATAACACTTTAGCCCCTCACATGCGCGTGCATCGCACGTGCTTGGGTGGGTATTTTGCGCGAAAGGTCCTGCAAGTTTGGTAATTGCTTTTTGGTCCAGAACATATTTAATTCAGTATAAAGTTTTCCGAGAAAATTGCCTAAAAACCCCTGTAGCTTTGTCTTTTTGCTAAAAGGTCCCCGCCGGACCTTTAATTATTGTGTGCTTAACGTATTTATTTGGACCATCTAGAAAATTAGAAAAAAATCTCAAAAAATAGAATTAAGCTCCTGGGTACTTGTACTTTGATGCCACAATTTTAGTTTTTGATTTTATTTTATTTTTATATTTATTAAAAATTAAAAACATGCTTTTTATTCACTGTCTAGCTTAGAAAATACCAAAAAAATATTAAAATACCTCGAAAAATTCCAAAAAAAATTCCCTAGTGTGTCTTTTATCCTATATTAGTGTCAGTCCAAAATTCACTAAAAATCTCAAAAGAAAAACCTTAAAATTTAGAAAATACATAAAAACTTCAAAAAAATCATAAAAATTGTAGAAAACTCCAAAAATTATAAACTCAGTTCCTGCTTGTTCTATATTTCATTATCTTTATTGTAAAATTAGTGTGAAAAATTTTGGTGGTTGTTTGCTAATTTTAATTCCTATTTTACTCACAGCCAGTACATATTTCACTGCTTTCCTTTATTTCAGTGTTTAAAAATACCAAAAACACTTTGAAAAATACCCAAAAATCACAAAAATAGTAAAAATTATAAAAATACCAAAAAAATTTTATTTCTGAGTTTTTGGTTATTTTTGCAATTTTATAAATACTTTATCTTGTCTTTTATTACATTATCTTATTATTTCAATATTAAAAAGAAAAAAAATATAAAATATAAAATTATAGAAAAAATAAAAATCAAAATACAAAATCGAAAATTAAATAAAAAAAGAAAATAAAAATATTAAAAATTAAAAACCCACAAAAAAAATCTTTGCTTGCTTGCTTAGTGCAGACATCTCTCACATTCACTCACACACATTTATTTGAATTACCCTGTTTGCTCTCTTTTTCAATTGACCAAGAAGATGGTTCATGCGATGGCATAATCATTGTGGTAGTTGGTTGTTCATCATTGATTTTCTTGAGGAGCTTTTCAGTTTCAATTGAAAAATTATCAAAAGACAATTGAGGTAATATTAGGGGATGCACTTAAAGAGTCAAAGCCGAGGGGTTCATCTTCCCCAGAGGTCATGGGATTGGAGTGGGAAATTATGTGTTCATCCCTGCGAGAGTCATCAGGGAGGACTTCCGACATCTGGTAGGGGGTGTGAGTCAGCATAGGTTGTGGTAACTTAATCTCAATTTTCCTCTCTTGCTCAAAATTATCATCATGTTCATAATCAAGTTCAATTTCATTATCATCTTTATGTTCATCATCATTCTCATGCAAATACTCAAATTCAAAATCATTCTCAAATTCGTTATCAATACCAATGTTGCTTTCGTTTCCAAATTGACCCTAGATTCATCATTAGATTCGTCATCACGTTCCTTCTCAGATTCATAATTGTACTCAGATGCCTCATCATCAGGTTCAACCAAATTTTCATTCTCAGATTCATAATCATCCTCAGATTCATATTCAACCTCAGATCTATCCTTAACATCCATTTCATTGTTATTGTTAAATATGTCTCTTAATTCATTATTAGACTCATCATCGAAATTCATCATCAAAAAACAGAACATAAAGTCGAGGATAAAAATGTACTAGATAACTCGGATAATTTGATTAGAGTTTTGCTAGACGGGGGAGGGATCTTTCAATGAGTCTCATAAAATTATGGGATTCATTATGATTAGAAGTTTTTTTAGCCTCTAGATTAACCTCATGATCAACAATTATTTCTGGCCATTTAGTATAATCATCTAAATCATCATTATTGATATTATTTTTCATGATCAAAGGTTCATGTTCGACTTGTTGTTCAATAGGAATATCCAATAAAACTGGATCTGAACATTGTGGCAAAGGTATCATCTTGGTTATATAAAAATCATTTCGCTTAAAATCATGTTGAGCTAGAGGCAGGATGAATTAGTATCCATAGATATTCCTCAAAAAAAATCATTAAGATCATCAATTTGATACGAGTTTTGAAAATTTTGAGTTTATTCTATCTCATTAAAATTTCCATCCAAAATATACTCATTTTGTCTTCGAATATTTTCCTCATACTTAGATTGATATGTGATTGTATTTCCCAATTCATCCCAAGTTGAGCCAAGCCTAAGGATTCCCTGATCAAAAATTTTCCTATTCTCGATCATTGTACCTGAAATCATGAGTGGGTTGGCAAATAAGTGTTCACGAATTTCAGTGAATTGACGGACATTCTCCTTTTATTGTCTTTTTGTATCCATCTTAAAGTTTTTTTGAATTCAAGAGGGAATTAGCACTCACAATGATTGTCTCGTCAACTTGGCTGGCAAGAGGTTGAGGTAGAGATGGGATGAAATAAGTTAATGATGCAGATCCATACCAAGATTCAGATTGGTCATACATCCTCAAGTTATACGATTCAACACTTGGATACGAGAATGTTTAGAATTGTGGAGGGTCTTCAATTTGGCGGTACTCAGATTGATTGGGTTGACTTCCCCAAGTGGTGTTGTGTGACATCCCAAAATTTGATTGTGAATGGACATAGTTCGGGTAGAAATCTCCCTCATAAGATGATTGATATTGTGAAGAGTAGTCCAGATATTGTAGTGTAGAATTGGTATTTGATATACTCTTCACGTAGGCATAAATTTGTTCACTAGGTTTCATTTTTGGAGAGCAAAAAAATGCAAACACAAAGCAATTTTAGTTCACCAAAAGCACGCGAGTTGCCTTAATAGTGGTCATTTTTTTCGAAATTTTAATTTATTGCTCACAAAAACTCAACCACACAAAAAGATTAGCATATGGTCATTTAAGGACTGTCCCAAATTCTTATGCTTAGTTGCATCCACTTTCGACCACTATGGTTGCAGGTATATGAACCGTATAAACGACTAACTGTATTTCTTGTGGACGATACCAAATGTTGTATCCTTTAATAACCCACTCTACTAAGGTTTTCATCATTGAGAAGTGGCTAAACGTTTTAAATTCAGTAGTCAAAACCTACATAGGATTTTTTATTCTAACCTAGGATTCAGTTTGTGCAAGTGCAATTGTGTACAATGTGCAACACTCCATGCACTTCATATCGCTTTCGTTCGAGCCAAGCGGTGACTTTCCGGAGCTTATATGATTAAGAAAGCAACTCAATTGTAATCTTGTTAAAAGTGTGAGCAATGGGAGAGAGATTCACAGAGATGAATGCAATAGAAGAACTTAATTTTATGATTTTCAGAGTTTTAAAAAAATACACACACAAAAGCAAGCACCTAGAAATGTCTAAGTGATTGGAATGATTTTACTGTGTGCAATATGTTGTATCCATAATAAGAACTAAAGAGAATGAGCGAAAAAGAGAGCTTGAGATAGATCCACTTTTTTAAATTTTTTTACCTGCAATGAAATACAAATGGGATTAGTTTACAAAATTTAAAAAGGATAAAAATACCAAAATACATCGTGAAAGTTGCCGAGTCCTCGACAACGGCGCTAAAATGAATACCCAAATTTTCGGTGCGCTAAAAGTGTGTTTTTGTGTGTCGTATGTGCACACTCGAAAACAAAGATATTTAGATAATTTTTATTCAACTACAGGCCAACATACATCAAATAAAGCATAGGGCAAGTAGAGGATCGATGACTCGGACATTTTTACGTGGATTTTTATTCTATTTACAAGGGCATTTTTGACTTCATTGAACCAAACTAAATCTTATTTTTCTTTTTATTTTCAAAGCCTTACATTAGGTTCTACACATCATAAGGATCGCATAGGAATTTTTTGGGAATTTTTTGGATTTTCTGCTATAATTGGTGATTTTTGGAAGTGCTAGGGGTATTTATGTAATTTTCTAAAAAATAAATGGGATGTATTGTAAATAAACAAAAAATAAAGGACATTAATGTAATTAAGAAAACATATCAAGACATAAGTAAAATGTGCCAATAAAAAACTTAATGGATAAATCTCAAAGACTAAAATAAACATAAATACAATTGCAGAAAAATCTCTGAAGGACTGAAATGTAAATAAAGAAAAATTAGGCAGAAATATTATAAGTGTCAGATAATATAAAATACAGAATGGGATATATTGCATAAATTAGACACATGTTTTGTAAAATTTCATCCAGGTTCAAAATGAAATAAAAAATAGTAGAAGAAAACTAAATTATGAAGGGGTCCCTGGGACTCTTCTTCCTTTGGCAATGGAGGCGACGGAGGCCAAGGGCAGTGTTGAGCACGGAGGGTGGCGTTGGTTGGCGATGACGGCATGCAGCGACAGTAAGAGGCGACAACGACAGGAGACTGGAGAGTGGAGGAAGGAGGTGGCGGTGGCGGCGGAGCCACGATGGAGGGCTTTGTTGGGTCGATGGCCTCCTTCCCTTTGCATGTCCCTCCTCCCTTTATATAGTCGACAGGGGAGAGGAAGAGGCGATGATGGTTGCAACGGTGGGTAGTGATGAAGGAGAGGAGGGGGCACCGACCGTATGTGATGCAGGGAGAGGAAGGGGCGGCGTCCTCTGCTTGGAGACGAAGGGGGTTGACATCATCGCTGGCGTCAATGCCTCCGCTTTTTATTTATTGTTTGAATGTTGATGTCATACTGACATTAGCTACTTTGTCGCATAGCGGATTTTTTTTACAAAAGAAAAGGGAGGGGATTGGAGCCCCCTTGGGCATCTTCTAAGATATATCTAGAAAATAAATAAAAATTAGTTAAAAACTTAATATGTAAAAGGAGCCCATATTTATTGAGAAAATAAATAGTCCTTATCTTTTCTTTTCATTAGATTTATTTTGCAAGGAAAATGTTTATGGAATTTTTAGATGATTTGAAATGCAATGCACATGAAAATTATGAAATCAAAATTATGCATTAAATCAAAAAATGCAACTAATTACTCATGATTTTTTCTCAACAAAAGGTATAAAAACATGATGATTTATAGATTCATAAATGGATATGGCAGTATCATGGTCGGGAAGACAATGGGTCAACACCAGAGCGGTTGGTCGTCCTCGCGCCTCCACGCTTCACTCCTCTGTTAGAGGAGGAAGGGAAGGGTCGCAACTCCTGAATTGGTGGACAAGGAGAAATGGAGCTGGGGGAGGTTCTTTTGAAGGAGGTCGACAGTTACAAGAGGCGGTGAAGATGGGATTATAATCATCGATAGCTGGTCCTGGAAGATCGGTGAAGAAGATTGGGTGGTGTGAGATTAGTTGATGTTAGGGTTTCGTGGGGGTGATTTGTGATAGGAGAATGGTTGCGGGGTGAGTGAGAGAATTGGGAGAAGGAAGGAGGGTAGAGAGGTGTACGTCGAAAGGGGAGCAGTTACATAAGGAGGAAGACGATGCTAGGGTCGTTAGATTAGACCCATCCAACGGTTGTGGTGAAGCGAGACTGAATGACTCATATGAGATTTATCAAAATGGGATGAATGGAGGGGATAGAAAGTGGAGTGTAATGAAGGGTTGGGCCATGTGGCTCAGCCAGAGCGAGCCATGTAGCCCAATAGAAAATTTAAAAAAAGAGAAAAAGAAATAAAAATAAAAAAGAAATAATTAAAATTGAATTAAGAAAAGTGTAAAATATGAAAGTTGTAGATCTCAATGATATCTACAAGTTTCATGATGAACAAAAAGTCAAAATAGGTCATTTATACTAAGAAATATTTTTGTAAGTATTTTTTATAAATTAAAAATACTTCTTATCATTTCTTTCATTGTTTTTTTGTATTTTTATTTATATTTAATGCCAAAACAAATATATACAATAATTCAATTTTTTGAATTTTTAATAATAAGAAGATAAATAAAGTTAATTATATATAATAATTAGGGTTAGCTATGAACAAGGGTTATCTTGTTAATTAACGTTAACTAGCTGTACATTTTATTGAAAAGTTTAATATAGAGGGATAATAAATAACTCATAGATTTATTGAAAAGAAATATGATGATAACTCATAGATTTATCAATAAGAATGGACAATCAAATAAGTAAACAAGAGTTGTCACCTAAGGAAGATTTGTCATGACTTGTACTTAAACAAGATCGTGGAAATCGGAAACTGAGCATATGCCAACAACTCGATTTATAAGGATAAAATATAGAAGTGGAATGATCTGGACAATAGATGTAAGAAGTTTGTCCCGGGGCAAAATATATGGTAGTTTAACGCCAAGTTGAAGATTTTCCACGAGAAGCTCAAATCTAAATGGATGAATCCCTACATTATTAAGGAAGTGCACAACAATGGAAGTGTAGAGATAGCCGATCTTGTCGATGGTGCACATTCCTTTCTGGTTAATGGACAATTGCCAAAGTATTTCGTAGATTCTAAAGAGAAGTTAGCCCAAATTGAGGTCATCAACTTCATGAAGAGCAAGTATAGTGTAGATACATCATACCACTCTTCATGAAGAAGAAGCATTTAGATTCAATGTCCGAGAAGATTCACCTATCATTTTTTATTTTACACATTTGATTTGATCATTTTTTAGAGATTAGGTTCCTTCTCTTGTAGATAATCACTCCTTAGGCTATTTAAGCCTAAGTATAGCAGGAACCCTGATCTTTTTTGTACATCCTTGTCATCATCATTCCTTTCTATTTTCACTCATTGATCCCTCTTCCTGGTCCTTTCCTTATACTTAGGTTATATTTAACACGAGTGTAAGGATGGGAAACCCGAGTCAGTTCCCGTATATCCCTTCGTATTTAGCCATAGCTATGGCTTCATATCACCTAGTGTTATGAGGACATAGCACAAGCTAAGTATAGAGGAGTATACTGTATATATTTCATATTTACTTTAACCATGGCTCATGTTTTAAATTTTTTGGGGACTGGGTAAAGTATCTTTTGAATTGATTTGTGTAAAAATGTTTGTAAATGATTTGAAATTTTTCCTAACTATGTGACATTGTCTTTGAAAAATATTTTACAATGGTTTGAAACATGAGGAGTTTACATGTTTTGAGAATCGTTTAAAAAATGTTTTAAAAACTATATCTATGTGATATGATTTGTAAAATCTTCTCAAAAATCTTTCAAAAATGAGGGCGTAAATGAGACTAACTTGTGTTTGTAAATAAATCTCACATTATTCATAAACGTAAAAAGTTTGAGTTATAAAAAATACAAAAAAAACTCCACCAAAAATCTTTAAAAGAAACTAACCGATAAGTTCATTTAGTCCCTGCAACTTACACATTCACACAAGATTTGTGAAGTTTAGAACACTTGGTTTATGAGGTCATATAATTCATAGTTAACCATCCTTAATCATTAGGGTCTCTGACTTAATTATTCACATTTACCTAGTTTGAAATATATGTGTGCTATATTGCATACTTAGTCTCTACCTTAAAGAATATGATTAGCACTTCACTTGCACGACTGTAATTATGATGAGATGAGTTCATAATTGACTTGAGGAACTAGGATGAGGGATTTGAGTCTGGACATGATTCTATGATACTCGAGGATGGGATAAAATTGATGAAGTCTTCATGAAACCTGAGAGTCGACCATTCTAGACAGCATGAGAACATGGTTCTCGTGATATCTCTTGATATTCACCTTAAGTGCCAGGGTATGATAAAACCTAATAAAATGTTGATCAGTGTGCACCAACTTGATAAAAGCAGTGGATCTAGCCAAATGAAAATAAAGAAAAGAAAGCTATTATTTAAAAACTCACATACTACAAAGTCATATTCGAAGAGCTTCCACCATAGGGGAACACTCCCAAACTTTCAAATGTCCAACATCCTAGGTCGCTGGAATGATCCACGGAGGAGTATCCATACTGCAGCTCTGTTCTTCGGAGCTGCTCGAGCTTCATTATGTACGGTCGAATGTCACAAGAGATGAAGATCAAGCGAGAACCTCTGTTCTTAGCCACACCCTTCTGACAAACATTCAGGTAAAAATCCTTTTTCTTTTTTTTCCCTTTCTCTTCTCTCTTCTACTTCTCTGTTTCTCTAATCCTATTCATTTTCACAGTATCGTCTTCTTCATCTGATTGAGAATATGAACCACCCCAAATTTGACCCCACCGCCAGGCACCTCACCATCTTGACCCATACATTCTCTTCTCTCTCTCCAGATCCCCTATTCTCTGTCCCACACCATGCATGGAGCTCTGCTCCGAGATCCATCATCCACACTGGAGCGTCATTCACATCCAATTCCGCACATATTTTTGTCAACACCACGATCGAGCTCTAGCTCAAGCTGCTACACTCGAGTTTGCATGTGTCAAGGCTCATCACCAGACCCCAGCGTGGATCACCCCCTTTTCTTGAGTTCAAGACCACCCGAGCTCCTCGGGGTTTGAGATCCATTGGCATTCGTTCGAAGGACCCACAGGGGTTTCGTCATCACCAGAACATCTTCCACCTCTCAGCAACACTCCAAGCGACAAGCACTAGTCCATCCACTGCAAGAACCTCGGCTGCAACTCCATCCTTCTAGGCAAAGCCCTTCTGCCGTAAGCACATCACAGCAGCTAAAGGAGGAAGAGCCTTTTGCAGCAACCTCTAGCTTTGATTTCAGTCCAGGCTCTGCCAGCAACCACTTCCATCAAAGTAAAGAAGAGACATCTGGATCGAGCTACAGACCAACCTTGCTGGCAAACTTGCGTAGACGAAGAATAGAAGAGATTCACCGCTTTTACTGTCATCGAAGAGGATCTACAGTAAAGCATCTACTTCAAGTAACCCGTTCTCATCAGCCATCATAAGCTCTTGGTCACCTTTAGAACACCATTCGCCCCTTGTCAGTGCTGCTGCAACCGAGGAACTTCCATACGACCCTCACTTGATGCCTCGTAGAGTGTGCGTGGTCTACCGTGTGCGGCTACCGTACACCTAGCCATCGATCCACACCTCATTCTGAAACAAGGAATCCGTAGCAGCAAGAGGGCGTCCACCTTGGCTCATCTCGTCCCAACCGATGCAAGAGGAGGAGATCAACGAGAGTGGATGCAGCTTCGGCACCTATATCACCGTCCTCCTTCGCTACGTGGTCGAACTCTGAACCGACCTCTTATCAACCAGGTATGCGACCATTGAGAACGTTGCACACCATCGAGATCCAAGCACGTGTGCCATTTCACCAAACTCCAATCGTGCTCGCCTGCACACAGCTGAGTCCGGTGCGGTTCCATTTTCTTGGAACCCATGAAGAGAAGGGAGAATAAGGGCACCCATGTGCAAGGCACTTGCTTTGGAAAAATTGCATGGTAGACCCCACACAGCTAAAGATAATTAAAGAAGTGCCCTTATACACTACTTCTTTTGTAGAACTTTTATTTTTATTACAAATTGAACCATGTGTTTGAGCATCTTGTTGAATAGCATATCAAACTACAAATCCAAAAATAACATTTTTTTTCTAGAATATAATTCTCTACTGTCCTAAATTTAGTTTGTAATTTTCTCACATGTGGTTGATTTATGAAAAATCATTGATATGAAATTAGTACTATTTTGCCCATTTGGCTTGTATGATTCTTGTAGACTCAATCGTTGATCAGAAAATGGCCAAAAACATCTTCTATTGTAGAATTAAACTTGCTTGATATTTTGTCAAAGCTTCATTGCAAATGGATACTCAAGTTGCTCTAAATAATTCATTGAGTGAAATTCGTAATTGACTTTTAATTTGATCCACATATAATACTTTTCGAAGTACACAAAAAATGCAATATCCAACAAATACCTAGGAGTTTAGACAGATCTTATAGGGCTTCTTTGATAATGGATGATTCCACAATTCGTGCTTGATGGATAATCGAGCGAACAACAATGAATGAGAGAGAAAGAAAGATATCCTCTTTTTTGTATTTTTTAACTTGATAAATAAATAAAATTAGTTTATAAAAATAAAATATAAATATAGAAATATTAAAATAAATTGCATAAAGTTGTCAAGTCCCCGATAACGGTGTCAAAATGATAATCTTGATTTGCAGCGCATTAAGAAGTGTGATTTTACGTATCGTTATGCGTACAATCAAAAATTGAAATATGCATAAATAAATTATTCAACTGCAAGATACAAGTATAGGGCTAGTAGAGGATCAATCCACATGGACTCAGACATTTTTACGCGAACTTAATCTAATTACAAAGATATTTTTAACTTTATTGACTTAAATATAATCCTATTATTACTATTATTCTCGAGACCTTAAAATGTGTTGAAACATATATTACTAGGCTCTAGACATCATAAGGATCTCACATGATATTTCTGAGAATTTTTCATAGTTTTCTGATATTTTTGGTGTTTTTTGAATTGGTAGAGGTGTGAATATAATTTTAAGAAAACTTAAGGTGGCTTCAATGTAAATAACATTTAACTAAGGGCATATTTATAATTATTAAAATCATCTAGATGGAAATGAAAATTTTCCAAACTCAATTGTTTAATGATTAAATTGTAGTGATAGTAAAAAGAGCGTATGAAATTGCAAAAAGATCCTCTAAGGAATAAAAAATATTTAAAGAAGGAATTAAATAATGCAAATTTCGCAGTAAATAAAATAACAGAAGTATGGCAAATTGCATAAAATAGAGAAGAGTTTTGAAATTTTATAAAAAAACTAAAAGAAAATGGGAAATTGCAATGGAGTCCCCATGACCCCTTCTTCTTGGTTGAGTGGCAACAGCAATGCAAGAAGGATGAAGGCACCATCGACGAAGGTAGAGCTAGATATGATGTGTGTCTATCACCTCAGCGAAGGAGAACGAGGAGGAGAGGTGCATGTTGGTCGGTGAAGGAGGTTGGAGCCGAAGCTCCCTAATGGTGATGGTGGTGGCTAACCCACCGATGGGGTGATGGGTTCTCCCCGAGTTGGGTCACTTGATTCCTTCCTCCTCCTCCCTCTTATAGAGGTCGAGCGAGAGGAGATGGAGGGAGAGGAGGAGGTGTGTGGAGTAGGTGGACCATCGGGCGGTTGGTGTTGGGTTAGAGGCCAACCACCGTGACGTTTGGAGGGACGAAGGGGAGGGGGTGCAGGCTCCTGCGTGTGTCAGTTGGCTTGGAGGAAGAAGATGGGGGTTGATGTCATGCTGGCGTCATCTCCCATTTATTGTTTTTTTTTGAAATGCCGACGTTAGATTGAAGTCAGCTATTTTACCATGTAGCAGGTTTTTTTTACAAATGAAGAGGAGAGGATTGGAGAGCCCCCTTGGGCCTCTTCTAAAGTAGACCTAAAAAATAAAATAAAAATATTATCAGAAACTCTAATATGGTCTTGGAGCCCATATTTATTGGAAAATTATATATATTTTTTCCTTTTTAGATTTTTGCAAAATTATAATGAATTTTTTAGATGATTTTAAATGCAATGCATATGAAAATTATGAAATGAGAACTATACATTAAATCAGGGAAAATACAACTGATTACACATGATTTTTTCTCAAAAATGGTATAAAAACATGATAAATTACCGATTCATCATACCAATTTCAAACTCTTTAGATCTAGAATTTTGCTCTATGAATTAATACTATTTCAATTAAATGTCCCTCATTTTATCTCTAAGATAAATAAATAAATAAAAATCATCTAATGTCTTCACTCCCTTGGAATGGAAGCATCATAGTATACAATCTATTATGAAGACATCAACCTTGAGCATTCCCAATACGCATGCATCTAAAATGTTGGAAGACTTTGAATCACCCAAACTTTGTTACAATATTTGGATGTCTCTTTCAACGTCTTATCAGTAGATTTCTCGATCAATCATTGAACCATAATGCTACTCACGTGCTTTCAAAAATCACATATTAACATTCTCAAAAATGCATCATATTATGTCCCCCAATATTTCGTGAGTGGGCAGTTGTCTTCCAATTCAGTAATATGAACATGATTGATTACTTTAAGAGATCATACATTACATATTCCCTTATATTCATAGTAGCTCACTCGTATGTATACCTTGATAGGGCATCAACCTATTAGTCTACCAAATATACATATGTAGAAATATAGATGCATATTTGTCTCCAATCAAAGAGTGAATGGCTTCTTAGTAGTATACTATATGGATCTTAGTATTTTATTCTCGTTAAGTTAATTCTTTAAATTGACTCATCTGACATCTTTGAATCAGCATTCCTATGCAGAGGACATGCATTAAGAGTGTCATATTGGACATGCAAACCCACGATGAGCCATTACGCAATAATTGTTATTGCAAATATCATTCCCTGATTTGAAATGAAAAATACCTAATTTTCCAAATAGGTCCCTTAGTACAATTAGGATTTTGTACCATGACCATCTTAATAATCATATAGTTGTTGATTCAATTATTGAATCATAGAGTTTGGTGCTTGGATGAATATCTAAAGAGTTAGATTGAGGACTCATAAAGCACCATCAAAATATTGTTAAGAGATTATCTCTAGCCTGAGTAGGAGATGACAATTCTTTCTCTAATGGGTTGATATCTAATAAACCTCTTGATGCAGGTCATCTGCATAGGAATAGAAATTCAGAGGTGTTAAATAAGTTAGGTCAAAGAGTTAACTTAACGAGATCGAGATGACTAAAGCCTATGTTGTATGCTGTCACGATATAGGCATGCATCCTCTGACCAGAGACAGATGTGTTACTATATGTTTGAGTATGTACATTTGGCAGACTGATAGGTTGATGATCCAATCAAGATATATACACCGATGCGCTGGTGTGCATACAAGGGCATATGAGTAATACGATCTCTCAAAGGGATCATACAAGTTTATTTACTAAACCGGAAGACATGAGCTTACACATGAGATATTGAAAATCAAATTCCGTGCACGGTCGTCTCACTTTGAAGCTTGACCAAATTTATAGGTTTGATATATGTTTTTGGAAAGTATATGATCAATACTTGGGTATGATATATGCTTTTTGAAAGTATATGATCGATACCAACTCCTAATCAGCAAATAAGGAACTTAATGATAAAACCCTAAAGAAGACAATCTAAATAGATCTAAAACTTCTGGTTTATTCTATGTCTCCCAGTATGCATGATGTATGGGTATTAAGAATACTCGACGGTGATGTGATCATAAATGATTGTATGACCATGACGCTTCCATTCTGAGTGAGTGATGAAATAGGTTTGGATTTTAGTGGTTCCTCTCGTAGAGAAGTAATCTAATTTTAGTCCAAATGTTGGGCATTAATATGAATACGATTCAGATACAATGAGAAGATTAGATTTATGGCTTTGATTTAATTAAACATCTGTGGGAGGTCCTCGAGATCTGGATTTGAGATATGATCTCAATATCCAAGTCACTATACGTGTAACGCACAATCACCATGTCCTTATCTCCAAGTATCCGCAGAGAAAGCGCATTATTCTTGAAAGAGCTCAAGGATAATTTCATTGTTGATAATGTGTCTGAGCATTGAGGAAAATTGATAGTTAAATATGATTTAATTATCATGGATAATATGAATTTGATTCATATTATTTGGCCATATAAGGAGAGTTATCTATGATAATTAAATTTGATTTAATTATCAAAGATGTGAATAATGTGAATGTGATTCATGTTATTTGGGTACATAAAAAGAGTCATATTAGTTCATTAAATGTGATTTAATTATCAAAGATATGATGAATGTGGATATCTCTGTTCATAATAATCATGGATATTATAAATATGATTTATAATATGTTGGAAAGATTTAATTGTAAATAGAATTACAAATTATATTTTGTTGTAAATTAGATTCACAATAAATAATTAATTGTAAATCTGAATTACATATAATATTGGATATATGAATATGATTCGTATTTATCAATGGCATGATTGATGTCTTCAAAAATTTAATTTGAAATTATTTTTGTGAAGATAAATGCAATATTCATTGTTGTATTTTAATATATATATAATAAATATATATTATTAAAGGCAAAACTACCAACAAAGGCAGTCGTACAACTTGACCAATTCAAAGGGGGACGACCACCCTTTTTTGGGGGTGTGGTTGCCTCTCTTATTATATATTTATTATAATTGAAATTAAAATGAATTAATTTGTATCTAGATAAAGCTATATAATTAATTTATTTTAATTAAATTTATTGTTGCAAATTTATAGCATCAAATCATGGCCATTGATTAATAACCTCCTAATCTAAATCATTGGATTAAGAGGGCACATAAATTGAGATCCATGTACATCCAACTAGTATAAAAGGAAGGGTAGCCTTTGCCTTTTAGATATAATAATTCCAAGAGGAATTAAAGTCTCTCTCTCTCTCTCTCATTCACGCCCCCTTCTCTAGAGTGGTCGTCTACTCTAAACCCCAGAGAGGAACGCCATCGTCACCACGTCGTTGTGTTGCTGCTTCGACCGCTCATGGATCTTGCTCTCCTTCGGTGCACCTCACTCGTGAAGAAGACGTCAGATCTCGTGAGAAGACATCAGGAGATTTGTAGTTTGGATCATCAACATGGATTGTGAGGATCATGTATTTCATCAATGCGCCCACAAGTGTCTCCTCCGTTGGATTATACTTGAGACAAGAGGTCTTTTCGTTTAGAGACTCGATCACAACCATGCCTCAACAGGTAACCCTAATACTTATTTTTGGTTTAAATGAAATGATTCGAGAAGTGTTCTTGGATCATGTAGTTTCATCGTTTAATTTTTAAATTCCGACGCCTTGAGAAACTAGTATGACTAGTCTCTCCCGATCGCATATGATGTGATATTTAAACTTCCATGATGCACTTAAGGTTTTTTCCATAACCTTCATATCAATCATATATAAATATGCAGAGAAGATTGGCATCTCTTCTCAGATTGGAATCTTCCTTGAATGCAATTTTGATATGCCAGTTGTGTCCTTGATCTAACTATTTAAATCTACAACTCTACATCAACCTTTATGGTTTAAATATCTAGATTAATAACTATATGATATAAAGATAGTCATGGTATGCATCCTATTTGTACTAATAGACCTTAACAATAATAAAAAAAAATTATACTTGATTATTATCATGGAATAGTATAAATAATAATAATATTTTTTACATAGTGGCTCACATGGACTTGCATGTCCAACAATTTCCCACTAACCCTGAGAGCCACGTATGGAGTTTTCTTAAACCTGCTTTCATGTGCTGATCATTTGAGTAAATAATTAAATAGCTTTTTATGATGATTAATCACTATCACTATAGAGAATGCTAAGTTAGCTAGAAAATTATCTAGGTTACAAAGTTTATACATCTCATGGAAAAAGTTGTTGCATCTTATGTGATTGTTATGTTCAATGAAACCAATGCTCATCTTTGTTGAAATTGTTGTATTGTCTTGTATTTTTCTCATCTTAGTTTACAACACTGCAGTCCCACAAGAAAAATAACTAGGATGGGATTTGTATTGTCCTTGTCGAATTGGAAATTCCAAGTCATAATTCCCTCAGATCTCGAGATCATTGTCTTCATTGACTGAGAGACAAGCTCGAGTCTTTCTTAGACTTCTGAAGATAATTATTTGATTTGAAGATGTTTGTCACAGCAATTAGTGTTTCTCTCCATGGTAGGATTGGTAATAGTTTACCACCTCCACTGCATGGAAGACATTTGATTTTGTACACATCACGGCACACATCAAGCTTCCTAGTGCTGATGTGTAAGGGTACACAACCATAGCCTTCTCATCTTTAATATTTTTAGACATCATCCATTTAAATAGATTAATACCATATCTTAAGGGAAGAAATCCTTTTTTAGAATTTCCCTTATAAAATCCTCCCAAGATGTATCCTTATTGTGATAGTCACAATATCATCTTATTTATTTCTAGATCTTTCATCTCATATATGGGACAATCAATCTTAACATTAGGCATCATCCTTACATCATTCCCGATGATTAGGATGTCAAATACATAAAATATGTGGATTACAATGGCACTCCAACTGAGCTTTTTATATACGCATGGTTCATCAGGATTCTGAAAAAATCATAACTCTTAATTGTTCCATCAAATCTGATGTTCCAATTACGAGAAGCTTTCTTAAGGTCACAAATTGACTTCTTCAACTTGCATACTTTGTTATCCTAAATGAAGTCAAAGGGTTGCTCTATATAGACATCCTTGTTGAGGTATCCACTGAGGAATGCAATATTAGCATCCATCTGCCAGATGTTGAAGTTAAGTTGTGCAATTATAGCTAGGAATATCCTGACAGGTTTAAGCAAGTTAATAGGAGAGAATGTCTTATCATAGTTTATGCCTCCTACTTGTGTATAGGACTTGGCAACAAGTTGTGCATTGAAGGTCTCTACCTTTCCATCGGGTTCCCTCTTCCTTTTGAAGATCCATCTACACACAATGGGTTCAAACCCTTTAGGTGCATATTTGAGGATCCATATGTTAATATTTCATGGATTCTACATTAAACTGCATTGCTAACATCCATCTTTCCATGTCATGATATGCTAGAGCTCCACCATATCAAGTGGGATCATTATAAAACTCTTCTGATACATGAATCCATATCTTTCATGTGGTCTTACTACCCTTTGAACTTTTTCTAAGAGATATAGGTGTGGCATCCTTTATTATCTCTTTAATTTTTGGTATCGGAACTTCATCGTTCTCATTAGACTCGATGAGCTCTATAGACAAATATCTTTCGAGTCTCGGGATCATAAAGTAGGTATCCTATATTAAGTCTTTACATACCCAACAATTTATTCATGTCTTTATTTAAGAGCCATATATGATCTGGATAGTCATACTTCAAATATCTTGGCTTCTTGCAGTAATGGCAATCATCCAACAATTTAGAAGTTATATTTGTAAAAGTTGCAAAAGTGTGGTCAATTCTTTGACTTTTCTTCTTCTTATGGGGTTTTTAAACAACCATTTCCTTGATAAAGGGGCTTTCAAATTGATAATGTCCTCAAAGAACTTCAACATGGAGTGTATCTTCAACTTTTATATATTTTATCATTTTCATCAAGATGAAATTATGAAGTTCACGAAGGACTTAGGTGGAGATAGTAAAATGATAACAATCATTATATCTACATCCATCTCATCTCATTAACTTTAGATTGAGTACGTAGCTATCTTTATTCATTATGCATCGAACGATGTTCGTTATAATTTAGAAATGTTGAGAGCACTTTACATCTTCAAAACATATTCTTAGGAAATTTAGAAGTATTTCAATGATATAATACATATCAATTTTTTGTTTCCAAAGCACATTCAAATTGGAATTAGGATTCTAGCAACACACGAACATTTGATATTGTTCCACTTCTTGTTAACTTTGGATCCTCATCATTATAAGGTTTCTCATATCTTGCAATGGTAAGACATTTTGCATTTAGTATATTTTTGATGAAATTATTTTTAAACAAAGTTGTCGCACATTTTTGTATTTTGAAAGTTTATCCCTTTCTAACTTTCAAACATCAGACATATTAACCAAATACCTCAAGTGAGACTTGAGAACCCCCTTTTCATTATCTCAACACCTCTATAGCATGAGAAAAAGTCATGAATATTATAGAAGTGGGTGTTAAACATGTGAACCCTTGGTGATCCATTATATAATAAAAGTTATTACGAATTATTTCATTCCATTATCTAAATTAAAGCAGAATTATGTACACTAACAATACGATTCCTCGGTATGAATATGGTTTTTTACCATTAACATCTTGATATCACATAACCGTAGAATACATCATTGGTTCCTAGGAAATGAGTCAGAGGCTAGAACGCCATTTACTCCCTGAGTTGCAAAGCGAGGGAGGAAGTACGAACCCTTTTGGAAGCTTTATCATGTCAGGTACTTTTGACATGGATCTTAATGTGTAGTGTCCACATCATGAAAATTTGAACGCTCATAGAAAATAGTTTTCAGAAACCTCAAACGAGTAATTATACGAGAAAAGGAACTTTGAATACGCATGAGGATGCCATAAGTCCTCATCTAAATGGGAGCATTTTTTTCAATGTAGTCGCTCCAAACTCCAACGTCCAAGCAAGAAGCCAACATTTGATACCCAAGTGTATCGTGAAATGATAAGGATAAAAATGCTTTGGATCTGTCGAGTTTGCATATTGAGGAGGTGCTTACAAGCCCCCATAATCACAAAGGACTCTATTATAGTGCTCTGAGGTTGTTATTTAGCACATTCACAACTTCATTAGAAGGAGGAAGAGTCCTGCAGGTGAAAGAACCATGCATGATCGCATACAACTCTAGTGCTTTGTCTCACTAGAGGTATCAAGTTTCCACGGTGCAATGTACAAGGTCGAATCAAGAGCCATGGAGGCAGAGGCATGAGATGCACTAGCGGTGGTGGCGAAATGTCGTTGCTCGAGTATTAAGTCTATTTATTTTTGGGACTCTTACACCACGTACCCTAGAAACTTTATTAATTACCTTATCAACCTTGCAAACGTCGTAATTATCACCTAAACCCCACGAACTTGTTAACTCTTACCTTGAGACCATGTGGTTAACTTCCATCCATTTAGCCATCAAAGCTAGAAGTAAAATGTTAAAAATAAAACATATATACTCATGATGTCTTCGAAAATCAATCGTATAATCTTTTGCTCCTCCTCCTCCTTAATCAAATCATTCTTCCACCTCCTCCTCTTTCTTTTATTCTTCTTCATCTACTTTCTTCTACTTCATCACCCTAGAAGGATTTGTTGCTCCCCACGTTGGACTTAACCATCGACAAGCGATTCGAGTGACGACAAGAAGCTAACCCCAACTTATGTGTGTGCCCCTCCCTAGTACGTTGAGCTCCGCCCCCTCCCAAGTGCCCTGACCTCCTCCCTCACCCCGGCATCACACCTCCGCCCCCATCTCCAATGTACAGAGGCAAATTCCTAAGTAATGCAACTGAACAACATAATCCATAAACCGTCGGTTTTTTTCTTTTCAATACCGCAAAATTAGCATAGGTTATATATGAAATACCATGTAATGCATCATTGATTTGCGTCTTACTAAAGTGCAACAACTAAATATATGAACAGTATCGCATTTGCTTTACATAACACATAGAGTATATATGTTATGATCTGCAACTCCAACAAAAAATAAACAGAACGTGCATCCTAATAAAAGATGCCAAGATACATCCTTGTTGCTATGCAACCTTAAAATACATCTTGTTGCTCCGCTACCTTAAATACAAACACATCCATACAAATTTAAAGTCATTCATGGCATACATGAAAAAACGATATCCATAAAAGACTCCATTGGATTAGAAAGGATCAGTTCATCACAGAACACATTTCCATAACTCATCACAAAAACATTGCCAAAAGTCAGAGATACGGTTATTTACTTACATTACAAAAATCTATCTATCTATTCCTCCTTCTTTGATAGGTTTTTGGTGCATCGCTTTATTCAAATGGGGTCAGGCGAGCTCCACGATCAATTCTCTGTATCTGCAAATCTTGCACC
The DNA here is from genome assembly GCA_037367405.1 of Ottelia alismoides. Lineage (NCBI taxonomy): Eukaryota > Viridiplantae > Streptophyta > Magnoliopsida > Alismatales > Hydrocharitaceae > Ottelia > Ottelia alismoides. Next base: position 386,225 of record JAZKJV010011089.1, read on the forward strand.
TTCATCCTCATTGAAGGCGAGCACAAGTGGTAGGGTAAGTGAAGCATATGTAGGTTGACTCACCACAATGATGAATCTCAAATTCATCAACATTATGTTGAGTTGTTAAACCTCTAACATAGCCTATTGTTGACTCGAGATCTTCAAGGATTGGTTATTAATTATACGAGAGTCGTCATTATCCCCAAAAAATCCTGCGACAAACAAATAATTTTTTTTCTTCTTTGGCTGAAAAATAATTATAGAAAATAATGTGGAGCAGGAGAAATATTCTGCTACTTATTTACCTGTATAGCGGACATGATCGAACTCAGGGAGGCTACAATTCTTCAGGGTTATTCAAATAATCGATGAAAAATCAATTAAGATAAAAAGCATGAATCTCAAAGACAAACTATCCTCGATTTTTGTGGAATTTTTATCTTTTTATTTTTTATTTTATTATTAGTATTATTTTTTATTTTCAAATTATCAATTTTAAAAAAATCAAATAAAGAACAATATGCCCAAGATAAGAACTACGCACAAAGAATTCTTTTTATATTTTTCAATTATATTAAAGATTCTCATAAAAATCCAGAAAAAAAATATTTTTGGGTTTTAAAGACTTTGAAATATTTTTGACATTTTTTGTAGAATTTTTAGATGTTTTTATTTTTTTAAAATCAAACAGTGAAAAAAATGAGAAACAGTGCACAGCCTCGAGTAATTTACAACTTAAAAAAAATAATTGCATAGCCAACGATCTTCTGCCAAAGCTCTCGCCGGCCTCCTACTCCGACCGTCGATCGACGATCAGCCGCCTTCGACGTTGCGTGGTGAAGAAGCATGGGGCGGCACCCCTTCTTTTGTGGGGAACAAACAACAACGAAAAGTGGACCCTAGGGAATAAAGATTTTTTGGCTATTTGCATAAAGCCCCTCGGGAGTTACTAAAATTTCAGAAACGACCTAGCAAATATTTTATTTGGAAAAATTACATTCATGCCTTCGGACATTCTCAAATTTGCAGAAATGCCCCTACCAGAATCAGGCACGTGCTTTGCACGCTTATTTGGGTAATTTGCACTTCTCTACCAGCTCTTATCTTTTAGTGCAAAAACTTTGAACATTTGTATTTTAATCCTTCAGTTCCAAGCCTTTATTTTGCTTGATTTTCTTATCGAAATAAATGTTTTCTTTAGTCAATAAAATTCATGCTATGCTCCTGATGTGCTTATCTTTTTAGCATAAATTTTTCATTGTATTTTAAATCCATTTCTCGTTATTAAAAAATAAAAAATATTATCTTTTTCTCTATCTAAAATTCAAAAATTCATAAAAATTTGAATATTTTTCTAAAATACCAAAAAAATAGAGTAGTTGTATTTTATTTCCTTTTAAGTTCTGTCCAAATTTCACGCATTACTTCTATTCAAAACTCAAAAAAATGAAAAAAATACTAAAAATCTTTTAAAAATCATAAAAAATTCTACAAAAATCCAAAAATCGTGATTTCATTTTTTGTTTGTAGATATTTGCATATATTTAATCATAAAAATAATTTCTAGGAGTTTTTGGCTGGTGATGCGCGACTGAGTATGGGGCTCCAAGAGTAACTCACAACGGATGAAGCTCCTTCGGGCGGTGATGGCTGGGCTTCGTAGGCGGTGTCGGCGCGGAGGAGCGGGTGAAGGGGGGGGGGGGCAGAGCGCTGCTGTGTAGTCTGACGATGGTGTCGCGGAGGAGCGGGAGACACGTGCCCCGCTCCTTACGGAGGTTGGATGGGCCGCAGGTGGATGTCGCACGCCTGTGCAGTCAGAACAGGCGGCGACCGCGGTGGCTCTGGTGAGGGCGCTGGCGTACCGCCATAGATTTTTTTGTTTTGTTTTTTAAATGCAAACATTAATAAAAAAACTTTTTTTATTATTTTTTGTAAATTCAAAATAGAGAAATTAAAAATAGAAAATAATACATAAAATTATTTTTTTATTTTTTAGATGATCTTGTAAAACAAATATTAGAGAGAATGAAAACCAATATTTTTCTGTTTTTTATTTATAAACAAATTAGGACACAAATATGATGAATCAGTCCCAAAATCAAAACTGAATGCGTGGACGAGGATCTGGCAAAAAATGAGGAATGGATCCTAGTCTCCGCCTATCGTGCGTGGCCGGAGTTGAGAGATCATGATAGGTAGAAAAGAACGTGGAGAGATCGAGATGTGAGATGAAAAATCGCGATAGATGGCGAAGAATCAAGTTGTGATGGACTTTAAAATCTATATAAAAAAAGGGTGACGAAATAAATATGCGAAAAATTAAACTAAGCTTAATCTAGATGAAAAATAAGAGAAAATGGATCTCACTTTAGGAGCGGAAAAGACCTTGATCACCTCGATGAAGGCCGACTCGCTGTCACCGAACGGCTCGGAGGCTAGGCATCTGTCTGCGACAAGATAGCTCTCAGAGATCAGGCTCCTCTCATCAAAGATTGATCAAGTTGGAATGAGGGAGAATGAACCATATAAATAAAAAAGATAACGGAGTTTGAATTTTTTTTTTGAAATTTTGAATGAAGATAAGATATTAGAGAGAAAAACAAATGAGATAAAGATAAAGAGAGATAATAGTGTAAAAAATATTTACAAAAATTAACTATTTTTTGTATTTTCGTCACTTTATTTATTTGAAAAATAAATATTATTTTTTTAATTTTTGTGGTTGTTAGTTAAGAAAATTAACTATATACATATGTTATATGCATATATGACATTATATACATGGGTAAATAAGCAAATTAGTTTTTTTGTTTTAAATTTTTTATTTTTTTATTTTTATTTTAAATAATTAGTAAAAATACTTACAAATATCTACAAATACAATATGTACAAAATACATGAGAAAATTGCACAATCCACTCCAGAAAATCAACTTTTCACCCGTAACTCCAAAAATTATGAAATCATAGCCATTTTAAAGATAATTTAATTTAGAATACAATGTAAGTGAGTTTGCTTAATTTGAGTTCATATGGAACTGGAATTGGTCTTTTAATTATCGCTTAGTGGTTTTTTCCAAGTGTGGTTGCTTTTATTCTTTACATGATTTGATTGTGCAATTATTTTTATTAATTAGGAAACATTTTTATTTACAACTTTCGTTTTGAAAATTATTTTATTTGTGGTCAATTTATGTATAAATAAATAGTGTAGTATACAAATATATACAACACACAATTTTTTTTTGGATTTTCTGATTAAGGACCATATCTCCCCCTACTTTTTTCATGGTCGATCAGGTCGTCTTGACCTTCTCTCAGGGCTCAGGTCAGCATGTATCTATTACATATATACCGTCTTCCTTTTTTATTTATTTTCTTTATTTTTTCCTTCTTTCTTTATTTATTTATTTTAGGTTAAAATGGTAAGAAGTGTACAATATTTACACACAGATGCAACTTAGTAAGAATATGGAGTTAGCGTTATATACAGGTGTTTTATAAGGGATTTTAAGCTAAAATAAATGAATAAGGATGATGAAATGCAGACTCGTCATCCCCTATGCTTTACCTTTGCTAGTCCCTTAGCAAACACTTATTTGAAAGAATAAGTGAATAAAAAGAAAAATAATAAGAAAGGAAAAATAAAGAAATTAGGACAATAATGAGTATTAAACTTATCTTCATAAAATTATAGTGTGGAGCTCTATCGGACCTTTGGATTATTACTGTGGTGGAATCTTAATGGGAAATGGATTTAAAACCTAACAACCTCTAAGTTCCATAAGACTCCTATTCAGGTCTCCTCAACAGTCAGGTCGGAACAAGTCTACATACACAAATTCTTATGACTATGAATCTTTACTTGTACAGTGTATGTGAAATATATAGCTCCCCATCTCAAAAGTAGCAAAGAAACAGCCTCCCTGGACATGGTAACTCCAGTTCCCCGGTATACCAACTCTTTCTCGAGGAGCGGGGATATTCCCTTCTAAGTTCAAGTACAACGAGCTCAAGAAGAGGAGTTGGAGAAAAGAATGGATGGTAACCAGTGTGGCTACCTATACTTGGATGCAGACTAGTGTGGCCAAGTCATCCAGTTGCAAGCTTACAAATATTTGACTTTGAATCTCTTATTAATTTCCTTTTTTTCTTTTCTTTTTTTGTATATACACTCCGACAGGCATTTTACTTTTCAATCAGGCCTGACCACTTTTGAAGATTCTGCATTTTTTTCCTTCTTTTTTTTGAAAGCATATACAAGTTCAACATGTACATACGAAGTTTTTCCTCTTGAGCTAGTAGACTATCCCTCTTTTGAAGCATTATTGCAACCCCACAGCATCCTGTCTTTGGACCTCATCATTGCCATACCAGGTTGAGACACACTTCCCTCCCTAGAGGAAGACGAGAGGTTCCGCCTAGATGTACTACCCTCATATGCTACCACAAGCCAAAAGATTCTGCCTCCTTACTACCTCCTCCATGAAGAGCTACGTGTATAGTGCTTGTCCAAGATAAGCCACAGTCTGAAAGAATCATGCATGTACTGTTAAATGTTCTACTTAGACGAATCAAGATGACATGTGAACATAGGCTTATTGACTCAAAGAATTAAGTCACTAGAACATGAAAAGTCTTAACTCCAGTTCTTATAAGGTTCCTCTGAAATTAAGTAGATTAAGGCCCAACTAAGCTCCATTCTTCAATTTTATTCCATACTTAGTTTAAATGTCAATACTATCCTGAAAAATGCACATGCAAATGCAAGAAATGTGCACAATGCAAAAAGAAAGCAAAATTATTTTTTATAAACAATTTTCCAATTTTGAACTTTTTATGGGTTTTTAGAAAAGAAAGGAAAAATGATGCGCATGCAAAAGAGTTTTTTTTGCAACTTTTTATAGATTTTTGGTTTTTTAGTTTTTTTAAAAAGGGAAAAAAGGTTAGTAAAATATATACAAGTATATACACGGATTTTTTTGGTTTTTTCTTCTTTTTTGTTTTTTATTGATTTTTTTTGTTTTTGTTGTTTTCTTGTTGTTGTTTTTTTTGTTTTTTTGTTTTGTTTCGTTGTTGTTTTTTGTTTTTTTAAGGTAATAAAAGTCTATATACACACGTCGATTTTATGAATTTCTATATATATCCCCCTAAATAAACATATTTAAAAGTACGAGTTATGTCTAAAGTATATGTACAATATATACGACACCCCCTATACTTAGCTCAAACTATGTCCTCATAGTGATCAGAAAGCGGCAAAGGAAGTCATAACTTAAGCTAAGTATAGAAAAGTAAAAAGATTCCTATTATACAATAACTCAAGATAAAAAGAAAAGAAGTTGGTGATCCCCCTATACTTAGGATCAAGTAATCCTAAGTATAGTAGAGTGTACAAAAGGGAAAACCGATGAAGAGTATGTATAGACTCAATGGAAAACACACAAAAAACACGATATGAATATCATCACCACCCCTATACTTAGGGTAGAGTATCCCTAAGTATAGGCAACAACATGAGTGATAAACATGACGAATATGAACAACACAAATCATTCACCCCCCATACTTAGAATAAAGCACATCCTAAGTATAGCATATATACAGACACGCGGAAAAGGGGTGAATGATATAACAAAAGAAGAAAGAGTGAACGAAAGGATATACAAGAGGAGTGGATGCTCATGTATCAGACACAGAAGATGGGATCAAAAGATCATCGTCTGATACCACAGATATAGAATTAACGACGGACATGAATGTATCATGATCTAGATATGGCTTCAGCAACTGTTTGTTCACAAAAAATGGTTGTGCATCAGATGACAACCCAGATATGACAATACTCCCATTGTCACGCGCGTCTCTCACGATGAACGGTCCTGACAACTTACTTTTCAATTTTCTAGGAAACAACTTCAATTTAGCATCAAATAACCAAACCTTTTGATCAAGGAAAAGTCTTTCTTCGGATGTGTTTATCATGCCAGCGCTTGAATTTCTCCTTATACATGAGTGAGTTATCATATGCAAAGTTTTGTAATTCCAGTAATTTATTCAAATCCAACTTCGTGTTCTTTCATGCCTTCTCATAATCTAGATTGCATACACGGAGTGCCCATAAATATTTGTAAATTTATTCTACTGGCATGTGGAAAGGCTTTCCATAAACCAATCTGTAGGGAGACAAACCCAAAAGGAGACTTGTATGCCGTCCGATAAGCCCATAGAACTGAATCAAGTATCTGGGACTAGTTCTTCATATCTGGACGTACAAGTTTTTGCAATATCGTCTTGATCTCCCTATTTGAAATTTTTGCCAAGCCATTAGTCTGAGGATGGTAAGGAGACGCAACTCTGTGCTCAATGGTGTACTCCTTTACTAGCTTCTTTACTTCTCTATTAATGAAATGGATTCCCCCATCTGAAATCAATATTTTGGGAATACTGAACCGCGCAATAATATGGTACTTGAGAAAGGAACACACCGTACGACTATCTACGGCTCGGGTGGGGATAGCCTCCACCCATCGACTAACATAATCCACGGCGAGCAGGATGTACTGAAATCCCTGACTGGCAGGAAATGGGCCCATGAAGTCTATGACCCAAGCATCAAAAATATGTATATATCTTAGGAGCATGGTATATTTGGAACCAACAGTTCCTCCCATTTTATGACAGTCAGTACAACCTCGAACATACTCTGTAGCATCCTTAAACAATGTGAACCACCATAGGCCACTTTGTAAAACCTTCGATGTTGTGTGTTTCCCTGAATGATGCCCACCAGATTCTATGTTGTGACAGTGCTCAAGTACACTGGTGTGTTCCTCCTAAGGAATGCTCCTTCTCCAGATACAATCCGCATCCTCACGAAATAGGTACAGATCCTTCCACTGGTAATAATGAATCTTTGATAGAAAATCTGTCTACCTTGTACTTCAGCCAATTTGTGGAACTTTCTTGGAGACAAGATAGTTCACAATATCATCATACCATGGGAGTGAGTCCACAGATAAGATGGCCTCATCTGGAAAGGTTTTGGAAATAGGGATCATGTTCTGCTCAAAGGTCTCTGTATCTGTGATACGGGAAATGTGATCTGCCATAACATTTTTAACTACAGGTTTATCTCGAATCTCTAAATCAAATTCTTAGAGAAGGAGGATCCATATGATAAGGGCGTGGTTTGGCATCCTTCTTTGCCTGCAAGTATCGTATGGCAGTGTGATCCATGTATACAATAACATGTGATCCGATGAGGTAAGATCTGAACTTTTCTAGCCCAAACACAACTGCTAACATCTCCTTCTCTGTGACTGTATAATTTCGTTGTTTCGTCCAGAGTCTTGCTAGCATAGTGTATAGCAAATGGTATCCCATCCCTTTTCTGTCCTAAAATAGCTCCAACTGTGAAATCTGATGCATCCGTCATAATCTCAAAAGGAAGAGACCAGTCTGGTGGCTATAAGACAAGAGCACTAGTATCCATTTCTTTCATCTGATTGAATGCAAGGAGGACTTTCTCATCGGACCAACAAAATCACTCTACTTACACAAAAGCTCAGTCAAAGGTTTGGCGATCTTGCTAAAGTCCTTTATGAATCGCCTATAGATTCCTACATGTCCATAAATGATATCAACTGCTTCAAATTCTGCGGTGGCTCTAACATTTAAATCACATCAATCTTAGCCGGGTCAACCTACATACCGTATTTAGAGATGACATGGCCCAATAACAATTCCCTTAGTCACCATAAAGTGACTCTTCTCCCACGAGAACACTAGGTTTAGCTCACAGCAACGTTGAAGAACTCGGTCTAAATAAGCAAGACATGTGTCAAAACTATCCCTGTAGATCAAGAAATCATCCATGAAGACTTAAAGAAAATTACTCACCATGTCGGCAAAAACGACCACATACACCTTTGAAATGTAGTGGGAGCATTACATAATCCAAAGGGCATTCTTCTAAAGGCGTAGGTGCCAAACGGACAAGTGAAAGTAGTTTTCTCCTGATCCTCAGGAGCGATACCAACTTGGTTGTATCCCGAGTACCCATCCAAGAAGCAAAAGAAACTCTTTCCCTGCCAACCTCTCAATAATCTGTTCAATAAAGGGCAGCGAAAAGTGATCATTCTTTGTAGCTTAGTTCAGGCGTTGGTAATATACACAGACACGCCATGAAGTAGGTACCCAGGATGGTATCTCCTCACCAAGGTCATTCTTTACGATCGTATCCCGGATTTCTTCGGGACCACATGTAAGGGGTTGACCTACTTGGAATCTGAAAATGGGATATATAAAGCCAGCATCACACCATTTTCTGATCTCCTTCATGACAAGCTTCCTTGGATTTGGATTTAGATGGCGTTGACATTCACGGGAGGGTTAACAGTCATCCTCTAGGTAGATATGATGCAAGCACAATGCTGATTGATCCCATAGAGATATTGAGATATTCCATCCTATGGCCTTGCGATTTCTCTCAAGAACCTTTAGTACGCGAGATTTCTTGTTCAGCGGTCAATTGTGAGCTGAAGATGACCGGAAACATTTGGAGGGAGGGACCCGCAAGGAAGGCATATTTCAATGTTGATGGTAAAACCTTGAGCTCAGGTGGGTGAAAATCAGCTCTGCAATAACCTCTGCCACTGTACTGGTAGACGGTATGTAATCTGTACTCTGGGGACTGTCCACCCTTGGCTACTGACGGCTCAGCAAATAGAATATCTGATAGATCTGCAATGAATGATCTCTGCCCTGAAAGGAAAGGCTCATCAGGATATTCAGTATTCTTATCAATTAATAGCTCAAATATCTCAGCAATATTCTCAGAAAGATGTCTCTCATTTGTGCATAAATCAAGAAATTCAACGAATGGCTCAGATATCTAGACCTCAGAACTCAGCTCAAACTGCTCATCGGCAACCATCTCAATTGGACCACCAAAGGAACTCATGTCGACTTTGCTTTTCATAGAGACCTTTTGGTAAAGGAACTCATGGGTATCTATAAAATCAGTGAAAATATCTGTCTCTTTGAATTCAACAAGAAAATCACAGTCATCTAGCTCTGTTATAGCTTTCTCTGTCTCATCTTCTGCAGGTGGTGGTGATGGTCTAGGATCAGAGATCGTCTCAATTTTCACCTTGTCACTGCGAGAGTGTAAGATGATCTCTTCAGTACCTTGATCAAATGTTGTCGGTCGTTCGGAGGAACGGTAGACCTAGTATGATCAGGGTATGGAGTAACGGTGCAGGCGTGTCCATATCCATGACAACAAAATCAACAAGGAATTTCATTTCATGCACCATTACAATAACGTCCTCTAAAATGCCTCTTACCCTCTTAATCGATATATCAGCAATCTGAAGGATCATCCTGGTTGTTTTAAGAGGTTCTAATCAAAATCTCAGTTAATAAAGAGGAAGGCATGAGATTAATGGAGGAACCACTATCAAGAAGAGTATGATCAAATTCTTGATCAAAGATATGACAACGGATGTGAGGTGCTCCCTTGTCTTTCCTTTTAGGCGGTAGGTTACTGATGGCATGAACTGTGACCATGGTCAAGATGTGTTTCTCTGTTTCCATTCGTATGTTCTTCCTTGGTTGACACTTTTGTGTACATGCCTCTTTCATTCCCTTTTTTATTGTAGGCATATATTCCATGGCCTTAAGGAGTGGCATGTTTAAAAAGATGTTTTATAAGATCTCAACCACTCCAGGATCAGATAGGGTTGTTTTTAATTTTTGGATTTTCTTAGATTTTTGAGCAGAAGGAAATGTCACGGAATCAGATGCAAACGTTCATTTCCATTATTCACAGTAGAATCCTCATGTACAAGAGGACAACCAGAATCAGTCTCTACAGTGTTGTCCAAACTAGGTTAAGGAAAAGAGAATCTAAAACAAAACAGGATGCTGCTGCTGGTGAAGAGGAAGAATCTACGACTGGTATATTCTCCCTTGATTATGGTGATCTATATCTGCCTGGTGAAGGTGGTGATGAAGGTGGTGAAACTCCAGACGTGGGTGCTGCTACACTGGGCCTCTCGACTGCTGGTGAAGGAGATGATGTAGAAGATGATTCTTTTTCAGTAGCTCGATCTCCCAACCCTAACTGCTGCGTAGACGACTGCAATCTCCTACCGCTCCTGAGATGAATGGTGTCAGATAAACCTGTAAAATCAAGGAGCATACCTGTCTCGAGGGTGGGTGGGCTATTGGCTACCTGCTCCTTGCATCTGAAGTTGTTGGGGTTGGCTTCGACCTGTGCTGGAATCAGTGTCTTGGTGTTGGTCAGGTCGTCGATCCGCTGAGTCAGTTCATTCATGTTCTTCATGAGCAATGCAAGTTGGTCTAGTGCTGGATTGACTAAAGGGGCCTCAGGTTGCTCATTGACTGGCTGTCATTGAGGATGATAGTACGGAGGTTGTTGGTACCCATACAGATTCTGATAATGAGGAGGAGGAAGGGGAGGATACTGTCCATAATATGCAGTCTATTGCTGGTTAGGATGAGGAAAATACATGGACTGCTGCTGTGGCTGGCCTTGTCTCCAATTTTGGAACTTTGGTCGAGACTGAAAGTGAGGCTGGAAATGTTGGTGCTGGTACTGTTGTTGTCTGCCTCCTTGGAACTGGTGGGAGGGTCTCAGATCCTTCTATGAACCCAACTAACCTTGCCTTGATGGACGGGGCTGGTTTCGCTCACGGTCGAACTAGATACCGTTCACCTCCTGAATACCAGGTGGAGGTGGAGACTGTTTCTCAGGAATGTATGCTACTTCCTGTTTGTACATAACTATCTGATGTGAATGCTGCTGAACCTGATCAGATGTCTGCACGTAGTAGACATGTTGAACTATGGATGGTCCTCCGCTACTCTGTTGGGTGGAAGAAGTCTGCTCCCTAGTAGAGGTATCGGTTGCTGCACTCGTATTGTGGACTGCACTAATCATACTCACAAAAAGCTCCAGGTGCTTTGTTATCTCATCTAGCTTATCCAGGTTCTTTGTCCTCTTCTCGATCACATGAAGCTTCTCAAGCTCCTTGGATCGTCTCTCATTAATGTCCACCTTGGATAGATGATTTCCAATAATGATCAGATCAGAACTGTCTGCCCTATCCACTTAATGTGATGCCGTCATATTGACATCCTTGTGGGGTATTGCAGGGGCAGTGACGGGGTGCTTCTGAAAAGCACATGAAGAAGAAAGAGCTGCTAAACTTTCTGCCATCTCCTCAAAAATTTGATAAAGGACATCCTCGTCCTTATTGAAGTGGCACCCCCTACAAGCGTCATCTACAAGCTTCTGATTCTCAATTCTTAAACCCCCAAAGAAATTTGTACAAGGCTGGTCTTTGGAATATCATGATGGGGGCACTTCTCCATCAGATCTTTGAATCATTCCCACGCCTCGTGAATAGCTCTTGGGGCATCTAGGAGAAATTAGAAATCAAGGATCACATTTGGTTGAGTCGTCCAAGTGGATAATACTTGTTCAGAAATGTGGACCTCACTCTTCCCAAGGAGTGACAACCTTCCCCAGGTGATTTAACCAATACAAAGCTTTGCCCATTAGACTGAATGAAAAGGCGGTCATCTGCACTACCTCTAATGGGACATTTGGGTAGTGTAATGTTCTACAAATGCGATCGAACTGCTGGAGGTGTATATAAGGTTCTTCATAAATATTTCCATGGAATATTGGGAGAAGAGGTAAATATTAGGCTTAAGATCAAAATACCCATGAACCGCAGGGATTTGTATTTAAGAATTTGTTTTTCCTGCTCCTGGATTATAAGCATCCTTTAATGTAGACTTATCTCCAGGTTCTATGTGAGGTTCTTCTCCCCCATTCCCACCTCCAGGGTTTCAGTTATCCCTCTCTCTCATATCTTCTCTTTCCTGTCTCAGCTCGAGAATCATATCTCTGGGTGCGGTCTGAAAATTAGCCTGCTATGTTATCTGGGATTGAATTGACTGGATGTAGGCTAACATGGTGTTGTTGATCTCGCTCTGCTCTGACATGGTTCCATTTCCCATTGGTGGCATCAAGTGTTCGGAGTCTAACTCTGAAAATGTGCATGATACTCGATTATTACTCAGAATTGATGAAGTCTCAGATATTAATTCGAGATTAAAGCCAATCTCAAATAGTGGATTGATGGATGTTGTGAAGGGTGAAGTGGAGAAAGAGGAATATTCGGGAAGTGAGTCTCCCCATATAGAAGGTGAACAGCTGCGAGTATAGAATGAGTTCGTAGAGTCTTAACGAGAAATACTCTGGTCACGACATCTTCGAAATCAATAGGCAGGATGCAAGAACATGAAGGTCAATGCAAGAGTGAAAGTGAATGAAGGCACAAATTACGCAAAATGATCTTTATCACTAGCAAGCAAACGCAATACAAACCCACAGTTCACCAACTCAACTCAATGTGAAGACCATGAAGGTTCGGTCAATTATCTTGTCAATTTTAGAGTTTGGTGAGGATACAATCTATCAGAGCAGTTAAAGCGAGCTGTTAGGAACCCAATGCTCCCAGGTGACTGACCTAATCTCAAAGTTAGATCTTTCCCAACCAGTATGAATTACGGATCGTTTACCGGCTACCCGATCAATTCGAGCTGCTAAGGACGTTGCGGGTCGCTTTACCAGCTATCGGAGAGATCCTCACTTGAGAATGACTAACCCAAGACAGTAGTCTGAAAGTAGCTCGGACGTGGTTCTATCCTAGTGTGTGGGTCGCTCTCTCGCTGCATACAAACCAAACAATGAGGGGGTTACTCTCCCCAAAACAATGATTTTTCCTTGTGTTTATTTTAGGTTCGAGTTTTCTTTAGCAAACTCATATTTTAGGCAGTTGTCACTTGGTTCAAATATTCTCAATGAATCGCCTACTAAGTGTCCAATTTCCTTTTTAACTTATCTAAGTGAAAAAAAGGAAGGAGATCAGAAATGCCAATGCGTGATTAAACACAATGATGCATGCATGGGTTATAGATGTGTACCTTGTCGCCAACACTCTACATGCAAGTGATCCGCGCAGAATTGAAATACAGAAAAATAAACTAACCTATATGCAAATGCAAGTGAACCGTCCTAGCAATAGCTTCTATTAACGAGAAAGAATATGTTAATTTGACTAAGTCCAATTACGCTCTATTCTATAGGTACAAAAGTTCTTGTTTAGGGTGTTTACACCTAATTAATTACATGTCTCAAGCAAATTAATTAAAGATATCAATAGGTAGCTCACGAAATCTACGGAAAACAAAGAAAAATAAGGTGATGAAAATAAAATCGGTGAGGTCCCCCAAGTGCACCGACACTTGACGAAACAGACCCCACAACAAATGAATGTCAGTTTACAATGGTTCAACTACTAAAAAAAGTCTCTCTCTCTCTCTCCATGATCTCCTTCAATTCTTCTTCTCCTCCTCTCACGCTATCCTGCGGCTTGGTGAAGAAGCAAGCTGCCTTCGCTTCGCTTGGGTGCTTCAGATCTATTATGATGGCCTCCTTCGCTCCACGGGCCCTCGCAAGAAAAAAGAAAAGAGAGAATGTGTAAGAAACACAATTATCAAATTAAGCAGAAAAAAATGAAATGAAACAGCGAATATGAATAGTGGAGTGAATGTGAAAAAATATATACAAATAAATACAACCAAGAATAACAGGTCAAAAGAGAAACATAACTACCCTCGCCGTGCCCCCCAGCAACGACAACATTTTGTTGACTCGGGATCTTCGAGGATTGATTATTATTGATACAAGATTCGTCATTATCCACAAAAAATCCTGCGACAAACAAACATTTATTTTTACTCCCGCTGCAAAATAATTATAGAAAACAATGTAGAGCAGGAGAAATATAATGTTACTTATTTACCTGTATAGCGGACGGAGTCGAACTCAGGGAGGCTACAATTCCCAAGGGTTATTCAAATAATCGATGAAAAATTAATTAAGAGAAAAAACATGAATCTCAAAGGAAGACTATCCTTGGTTTTTGTGGAATTTTTATTTTTTTTTATTTTTTTATTTTTGTATTTTTTAATTTTCTAATTTTCAATTTAAAAAAAATCAAATAAAGAACAATATGCCCAAGATAAGAACTACGCAAACCAAACTCTTTTTGTATTTTTCAAATATATCAAAGATGCTCAGAAAAATCTAAAAGAAAATATTTTTGGATTTTAAAGACTTTAAAATTTTTTTGGCAATTTTTGTAGATTTTTCAGATGTTTTTGTATTTTTTTTAAAATCAAACAGTGACAAAAGTGAGAAATAGTGCACAGCCTGGAGTAATTTGCAACTTAAAAATATTAATTACTCAAAACTCCTGGAAATAATTTTATGATGATATATATGCAAATATCTACAAACAAAAATAGAAATCATGATTTTTGGATTTCGGTAGATTTTTTATGATTTTTATAATATTTTTAGTATTTTTTTCATTTTTTTGAGTTTTGAAAATAATTAATGCGTGAAATTTGGAAAGAACTTAAAAGGCAATGAAATACAACTACTCAATTTTTTTTGGAATTTTTAGAGAAATATTCCATTTTTTGGAATTTTTGAATTTTAGAAAGAGAAAAGACACTATTTTTATTTTTTTAATAATAATAAATGGATTTAAAATGCAATGAAAAATTTATGCTAAAAAGATAACACATCAGGAGCATAGCATTATTTTTGGGAATTTTATTGACCAAAGAAAACATTTATTTTGATAAGAACATCAAGCAAAATAAATACCTGGAACTGAAGGATAACAATACAAATGTTCAAAGTTTTTGCACTTAAAGATAATAAACAATAAAATAACTGGTAGTGAAGTGCTAATTGCCCAAATAAACGTGAAAAGCACGTGCTTGATTCTGGTAGAGGTATTTCTACAAATTTGAGAATGTCTGAGGGCGTGAATGTAATTTTTCCAAATAAAATATTTGTTAGGGCATTTCTGCAATTTTAGTAACTCCTGAGGGGCTTTATGCAAATAGCCCCAAAATCTGTATTCCCTAGGGTTCACTTTTCGTTACAGTTTGTTCTGCACAAAAGAAGGGGTGCCGCCCCTTGCTTCTTCTCTACGCAATGTCGAAGGCGGCTAATCGTCGATCGACGGTCGCGGTAGGAGGTCGGCGAGGGATTTGGCAGAGGATTATTGGCTACGCGTTGGTGACGCGTGACTGAGGATGGGGCTCCAGGAGTAACTCATGGCGGATGAAGCTCATGCGGGCGGTGATGGCTAGGCTTCGCAGGTAGTGTCGGGACGGAGGAGCGGGCGAAGGGGGGGCAGAGCGCTGCTGTGTGTCCTGGCGATGGCGTCGTGGAGGAGCGGGAGACACACGCCCCGCTCCAGACGGAGGTTGGATGGGCCGCAGGTGGATGTCGCATGGTTGTGCAGGCCGAACAGGTGGCGGCCGCGGCGGCTCTTGCGAGGGTGATGGCATGCCGCCAAAGACTCTTCTCCTTTTTTTTAAATGTAAACAGTAACAAAAAACTTTTTTATTTTTTTTTGTAAATCCGAAATAGAGAAATTAAAAACAGAAAATAATACAAAAAAAATTATTTTTTTATTTTTTAGAAGATCCTGCAAAATAAATGTTAGAGAGAAAGAAAACAAATATTTTTTATTTTTTATTTATAAACAAATTAGGATATAAGCATGATGACTCGGTCCCAAAATCAAAACTGAACGTGTGGGCGGGGATTTGACGAAAAAAATGAGGAATGGATCCTAGTCTACGTCCACCATGTATGGCTGGAGTTGAGAGATCATGATAGGTAGAAAAGAACATGGAGAGATCGAGATGTAAGATGAAAAATCGAGATCGATGGTGAAGAATCAAGTTGTGATGGACTTTAAAATCTATATAAAAAATGACGACGAATTAAATATGCGAAAAATTAAACTAAGTTTAATCTAGATGAAAAATAAGAGAAAATGGATCTCACCTTATGAGCGGAAAAGACCTTGATCGGCTCGACGAAGGTCGACTCGCTGTCACCGGACGACTCGGAGGCTAGGCACTTGTCTGCGACAAGATAGCTCTCGAAGATCGGACTCCTCTCACCAAAGATTGATTAAGTTGGAATGAGGGAGAAGGAGTCATATAAATAGAAAAGATAATGGAGTTTGAATTTTTTTTTGAAATTATCAATGAAGATAAGAGATAAGAGAGAAAAACAAATGAGATAAATATAAAGAGAGATATTAGTGTTAAAAATATTTACAAAAATGAACTCTTTTTTTGTATTTTCATCGCTTTTATTTATTTGAAAAATAAATGGTTTTTTTATTTTTTTGTGGTAGTTAGTTAAGAAAATTAACTATATACATATGTTATATACATATGTGACATTATATACATGGGTAAATAAGCAAATTAGTTTTTTTGCTTTAAAATTTTTTATTTTTTATTTTTATTTTAAACAATTAGTAAAATATTTACAAATATCTACAAATACACTATGTACAAAATACATGGGAAATTTGCACAAACCACCCCAAAAACCCAACTTTTCACCTGTAACTCCAAAAATTATGAAATCTAGGTTGTTTTGAAGATAATTTAATTTTGAATACAACGTAAGTGAGTTTGGTTCAATTTGAGTTCATAAGGAGCCAGAATTGGTCTTTCAATTATCGCTTAGTGTCTTTTCCCAAGTGTGGTTGCTTTTATTATGTACATGATTTGATTGTGTAATTATTTTTATTAATTAGAAAATATTTTTAGTTACAAATTTTGTTTCGAAAATTATTTTATTTGAAGTCACTTTATGTACAAAAACATTGTATAGTATACAAATATACACATCACACAATTGTTTTTGGATTTTCTGATTAAGGGCCCTATCTCCCCCTATTTTATTTCTGGTCGATCAGGTCAAGTCTTGACCTTCTGTCGGGGTTCGGGTCAGCCTGTATCTATTACATATATACAATATTCCTTTTTTATTTTCTTATTTTATTTATTTATTTATTTATTTATTTTTTAGGTTAAAATGGTAAGAAGTGTACAATATTTACACAAAGATGCAAGTTAGTAGGAATATGGAGTTAGTGTTATATACAGGTGTTTTATAAAGTATTTTAAGCTAAACTAAATGAATAAAGATGATGAAATGCAGATTCATCATCCTCCTATGTTTAACCTTTGCTAGTCCCTTAGCAAACACTTATTTGAAAGAATAAGTGAATAAAAAGAAAAAGAATAAGAAAGGAAAAATAAAGAAATTAGGACAATATTGAGCATTAAATTTATCTATATAAAACTGTATTGTGGAGCTCTATCGGACCTTTGGATTATTAGTGTGGTGGAATCTTAATGGGAAATGGATTTAAAATCTAACAGCCTCTAAGTTCCATATGACTTCTATTCAGGTCTCCTCAACGGTCAGGTCAGAACAAGTCTACATACACAAATTCTTATGACTATGAATCTTTACTTGTACAGTGTATGTGAAATATATAGCTCCTCATCTCAAAAGTAGCAAAGAAACAACCTCCCTGGACAAGGTAACTCTAGTTCCCCGGTCTAGCAACTCTTTCCTCGATGAGCGGGGATATTCCCTTCTAAGTTCAAGTACAACCTGTTCAAGAAGAGGAGATGGAGAAAAGAATGGAAGGTAACCCGTGTAACTACCTATCCTTGGATGCATGACCAGTGTAGCCAAGTCATCCTGCTGCAATCTTACAAATATTTTACTATGAAGCTCTTTAATTTCCTTTTATTCTTCTTTTCTTCTTTTTATCCTTATACATACACTCCGGCGGGCATTTTACTTTACAATCAGGCTTGTCCACTTTTGGAGATTCGGTATTTTTTCCTTCTTTTTTTTGAAAGCATATACAAGGTGCAAGATGTACATAAGGAGTTTTTCCTCTTGAGCTAGTAGACTATCCCTCTTTTGAAGCATTATTACAATCCACAGCATCCTGTCTTTAGACCTCAACATCGCTAGACCTGGTTGAGATGCACTTCCACCCTAGACAAAGATGAGAGGTTTCGCCTAGATGTACTACCCTCGTATGCTACCCCAAGTCAAAATATTATACCTCCTTACTACATCCTCCATAAAGAGCTATGTGTAGAGTGCTTGTCCAAGATAAGCCACGGTCTGAAAGAATCATGCATGTGTTGTTAAATGTTCTACATAGACGAATCAAGATGACATGTGAATGTAGGCTTATGGACTCAAAGAATTAAGTCACTAGGACCTAAAAAGTCTTAACTCTAGTTCTTATAAGGATCCTCTGAAATTAAGTGGATTAAGGCCCAACTAAGCCCCATTCTTCAATTTTATTTTAGACTTAGTTTAAATGTCAATACTATCCAAAAAATGCACATGCAAATGCAAGAAATATGCACAATGCAAAAAGAAAGAAAAATTATTTTTTTGAAACAATTTTCTAATTTTGAACTTTTTATGGATTTTTAGAAAATAAAGGAAAATGATGCACATACAAAAGAGTTTTTTTGCAACTTTTTTTAGATTTTTGATTTTGTAGTCTTAAAAAAGGAAAAAGGGTAAGTAAAATATATACAAGTATATACAAGAATTTTTTGGTTTTTTAATTCTTTTTTTATTTTTTATTGATTTTTTTGTTTTTATTATTTTTTTGTTTTTTTGTTTTTGTTTTTGTTTTTTTTGTTTTATTTCATTGTTGTTTTTTGTTTTTTTTTGTTTTTTAAGGTGATCAAAGTCTATACACACACACGTGGATTTTACGAATTTATATACATATCCCCCAAATAAACATATTTAAAAGTAGGAATTATGTCTAAAGTATATATACAATATATGCGACACCCCCTATACTTAGCTCGAACTTTGTCCTCATAGTGATCAGAGAGCGGCAAAGGAAGTCACAACTCATGCAAAGTATAGAAAAGTGAAAAGACTCCTATTCTACAGCGACTTTAAGAAAAGATAAAAAGAAAAGAAGTTGATGATCCATTCCTATACTTAGGATCAAGTAATCCAAAGTATAATAGGGTGTACAAAGGGGAAAACCGGTGAAGAGAATGTACAGACTCAATGGAAAACACACAAAAAACACGATATGAACACCATCACCACCCCTATATGTAGGGTAGAGTATCCCTAAGTATAGGCAACAATAGGAGTGATGAAAATGACGAATATGAACAACATAAATCATCGCCTCCCTATACTTAGGATAAACCACATCCTAAGTATAGCATACTGATTTAGCCAAAATTCACGGAGTCTAAAATGGTATCTCACACAAGGCGGAGACGACCGTCGCTGTGACGACTCACAATGAAATTTGGACTAAAGTCAACAATTAACCCACACTATAGATCAAGGAAATAGAAATAAATGTGGAGTTAAAATTTATTTTTAACTCTGCACAAAAGGTGTATAGCAGTCAAGTATGCAGAGAGTTCGAACACTGGGAAAAGAAGCAGTTGTTTCGAATGATATTGATGATTCACATACCAACAATGAGCATGAGCTACTATTAAATTTGAGTATACATGAACCCACCTTCCTGCCCTTGGAATATCAAGTTAACAAACACTTCTCACCAATAATTCCTTGCAATGATCAAACCTCTGAGCTTTGTGACACCAATGGGACCATCGACGTAGACATTTTTGATATTATGGGGAAAATACGAAGGAATCATTTGTTGTGTTCAAGGAGAAGGATTTCTCTAATAACCAATTTTATGTGATGAACACAAATTTTGTATCTTTGGACAATCTTGAACCTACCTACGATTAGAGACACTATTATCAAAATCGACTCCACCCTTTTCACTCACATCTTCACTTGAGTCGACTATGTCATTTATCATACCAACAAAACCGATCATCCACCCCGATCTTCACACGATTGGCTCCTCCAAATCTCTTGAGCCAAGTTCTGCACATCATTGTGGTTTTCTAAACGCAGATGTCACACATACTCGAGACACATGGTATTCCTAACCTTGGAGTCTGGCTGGGGGTGTTAAGACCAACACATCGTGGGACATGCCCCATAATTATCTTTCAGATATTTTCTCTAGCTTGCATTTTTTTAACTTCATTTCTCATAAATTGTAGTTTAACATAAGTATGGGGGGAACCCCACAAAAAATAAAAAAATAAATTGGAAAACAAAAAACATCTTTAATTTGTTGCATCTTGCACCATCTTCAATCATGTTAGCCCATTTTTTCCCATTTTATTATCACCATAGGGACATGGCTCTTTTTAAACATGGGGGTACATTAGATTTCATGCATGTCTTTTTTATCTTATCACCTTTTTTTTCTAAAAAATGCATGTCTTTTCATGCATTTCTTTTATTTTAAATTACTTTTAAAAAACCCAAAAATTCATTTTATTGCTTTTTTGTTCAAAAATTTTCGTTTTTTTCAAAAAAATCTTGCATCATTTTTGCATGTTTGACAAAAATAATAAAAAAATACATTTGCATATACCTAAAATTTCACAAAAAAATGCAAAAATTCCCCCAATTTTTTTTCCAAAAATACGGAAATATTTTCCTTTTCTTAACTTTTTGGGATTTTTGGTCTGGTTTTTTAAGTTTTAGACTTTGACTAAGAAGACCTTAATCCACTTAATTTTAGAGGATTTCTTTAGGCTTGTGTATTCATATTCTTCGGGTCTATTTTAAACTTAATTGCTTGAGTTATTTCAATTTTATACGGTGACTAAAATCTGTGTCTAAAACGATCATCTTGACAGCTCTAACACTCTTTTACTTTTGATTTATTATTGAACAAATCGCACATTACACCTTGGTTCATCTTATTTTGTGTGTACGAGGGATTGATTCGATCTCTACCAATGGAAGGCAGCGACTCTGAATCTCGAGAAATCAAAATTCAATGATCTAAGTTCAGGAACCACTTATTTTCTATAAGTTTGGGTATTTCAGCAAACTTGCCCTGTACATATAACAGAAAATCATATTTTATACATGTAGACTCTTGATGCCCTATGCCATCAAATCCTATAAGAAAGAAGGCACGATAAGGGATGCCAGTTCCAAAAATACAAATGCAAAGCGGAGATCTATCAAAAAAATCTACTCAAACAACCCAGCTCTACCAAATAAGCCAAATAACAGACCAATGCTGTTACAAGTTTAAAAGAGGCCAAAGAGGCCCGGGGTTATTCTTTACACAAAGTAGAAAAAAGAGAGCAACGAACCAAAGCAGTCTAAAGAAAACCCCTGAAAATCTAAGTTCTCTATAATTTGCACCCATTTTCTTTTGCTGACAGATTCAAGTGAAATGAGAATAAGCCTAGATTTAGAGAGAATAGAAGAATTATATTTTGTGAATCTCCTAGTGCCATGCTTAAGGTTGTATGATGTACTTGTCTCGCAAATTGGGAAAAGCTATAACTTTCACACACAGTTCAAATTCAACTCAAGGTTAAAGAGCATATCTCTTGGGGGATGATCTTACTTGACCTAATGTTGGAACCGACTAAAGTTGATAGAACTTAAAGACCGTTGAATCAAATACTCGAGTCTAATAGGAGCTCGGACACATTGTTAATATAAAAGTCGACTTATCTTTGTTTGTTATTTGTTCAAACTTGGCTTAAAATCTCATGACTTTGTGGGTGTGTCTGCTGCAAACCTTCTTTAAGCATTCTCTAATTGTTTTCTCTTTCTCTTTGAATATCATTGGTTTGCTCGGGACTAGCAAAAGTTAAGTATGGGGGTGATGAATCTACAATTCATCATGTTATTAAACCTTCTATCGAGCAAAAATTATGTGTAATTAGTTACATTTTTTTATTTAATGCATGATTTTCATTTCATGATTTTCATGTGCATTGCATTTCAAATCATCTAAATATTCCATAAACATTTTCCTTGCAAAATAAATCTAAAAAAAGGGGAAAATGAGTAGTTAATTTTTCAATAAATACGGGCTCTATTCCCATATTAACTTTTTAACTATATTTTTATTTATTTTCCATGTCTAGATTAGAAGAGGCCCAAAGGGGCTCCAATCCCATCCCCCTTCTTTTGCAAAAAAAAATCCGCTACGCTACAAAATAGTTGACGTCAACATTCAAAAAATAAAAAAGGAGGTGATGATGTCAATAGTCAGCCCCCCTCTCCTTGGTCTCCAAGCAGGGGGCGCAACCCCTTCCTCTCCCTGCCTCACCAACAGTCGACGCCCCCTCCCCTCCTCCATCGCTGCCCGCCATTGTAACCATCGTCATCCCTTCCTCTCCCTCGTCGACTATATAAAGGGAGGAGGGACAACTAAAGGGAAGGAGGTCGTCGACCCAACACAGCTCTCCATCACAGCTTCGTCGCCACCGCCGCCTCCCTCTGCCATTCTCCATTCTCCTACCATCATCACCGCTTGCCATCATGACATGCCATAACCACCAGCTGACGTTGCCCTTCGTGCTCGGCACCACCCTCAGCCTCCATCGACCAAGGAAGAAGGGATCAGATTGACCCCTTCGTAATTTAGTTTTCCTTTAGTATTTTTATTTCATTTTATGTTAAAATGTAATTTTACAAAACTTTTATCTAATTTAAACAATTTCTCAAATTCTGTATTTTATATTATATGACATTTGTAGTATTTCTATCTAATTTTTCTTTATTTACATTTCACTCTTTCTAGGACTTTCTACAAATTTATTTAAGTTTAGTTTATTCTATGTAATTTACATAAATGCCCTGGTACATCCAAAAATCACCTAATATAGCAGAAAAATCCGAAAAATTCCTAAAAAAAATCCTTTGTAATCCTTACGATGTCTAGAACCAGTAACAGTAGTTTCGATGCATTTTAAGGCTCCAAAAATAAACAGAAAAATAAGATTTAGTTTAGTTCAATAAAGTAAAAAATGCCCCTATAAGTAGAATAAAAATTCACGTAAAAATTATTCGAGTCCTTGTAGATCGATCCTCTACTTGCCCTTCGCTTTATTTGATGTCTATTGGCAATAAAAATAAATCTATCTCTTGGTTTTCGCTTGTGAACACATCAACACGCAAGAACATGCTTTTAGCGCACCAAAAATTCCATGTCTTCATCCATGACTATAGAGCTCTATGGTGCGGTCGCCAAGGCCGAGCAAAGACCAGAGCTCCTCTTGGAGCTCATCCCAAACCTTCTTCTTCACCCATATTCATCATTAGATTTCCAAGTAAAACCTCGTCATGTTTTCTCTCTTTTACTTAGGCATACACATACCTCTTAAACCCTAATTGATGACGACACCTCCTCCATCGGACCACCCTCATCATCGTGCAACACTCCATCCACCCTTCTTCCTCCTCTAGAACCGAATTCACCTCGCCCCCTTTTTTGTCCAATAATGGAGGAGGAACCCACATGTAACCCTCCATTTCTCCTCTTCCTTGGTCCCCCATTCCACTCCACTTCACGCATACACACTGCTTCTGCTACAACTAACCCATTTTGCAGGTCCCCCCTTCATTGGTCGAGATTCAGAGGAAGCTTCTACCTAGAGCTTATGCTCCAATGAAGATGCATTATTCTGACGCTCCAAGCTTCTCCAGGAACTCTTGGTACTGCCCCGACCTTCGCTAGAGGTCAACGGAGGTTGCTGGACCTCCGACAAGCTCAAAGGACGGGGCAAAGGAGTCCTTGCTAGAGCTCCATCATCGTCGTTGCACAAAGGCGGAGGATGAACTCAACATACATTACAAGTACCGTCCGATTGTTTTGATCAGACGACTTAGATGGATTCCGACCCTCCGCTCTAGACCATCTGCCTTTGTGGGTTCGAGCCTCCACTGAACCTACTCGGGCCGCCCACGTGGCCCAAACCACCAACCCGGTCCAAGCCTCTACACACGTGCCAAATGTGTGAGGGGCTGGGTCATTTGCTGATATGCCCACCAAATTCTTTAGATTCACAAACGGGTCCAGGCTCATGTGCCTCACGTGATGCGTGCTTGAGTAATTTGCATAAGGAACCACCGATATTTGAAATTTACAAAAAGGTCCCCACATGTATGGAACATTTCAAGAAAGCCCTGCCAGTTTTCTATAACTGCATCCATACCCCTCAAAGGCTTGTTTATGAATTTTCTTTATTTATTTTTGTGTTTTTATTTGCAATTATGCCCCTAGACTCTTTGCTTTACACCTTGAGCATATGAACTCCAATTCTGATGATTTCAGTTTAATTTTGATGCTTAATTATTTATCTATCTATTGGCATGTTATTGATCCGATACTTAGAAAAGCATGATTAAATTAATGTCCATTGTGTCATTTTCTTAGTCATTTAAATGCCTTGAAATATATGTGGACTTAGTTTTATGTATCCATTTGTACTGAAATTTGTCTAACTCTTTATAGCTTATTTATCTGGTAGGTTTAGGGGCATATTTGTACATATTTATCCATCTACATATCAAATCATACTATTGCATATTGCTTCTCATTTTGATTGCATAAAAATCAAATAAAAAGTGCATTGTGTTCATCGACGCATCTTCAGTGTCCTGCCTTGTATTACCTATTATTATTCAACATTGTATTTTGCATTGTTTGATGTCCTATTTGTGCATTATTGACCTAGTGTCATTATTAATCGCTTAATATGAGTATTACCATCTACTTAGTCACTTAGATACCCTGTGTTCGATCTTGGTAAACTTCCCAAGAATTAAATATTCCACAATATTCAAAAGGCATGGTTTCTGATAGACTGTATTCTACCTCCCTATACTACAATCATCTTTATTTAGAGAGGTGGAAATCTGCCTTATGAATTAACTCTGCAGGCAAATGGCATGGCTAGATCATCAAGAAAGGTAAAGTACCGAGTGGGGTCTTGTAGGTTGTCCTATAGGCCCACAGAACTTGGTCTAAGAGCTGGGACCAATTCTTCCTATTGGGGCAGACCAACTTCTGAAGAATGATCTTCACCTCTCAATTCGAAACCTCTGCCATGATGTTCGGTTGCGGATGGTAAGGATGATGAATCCATGACTCATTAACATTTTTGTCGTATTTTATCTTAAAACTCTAAATAAATACATGTAAATATGCATTAATCTTTTTTACCAAAAGCATATTAATAAATAAAAATACATTTTTATGCATCAAAAATACATACAAATAAGAAAAAAGGAAAACACGGTAGATTGTTAATATGTATATATTGTACATGATGACTAAGAAATATATAAATATAGTTGAAAGATATATTTATTTAACCTAAACCCTCACACCAAATCAGCATGGCTTAGTCGACAAACAATAACGTCGGAGGAGATAAGGAAGAAAATACAAAATTAACTAACCTTGTACATAATACACTAAGTCCACTTATTATATATATACAATCTTCACCTAATTTTATTTAATTCATATATAAATATTTTTCACTAATTTCTTCACAAATGTATGTATAAAAATATATAAACATGTAAAAATAATAAAAGAATTCCAACCTATAAATATGCCAAATAAATAGACTTCCAAATTATCAATTTACCAACTTCCAAACCTCATAACTTCATCATACGAATTCCAATTACAATCTACTCATCTTTAAAATTCATAAAATAACATTATCTAATTAATGAAGATAATTTCATCGAAAATAGAATCCGTTTGCGAAAAGTTGATTTTTGGACCCAATGACAACTGGGTTTTGGGCTATTTATTTTATTCTGTACAAACTGTTTATAGAAAATATTGATTTAGGAAT
This sequence comes from Ottelia alismoides, assembly GCA_037367405.1. Classification (NCBI taxonomy): domain Eukaryota; kingdom Viridiplantae; phylum Streptophyta; class Magnoliopsida; order Alismatales; family Hydrocharitaceae; genus Ottelia; species Ottelia alismoides. Next base: position 411,946 of record JAZKJV010011089.1, read on the forward strand.
TTTTAATTATTTTCTTGAACTTGTAGTTTATTTGCAAAATAAAATCCAAAAATAAAATCTGTAATTAATAATTTAAATAAATCAAAAACCCTAAAAATAGATAAATTTGAGTTGAAGTGTATATACATATATTTATTGATATATGTAAATTGATTTATTAAAATCTATAACAAAATCACATGAACTCTATTTATTATTATATAAATTTATAAAATATATAAAATTGTGTATTATTCATAAAAATATTAAATTAAACATGTCAATACTAATTCTAAGGTATACTATATATTTCTTGATCTTTTATTAGTATATCTTAAAATATACATTATTTATATATGTAAAATACATTATAATTTAGATAATTTATTTATAATCAATTTTCATTTTTATATCTATTGAAAATAATGTTATTTATTATTTATTATATATTTTATATTCAATTTCGACCTTGGAATTATGTGGTGCTGACACGTGTCATCACCACCTTCTTCTTGCTCAAGATCCCACGCCATTTATTATTCCAACCACCTAACTTCATAAAATTTCCCAACCATCGATCCGATCCCTAATTCACATCTAAAGCCTTCACCTTGTAGCCTGATCATCACTCTCCCATGCGAGCCCTTAGATCCAATCTAGCCCTTCGTCTTCTTCTCTATTTAATCCCATGAAGTTGATGTTTCAAACAACTTCTCCAGTACAGTTCTATCAGAATCGACCTCCCATCTTCCAAGCATTGGTGCTCTATCTTTGGGTGACAAACGATGAAGGAAGTGACAAACGATGAAGGAAGTCCCTCTGAGTGGAAGAGGAGGCATCGGGGAGTGGTTCCAAGGTGTCTCCATCTTGTAATCATGGCCATCGCTATCGTGTAGAGCTCCAGGAGTCGTCGCCCATCGAAGCAAAGATCAGAGGTCATAAAACTCCATTTCGCAGTTGACATTCCTCTACCCTTTTTCATTCATTTAAATTAGTTTTTAGTCCTCTTAATCACTGCTTTGTATACCTCAATGACCATTATTTATATCACAATCAAGACCCTTTGTCAATTCACATTGATTCCTTCCTGATTTGAGTTAAAAGTTTCTTGTATGAAAGCCTCTTCCGACTTCTGTTATACATGTAAGAACTGTTCAATCATTTCTAGGTCGATTCTACCCAATAAAGCCTTATAGTTTCTTACAGATTGTCCATTGTCAATCAGCATTATCCAGAGCTAGAGGCATCGCTTAACTTCGTACCATCTGAGGAGATTCGTGACTTGCAGCGGTGCATGACAAAAAAATAACTTTCTAGAAACCCTAGCATGATTTTGATACTTCTGAAGGATATGGAAATATCCTTAAGCGCATCACGGAACTGTGGCGATTGCGTCATATACGATCGAGAGGGACTAGTCGCACTAGTTGTTCGACGCAACAGAACTTAAAAAAAATAATTGCGATGAAACCACATGATCCAAGAACACTTCTTAAATCATTTCATCTAAACCACAAAGGGGTATTAGGGTTACCTCTCGAGGTGTGGTTACGATCGAAGTCTCTAAACTAAGAGGCCACCTGTCTCAAGTCCAACCCAACGGAGGAGACGCTTGCGAGTGTGTTGATGAGACATGAGCTTCTCACAATCTAAGATGATTATCCAAGCTGGAAATCTCCTGATCTCATCACACAAAATCTGATGTATTCTTCATGAGCGAGGCGCATCGAAGGAGATGAAGATCCACGAATGATCGAAACGGCAACAAGATGACGTTGCAACGACGGTGATTCTCCCTAAGGCACAAAGTGGACGACCACTTAGAAAGAGAGAGAGATGGGGCGTGTATTATGAGAATGAGAGAAAGAGAGATACATGACTCAATTGTTGTAAAAGAAGAGCTAGGGTGGCTGCTTCTTTTATAGTATTTTGGAAGTCCATGGATCACAATCCATGTGAAACACAAAATGAATGGTTGAGATTGATTTGTGTTTCTATCCAATGACCATGATCTTGTTGTGTAAAAATACAACAATAATTAATTTACATTAAATTATATATATATATATATTGAATTATCGTCAACATAATTTAATTAAATTAAATTAATTTGGACATAAGGATTAAGAATGAGTCCACTTATTAAATATGGGAGGGACAACCACTCTTGATCAAAAGGGTGGCCTTCCACCCTCCACATATGGAAGGTGGCTCGTCCTTTTAATTTATGTGAGATTTTTTATCTGACATAATCCTATGTATATTTGGAACAACTTTTATTGTAAATATATTCATAAAATTAATTCCACATTAATTTGTGAATATTCCAATCATGCCATTGAAAAAAATATGAATCATATTTATATACCCAAACTAACATGTAAATTATATTTTCAATTAATTATCAAATATGATTCCTCACATCAATAATTAATTCGTAAATATTATTTACAATAATCTCTCTCTAAAATATTATAAATCACATTTATAGTATGTAAATGATATGGATAGTATTATCCACACTATTCATATCCTTGATAATTATATCACATTTAATTATTTTGGATCAACATTCTCTTACATCTAAATAATATGAATCATATTCAAATTATTCATGATAAATAAACCATATTTATTTCTCAATTTCTCAATGCTCGGATAGATAAATCATCAATGGAATTATTCCTAAACTCTTTCAAGAATAATGTGCTTTCTGCGTGGATACTTGGAGATAAGGACATGGCGATTATACATTCCACGTATAGTGATTTGGATTTTGAGATCATACCTCAAATCCAGATCAAGGGGACCTCCCAAAGATGTTTGATTAAATCAAATTCGTACATCTAATCTTCTCATTGCATCTGAATCGTATTCAGGTCAATGTCCAACATTTGGACTAAGATCAGATTACTTCTCTAATGAGAGGAGTCACTAAAATACAAATCTATTTCATCACTCACTCGGAATGGAAGCATCACACCTATACAATCGTTTATGATCACATCACCCTTGAGTATTCCTAATACATGTACATCATGCATACTAGAAGACCTAGAGTGAACTCGAAGATTTAGATCAATTTAGATTGTCTTCTTTAGGGTTTATCATTAAGTTTCTCATTTGATCATTGGGATTTGTATTGATCATATACTTTTGAAAAGCATATATCATACCTAGGTATTGATCATATACTTTCCAAAATCATATATAATTTGTTGTGCGCAAATTCTCGGTGGATCAGATATTTAATGATAAATGTGTCATTGCTATCCCCAAAAATCTCGTGACAAATAAACAATTTTTTAATTTTGCTACTTATTAACCTGTATAGAGGATAGGGTCGAACTTAGGGAGGCTACAAATCCCGAGGGTTATTCAGTTAATCAAAAACCAGTTAAGAGAAAAACATGAATCTCAAAGGACAACTATCCTTAGTTTTTGAGATTTTTTATCTTTTAATTTTTTAAATAATTTTTTCTATTTTTTTTTTCTGATTTTCAAATTTTTAGTGATTTTGATTTTGCAATTTTTTATTTTCGAAACTAAAATGAAGCAATATTCACAAGATTAAAAATACGTACACCAACTATTTTTGTAATTTTTAAATTTATCAAAAATGCTCGGAAAAATCCAGAGAAAAAATTTTTGATTTTTAAAAGTTTTGAAATATTTTTGAGAAATTTTATAGAATTTTTAGATTTTTTTTGTATTTTTCTAAAAAATTAATTAGTTAGAAAATGCGAAAATGTACATAGCTGGAGTAATTTGCAACTTAAAAAATTTTAATGCCCAGAACTCACGGTAATTATTTTTAATATAAACTACAAATCACTATCTACAGTCAAAAACTGAAATCATAATTTTTAGATTTTTCTAGAATTTGTTTAAGATTTTTAGTATTTTTCATTTTTTTGGGTTTTATAAAGAATTAATGCGTGAAATTTGCAAACAAATTAAAAAACAATGAAATAAAACTACCTATTTTTCAGGAATTTTTGGAGTTATTTTTTAATTTTATGAATATTTGAATTTCAAATAGGGAAAAAGGACATGTTTTTGATTTTTTAATAATAATGAATGAAATCAAAATGCAATGGAAATTTTATGCTAGATGGATATGCACATCATTAGCATAACATAATTTTCTCATAATTTATGGACTAATAAAAACATTTATTTCAATATAATGATCATGCAAATTCAAGAGTCTGTATAACAGGGACTGAAACACAATACTCAATGTTTTTGCATTAAATAAGTAAATAAAATAAATGCGGAGAAAATTTGTAGTTTACCCACAGTAGAGACATGTTATGCACGTGATTTGCTTGGAGCAGAGGGATCTCTTTGCAATTCTTGAAATGTCTAGGGCGCGGATGTAAGTTCCCTCAAATTAGGCTTCTAGCAAGGGCGCTTCTGCAATTTTATGAACTTCCAGGGGCGAGATTGATATTAGCCCAATTTAATAATGCCCTAGGGTTCTCCTTCATTTCCAAGCAAAAGGCACCACAGGGAGAGAGGTCAGCCATCACCCACCGCATCTTCTCCCACGCACGGGGCAGTGACAGTTGAGGCGTGAAGGAGGTGCAGCGCGAAGGCGGTCCGCGCGTGGGGCTGTGGGCGGCGGAGGCGCGACCGAGGCGCGTTGTAGGGGTCGGATCTGGAGCAGCCGGAGGGTTGGAGCAGGGCACCGCTGGATGGCGTCGAGGCGGCGGGGCGTGGCCGGCCGGCGGGTTCACGGGCTGGAGGCGGTGCTGCTTCACGGAGGCAGCTGGAGCGTCGGTGAAGGCGGGGTGCATGGGGCGGCGCTGCCGCCTGTGTGAAGGGCGACGTGGGCACTGGTGGAGTGTGGCTCTCACGCGGCTGGAGGGCAGAGGGGCGGCCTGCTGGAGGATGGCGGCTGCGCCGCCCGCTGAGAAGGAGGGCGAACAGGAGGGGGGCGGTGGATGGCCGACGGAGGAGGGGCGGTGGCGCCTGGGGGTAGTCGTCCCCCTTTTTTATTTTTTTATATTTTTTATTTTTGTTTATACTGTAATCAGATGAAGAAAGAAAAAACAAAATAATTTTTTTTGTTTTTTATAAATAGGAAATGTAAATAGTAATAAAAAATAGTATTTTTTATTGTTTTTTATTTTGATTCTCCGGCAAAACAAAGGTTAGAGAAGAAAAACAATTATATGGATTTTTTATTTTTATTTTTTTTATATACAACTCCAAAACATGAACAAGGATCCTGTGGAAATGAGAGATTCGAATCCGATCTCCGGCCACCGTACGCGACTGGAGTTGAGAGATCACGGACAATAGAAATAGAATGCGAGGAGATCAAGAACGCGAGATGAAAAATCGAGTCGAAGCAGATCAAAATCGTGATGAATTTTTTTAAGATCTAGAGAAATAAAATGACGATGGAATTAAAAATGCGATGAAATAAACTACGATTAACCTAAGATAAAAATAAGAAAAAAAGTGGATCTCACCTTAGGAGTAGAAATGGATCGTGATCGCCTCGACGAAGGCCGACTTGCTGTCGCCAGACGACTCGGAGGCTAGGCTCTTTTCTCGACGAAATTTTCTCTCGGAATTGGGATCCTCTCTCTAAAGATTGATCAAGTTAGAATGAGGGAGAAGGAGCTATATAAATAGAAAAGATAGAGATGAAATTTGAATTTTTCAATTTTTTAGTGGAAAAGATAAGAAAGATGAAAATTGAAATGAGATAAAGATAAAAAGAGATAAAACTATTTACACAATTATCTAATTGTTTTTGAATTTTTGTCACTTTATTTATTTGAAATAAAAAAAATGTTATTTTTTTATTTTTTATTGTAGTTAATTAAAAATAGCAACTATATACATATACTATATACATATATGACATTATATACAAGGGTAAATGAGGAAATTAGCTTTTTGTTTTCAGAATTTTGTTTTTTTATTTTTTCTATTTTTATTTTAAATAATTAGTAAGAATAATTTACAAATATATACACAAATACAATATTTACAAAATACATGGGAAAATTGTACAAACCATACCGGAAAACCAACTTTTTACTCATAACTCTAAAAATTATGAAATCACATCCATTTTAAAGATAATTTAATTTAGAATCCAATGGAAGTGAGATTGGTTCAATTTGAGTTTGTATGGAGTCTGAATTGATCTTTCAATTAGTTCTTAGTGGCTTTTTCCAAGTGTGGTTATTTTTATTTTGTACATGATTTAATTGTGCAGTTATTTTTATTAATTAGAACGCATTTTTATTTACAACTTTTATTTTGCAAGTCATTTGATTTGAAATTAATTAAGGCACAAATAAATTAGTTTCAGTTTTATACAGATATACACAAAATAAGTGAGAAGTATTTACAACAACACACACACACACACACAAAATTTTTTCCTGCTTAATGGCCCTATCTCCCCCCTACATTATTCCTGGTCGATCAGGTCAAGTCTTAACCTTCTCTCGGGGTTCGGGTCAGCCTTTATACAGTCTTCCCGTTTTTTATTTTCTTTTCTTTATTTTCTTTTTTATTTTCTTTATTTTCCCTTTCTTTCTTTATTTATTTATTATAGGTTAAAATTAGTAAGAAGTGTACAATATTTACATACAGATGCAAGTTAGTAAGAATATGGAGTCAGTGTTATATGCATGTGTTTTATAAGGGTTTTTAAGCTAAAATAAATTAATAAAGATGACGAATCGCTGATTCATCATCCCCCTATGCTTTACCTTTGCTAGTCCCTTAGCAAACACTTATTTGAAAGAATAAGTGAAGAAAAAGAAAAAAGAAAGGGAAAATATAGAAAGTAGGACAATGTTGAGTAGTAAATTTATCTTCATAAAATTGAAGTTTGGAGCTCTGTCAGACCTTTGGATTATTAGTGTGTCGGAACTTCTGTGAGACTTAGAATATTAAAATCGACAGCCTTCAAGTTCTACACATCATTATCACAATTTCGGCTCAGAAGTCATCTTAGATCAATCCTCTTCCCAAACATACCCTATGAACATTGAACAATCGACTCATGTGTGTGAAAGGTTTTAGCTCTTCACATCCAGAATGCCGGACTACCATGCAAATGTCCTCTCCAGTAACTCATCCTCGGGGAGTCAGGTATTTCCTTCTAAGGTTTATTGCGTTGTATTCACAATCGAATTGGGGGAGAAGTTAGAAGAAGGAGAAAAGTACTGGAGGGTGGCCAGTGTAGTCACCTTTCCTTGTGAAGTTGGCCAGTATAGTCGAGTCTCCACCAAGATCTGCAGGTTTTCTTGAAGCTTGGACCTTTTTGGTCAGATATTTATTTGGTAGTGGCTTCTTTGTATTTGAATTTTTGGTGGTTCTGCTTGGATCTTGTTGTGTCCCTACGGATATAGAATCTTTTTGTTTCCGTACATGTTTTGGGGTCTTAGGAAAAATTGTGCCCAGCCGTCCATCCCTTTTCCGAAGCTTTATTTCAACCCGTACTCCGGTCTTTAGATTTCCATGCTACCAGAAAAGAAACTCGCACAGTCTTCCAACATCCCGTCTGAGTTGAGCTAAGTGCATAGTGCGAAAGCATGAATTAATTCCCTATTCCAGAGTTGTACCCAGAATGAAGAGAACAGGTTAGACACTAAGAGTCAAACGCTGCACATTGTCATGTGGAACTCAAAGAATTAAGTCAAATACCTGAAGCTTCTAAAATCCTATTTCTCGGTGAAGTTCCTCTGAGATTTAGGTGGATTAAGGTCCAACTAAGCTCCATTCTTCAATTTTATTCTAGACATAGTTTAAATGTCAATACTATCCTGAAAAATGCACAGCAAAAGCAAGAAAATATGAACAAAGCAAAGAGATTTTTTGAAAAGAAATGATGCACATGTGAAAAGAATATTTTTTTAAATAATTTTCTAATTTTGAACTTTTTATGGATTTTTTGAAGAAAAATGTAGATGTAAAAGAAAGTTTTTTTTTGAAATATGCAAGTTTTTATAAATTTTTGGTTTTGTAGTTTTTTTTGAGGGAAAAAGGATTAGTAAAATATATGCAAACAAGATTTTTTTTTTGTTTTTTTTGTTTTGTTTGTTTTTTTGTTTATTTTTTTATTTGATTTTTTTTGTTTTTTGTTTTTTTGTTGTTTTTTTACATGCGTGGAGTTTACAAAATTATACACATAACCCCCCAAATAAACGTATTTAAAAGTACGAGTTATGTCTAAAGTATATATACAATATATACGACACCCCCTATACCTAGCTCGTACTACGTCCTCATAGTGATCAGAGAGCAAAAAAGGAAGACATAACTCGTGCTAAGTATAGAAAAGTGAAAAGACTCCTATGCTACAATGACTCAAGAAGATGATAAAAAGAAGAGAAGTTGGTGATCCCCCCTATACTTAGGATCAAGTAATCCTAAGTATAGTAGAATGTACAAAAGGGGAAAACCGATGAAGAGACTGTACAGACTCAAAAATAAAAAGATACGATATGAACAACATCACCCCCTATACTTAGGGTAGAGTATCCCTAAGTATAAGCAACAACAAGAGTGATGAACAGGCTGAATATGAACAACACCAATCATTCACCCTCCTATACTTAGGATAAAGTACATCCTAAGTATAGCATATACACACACACACGGAAAAAGTGGTGAATGATAAAACAGGAGAAGAAAGAGTGAAACGAAAGAATATACAAGAGGAGTGGATGTACAAGGTCAAGAAGGTCGAAAACGAACCTTCTTGCGGGACCGCTGAGGTATGGATTTGACAAGGTGTAGGTCGATATTGGGATCATCATTAGACATAAACTGAGTAAGATCAACCAATAACGTGTCCTCAGCGGTTTCAAATTGTGCGGCCTAAATCAGTTATTGGAAGTGGTGTGGTCACGTCCTTCCTGAGAAGTCTCGCAAACATCAAAGTAAAATGGCTCGAAATCATTATCAGAAAAAGTAGGATCAATTTCAGCCTAACGAGCCTCTACTAGATCATCATCTTTACCAAAAGGCCCAAATTCCTTTATAAAAGCAATCAAATCAAATTTAGCCTGATCGGTCTCATCTGAATAAGGGTGAATAGAAACAGACTCATAGTCTCAGAGTCTGCCTTCTGCTCTAGGGTGTCTATCGTGTAAATTCCGCGGATGTCATCAATGCATCGCCACATACCAGAAGGGGGAACTCAAAGGTCTATGCTTTCCGAGTCTTCCTCCTTGAAGAGGAATTTCTAGATTTCATTATCATCCAACATATAACAAGAATCTCTGATATTATCATCGAGGTCAAATTCCTTGGGGTTGGCTAACACGGGCGGGCTCTCATGGAAATGCAGGTCTCTGGTCAGTAATGGGTGTAGTGATCAACACATCGCTCCCTACATCAGAACGGAAGCAAATCTCTCCTGAACCATAATCAATAACGGCTCCCGTAGAGGCAAGGAAAGGCCATCCCAGGATGATGGGAGGGTGCTCCACAGGGGTGGTCTCCATGGGCATTACAACAAAATCCGAAGTAAAATTCATGCCCTGAATGAGAATGACAACGTTTTCTAGAATACCCTTCGGCCTCTTGATAGATCCATCAGCAAATTGAACTATCATCTTGGTTTTCTTGAGAGGCCCAAGATGAAGAGATTGTACCATAGAGAAGGGTATTATATTAATTGATGAGCTGCCGTCAAGGAGAGTGTTATCACAAGAATAGTCAGATATGGAGCAACTCACAAGAGGTGTGGCAGTGTTCCCTTTCTTAAAATACGGATGGTGAGAGATGGCGTAGGCAGTGGCCATGGTCAAAATGTGACACTCAGATCTTCTCCTTCGCTTTCTCTTCTTGTGTTGAGGAGTAGATAAATCTGTCATGCCCTATTGAAGTGGGGATTTAATGATCTCCTGAAGGGTGGCCACCACTTCGGGTTTAGTCAACATTTTTTCGAATTTTTGGACCTCCTCCATACAATGGAGGAGATCAAAATTAGCATATACACGAGGATTGCCGAGAGCAGTCTGTATAGTGGCATCCTCGGTGTCAAGGTTTGGACATGTGGTGGATATATGTGTGGGTAAATGATCGGGCATTTGGGTCCTCTCCTCACAAAATGAATCAATAATGTGTCTCCCATAATCTTTTTGGATTATTAAATTTTTCTCATTTTTTGTATTTTGGGTGATTGCAAGCTCTCATGATTATCCTCAAGTGAATCCATATCCTCAAATAATGGAGCAGCGTTATGGCTCATATTTATGTTAAATAAATTGCTAATCCTCGAATTCATATGCTCCATCATCTGGTTCAGCGTCTCAAGTGTGGAAATCATGAAAGGTGACTCCAAAATTCTAGGATCAGGGGGGTTGAATGAGGGTGGGTCAAAATCAAAGTCCTCCGATTACTGAAATAACGGGTTAGGCGGATATGCACAAAAAATCAAGAGGAAAGTCCCCCTGTAAAAAAGGAAGGTGAATCGTCTGGAGAGTACGAGGTATCCACGAAGATCAGATTAAAATAACTCTAGTTGTCCATCTCTGAAACAAAAGACAGGATTAGGAGAGCATGAGTGGTCAAGTCAAAAGATATGGAGAAAAAGGCACAAATGCACAGAAGGATCGAGTATGCACACAAGAAATTAAACACAATACAAACCCCCAGTTCACCAACTCAACTCAATGTGAAGACCGTGAAGGTTCAGTTAATTATCTTGTCAATTTTAGAGTTTGGTGAGAAAACAATATATGAGAGCGGTTAAAAGCGACCTATTAGGAACCTAATGCTCTCAGGAGACTGGCCTAATCTCAAAGTTAGATCTTTCCCAGCAAGTATGAATTGCGGACCATTTACCGGTTACCCGATCAATTCAATCTGTTAAGGACGTCACGGACCGCTTTACCGACTACCAGAGAGATCCTCACTGGAGAATGACTAACCCAAGATAGTAGTCTGAAAAGAGTTTGGGCGTGGCTCTATCCTAGTGTACGGGTCGCTCTCTCGCTCAAGCAAACCAAACAATGAGGGGGTTACTCTCCCCAAAACAATGATTTTTCCTTGTGTTTATTTTAGGGTCGAGTTTTCTTTAGCAGTCCCGTTTTTAGCAATTATCACTTGGTTAAAATATTTTCAAAGAATCGCCTACCGAGAGTCCAATTTCCTTTTTAACTTATGTGAGTGAAAACAAGGAAGGAGATTGGAAATGCCAATGCGCAATTAAAAACAATGATGCATGCAGGGTTTAGAGATGCATACCTTGTCGCCAGCACTCTACATGCAAGTGATCCGTGCAGAATTTAAATAAACTATCCTATATGATGCAAGTGAATAGTCCTAGATGATAGATTCTATTAACGGGCAAGAACAAGTTAATTTGACTAAGTCCAAATTACGTTATACTCTATAGGCATAAAAATATCTTATTTAGGGTGTTTGGACCTAATTAATTACCTGACTCAAGCAAGTTAATTAAAGCAATCAAGAGGTAGCTCACGAAATCCGCGGGAAACAAAAAAAATAAAGGCAATGAAAACAAAATCGATGAGGTCTTCCAAGTGCACTGGCACTTGGCGAAACAGACCCCGCAACAAATGAATGTCCGTTTACAAGAGTTCAAATGGTAGAAAAGAAAAACTCTCTCTTCTTTTTTTTCTTTTTTTCATCTCCTTCACTTCTTCTTCTCCTCTTCTCATGCTATCCCGCGACTTGTTGAAGAATCAAGCCGCCTCTACGTTGCTTGGGTGCTTCGACTCTCCGAGGATCGCCTCCTTCACTGTACGAGTCCTCGCAAGAAAAAGAAAGAGTGTGTAAGAAATACAACTATCAAATATGAGAAAGAGAAAAAATGAATCAAATGCAGTGATATGAACAATGAAGTGAATGGAAAAAATGCAAACAGATATTTACAACTAAGAATAGCAGGTCAAAAGAGAAACCTAAGTACCCTCGTCGTGCCTCCCCAGTAACGACGCCATTTTGTTGACTGTGATTTCTTCGTGGACGGATAAATTAATGGTAAACAAGTCATTGCTATCCCCAAAAATTCCGTGACAAACAAACAAATTTTTTTCTACTTTTTAACCTGTATAGCAGACATGGTCGAACTTAGGGAGGCTACAAATCACGAGGGTTATTCAGTTAATAAAAAATCACTTAAGAGAAAAACATGAATCTCAAAGGACAACTATCCTTGATTTTTGTGATTTTCTATCTTTTTATTTTTTAATAATTTTTTTATCTTCTGATTTTCAAATTTTTAGTGATTTTGATTTTGTAATTTTTTTATTTTCAAAAATAACATGAAGCAATATTCACAAGATTAAAAATACGCACACAAACTCTTTTAATAATTTTTCAATTTATAAAAAATGCTCGGAAAAATCAAGAGAAAATATTTTTAGGTTTTAAAAGTTTTGAAATATTTTTGAGAATTTTTGTACAATTTTCAGATGTTTTTAATATTTTTCTAAAAAATAATCAGTGAGAAAATGCGAAAATGTGCACAACCTGGAGTAATTTGCAACTTAAAAATATTTTAAGTGCCCAGAACTCCTGGTAAGTTTTTTAATATAAACTAGAAATCACTATCTACAATCAAAAATTGAAATCACAATTTTTGGATTTTTCTAGAATTGTCTACAACTTTTTTAAGATTTTGAGCATTTTTCATTTTTTTGGATTTTATAAAGAATTAATGCATGAAATTTGCACACAAATTAAAAGATAATGAAATAAAACTACTCAATTTTTTTGGAATTTTCGGAGTTATTTTAGATTTTTTAAAACCAACTTTTTACTCATAACTCCAAAAATTATGAAATCACAACCATTTTAAAGATAATTTAATTTAGAATCCAATAGATGTGAGATTGGTTCAATTTGAGTTCATATGGAGCTGGAATTGGTCTTTCAATTAGTGCTTAGTGTCTTTTTCCAAGTGTGGTTACTTTTATTCTGTACATGATTTAATTGTGCAATTATTTTTATTAATTAGAACACATTTTTATTTACAACTTTGATTTTGCAAGTCATTTAATTTGAGGTCAATTAATGCACAAATAAATTAGTGTCAGTTTTATATAGATATACACAAAATAAAATGAGAAGTATTTACAACAACACACACAATTTGTTTCTGCTTAATGACCCTATCTCCACCTACTTTATTCATGGTCGATCAGGTCAAGTCTTGACCTTTATTCATGGTTGACCAGGTCAGCCTGTATACAGTCTTCCTGTTTTTATTTTCTTTTCTTTATTTTCTTTTTTTCATTTCTTTATTTTCCCTTTCTTTCTTTCTTTCTTTATTTTAGGTTAAAATTAGTAAGAAGTGTACAATATTTACACACAGATGCAAGTTAGTAAGAATATGGAGTTAATGTTATATGCAGGTGTTTTATAAGGGATTTTAAGCTAAAATAAATGAATAAAGATGACGAAGCGTAGATTCATCAAAAGCCTACAAATTCAATTAAGCTTCCAAAGCGAGATGACCGTGCATGGAATTTGATCTCAATATCTCATGAGTGAGCTCATGTCTTCCGATTTAGTAGTGAACCTGTATGATTCCATTGAGAGATCGTATTACTCATATGTCCTCGCATGCACACCAGCTTGCTGGTGTTTAGACCTTAACTAGATCATCAGTCTATTGGTCTACCAAATGTACATAGTCAAACATATAGTAACACATCTGTCTCCGATCAGAGGATGTGTGCCTATATCGTGAGTGCATACGACATAGTTCTTGGTTATCTCGATCTCGTTGCGTCAACTCTTTGACCTAATTTATGTAACGACTCCAAATCTCTATTCCTATGAAGAGGTCCTGCATCAAGAGGTCGGTTAGATATCGACCCATGAGAGAAATAATTGCCATCTCCTAGCTAGGCTGGAGATCATCTCTTAATAATCATTTGACGGTGCTTGATGAGTCCTCAATCTAACTCTTTAGATATTCATCCAAGCATCATTCTCTGTTATTCAAAAATTGAATCAACAATTGTATGATCATCAAGTGACTATGCCAATTCCTTTTACGATACTTGCATATCCCCTAGTAAAAGTGCTTGCATCCCATGCGAATGTTGCATCTTATGCAACCAATACTCAATTTTGTTAAAGCAATTATAGTGTCCTTGACACTAAAACTCAATAATTATTATAACAAATATGTAAATCCTATTATCCTTATCAGAATGCCCTTATTCTCAGAGATCTCTATCTCCTAAGACTAAGAACCAGTCTTATGTCTTATAAGGCATCTGGTGTTAAGACCTTTCATATCACTATTAAGACCTTGAGATCACTGCAATCAAGTGTTTTATTACTATATGTAAAGTCTTAAGTTCTTGAAGTTCAGACCTTTCATCTTTGAAGACATTGTTATTACTACAATCAAGTGTTTTATCTCCATAGTAGGATTAGTAACAATTTACTACTCCCACTGCATGGCAGATATCTGACTTTTGTACACATCTAGCTTACACCAAGCTTCTCATAACTGATGCACAAGGGAAAGAAGTTTAGCGTTCACTTCCTCAACTCTTTGAGGTTCTATCCCTTTAGATAGGTCGATGTCATATCTTAAGGGAAGGAAGCCTTCCTTGGGGTTTTCCAAAAAATAGAACATGTCCAAGGTGTACCACTAATGTGACAGTCCCAATGCCCTCTTCTCTTTATTTCTGAACAACTACAGAACCTATATCTAAGAGGTATCCTTAAGGTCATATCTCAAGGTATGGAACAACCATATTAATACACTTATTCCCATCCTTCTATCATTCCAAATAATTAGGATACTATCTGCATTTAACACGATGAACACAATTGCACTCCCACTAATCTTCACATGGTTCATCAATATTCTATTTAAAGTCATAACATTTATAATTTCATCAAATCTAGTGTTCCAACTACAAGAGGCTTATTTAAGTCCACACATGGAATTCCTTTAGCTTGCACATCTTGCCTTCCTCAAATATGAAGCCATGGGGCATCTTGCAGATGTCAAAGTCAAGTTGTGTAGCTATAGTTAGCAATATTCTGTTGGGTTCAAACATGGTCACTGAAGAGCAAGTCTCATTGCAAGCGACGTTTCTCTTCATGTGTATCTTATGGATACGGGCCATGCTTTGAAGGTCTCTACCTTCTCATTAGGTTCCCTCTTTCTCTTGAAGATCCATTTACACCTAAACGAGTCTTACCCTTTTAGGTGGATCCTCGAGGGTCCATATACAAAAATAGTATATAGTCTACATCAGACTTTATTGTCAACATCCATCTTTCAATGTCATGTCCTCAGAAGATTCATCATATGAAGTTCGATAATTGTTATATTTCTCTAAGAAATGGAATCCATACCTTTTAGGTGGTCTTACCACCCTCAAACTTATTTGAAGAGGTATGAGTCTTTAATTATTTTTTTAGTTTCCGATTTCAGGAGCCTCATTATCTTCTCAAGATTTAATGAGTTCCTTTACTTCAATTACATATTGATTCTAAAAAAAAAGACATCCTCTTAGAATCATATTCTTAGAGATGAAGTCTTTTAAGAATCTCTAGATCATAAAATAGGTATCCAATACCATCCTTTATTTTCCTAACGAAGTAGCACTCTCTGGTGCTAGATTCCAGCTTACTTGCATCCATGACATGGTTATGGATCAAGAAACCCTAAATCCTCAAGTGTCCAATGCTAGGCTAGGTTCCAAACCATAGCTTATGAGGGTTTTCGGGTTTATATTTGCATGGAATCTTATTAAGGATATATATTATAGTCTCTACTACATATATACCTAGAAACTAAGAGGTAATATACTAAGATTCATCATTGAATAAATCATGTCACACATGATCCAATTGTATCTCCCTAGAACTCTATTGAGTTTAGGTATATTAGGAGGAGTGAGATAGGAATGATATTCCTTTCTCCATAAGGTATTCCTTGAATTCGTCTAATAGGTACTTGCTACCTAGATTATATCAAATTCATTTTCATCTTCCACCAAAACTTTGGTTCTAAACCAAAATTATGAAATCTTTGAACATTTCAAAGCTTTATAAGGTGAAGGGAAGAAATCTCGTATCACAAATAATCATCAATTGATATCGCATACCATTAATGTTTATATTAATATAGATGATCCACATACATCAATATGTATGAGATCTTGAATACCTTGGCATATTATACCATTCCCAGAGAAGGGTGCATTGGACATTTTTACTTTGAATCTATATTCATAAGTATGTAAGCTTTGAACCTTTAGACAGTCTAAAGTTTCATCTCTTACTAGTCTATTTATCTCATCAATAGACATATGTCCAACGTTTGATGCCAGATCATTGTCAAATGATCTTCATCATTCTATCGATCTTTTAAGGTTTACTTTTTAAGTATTTTGAAATGTTAATGAACCATTCATTAATTTTCTAATTTAGTAGAGTCCTTTAGCGTTAGATTACTATCTAAAATATTTTCGTCATAACTCTTTATGATAAGTCTTTCCACAATACATGTTTATTTCTAATATTCAGAAATAAACAATGAAAATATTCTAATATCTAAGTCATAGAGACATTCTCTTAGACTAAGGGCTCTCCCACTGAAAATATGTAGTCTATCTATCCAATGGAGATTGTTGCAACAATTGCATCAACATCCATGTGGATGTATATTAAACCTGAAGATCAAAATTTCCAATCTTCTAAAACATATGCAACCAATTGCAAGTGTTATTAGAAAAATGAGATATAAGTATTAGACTTTGATCTTATCAAATAAGTAAGTCAATGTCAATAATTAAATGCAGATGTAGATTATTCTGATGCATTATCTGAGTCCTTCTCTAAGGATCCTAGATAGTCTAGATAGTCATATTATTAGTACATCGGCTTATTGTAGTATTGGCATTCATAGAACTCTTTGGATGTCATATGGAAGTCACATAAGTACAGTCAACCTTTGACTTTCCTTCTTACTTGGGTCAGATCCATGCTTCCAATGTGCTCCTCTCATCTATAAACAACCATTGTTTAAGACAAAGGATCTCTTATGTTGAACTCAAAAGATTTAAATATAAGAGTATTTCAACATTTATGCATGCTTCTTTTAATTCATACAATATGGATATTATCAAGCTTCGTGAATGACTTGAGTATAGACAGTAGAATGATGACACTCATTGTATCTACATCCATCTTAAATCTTAAAGACTTTTGGTTCAGGAAGGTACTCATACATTTTGAGTACATCATATCTTATCGAGCCACCATTCTTCATAATGTAGTGAACCATGTCATTCATGATTTAATGTCGAGAGAACATATGTATGTTAAAACATCTTCTTAGATTTGATAATGATTTTTGATAATTACGATCATCATCGACATGATACTTCCAAAGCACATTCGATGAGAGATCAAGACTATAGAGTCACACAAACCCAAGTTGTTGTCCTATTGTCTATTTGATTGTTATTCCTCATCATTTATGAGGAAATATGCACATTTCAACCACATACATTATGAGTCCAATTGCAAGTATAATATCTTAATCATGAATCCTAAATTGATAATTTACTGGTTATTATTGAGTATAATTTTGGGTAATTAATATAGGTTATCTGAAAAAAATGAATATTTGTATAATTACATATTTTACTTTGATTTATGATTTTTTATATCAAAGTTGTCATGCCTTGCCAACACTAAAAGTTCATTCCATTATTCTCTTTCAATGTAAGAGATATACTTACCATTATATCTCAAGCAAGATCTGGGATCTCCTTTTTTATCTTTTTACATCCCAATAATATGAGAACATGTAACTCATATAAAAAGAAGCAGGAACTCATTCTGCCTTGCAAGTCCAACTTGCATTTCCTAATTTGGTCTTTAACACACAAACCCACCACCCCTAAGGTGATGTTGACCCGTTGTTAATTGAATCAACCGTCAAAAGGAATAGCACTCGCTATGCGCAATCCAATGTTACCCCAGTAATATGAGAACCCAATATTGGGGTCATTACGCATACGCTCTTACTCTTGTGATAAGCAAAGAGCATGATCCATGTGCGCTTGTATGCAGGAGCTGTCACTTCAGACAAGTGTCTACTACATATAATCCATGGTGACAGAACCCTTCGCCTTGACGGGAGACCATGGTTGTCACTTATGTGATTCTCCATATAATGGTCAAATTTTCATTGATTATTATGAATCATATTCACATAATTAATTCTTCCAAGGGAAATAACAACTCTATTCATAATAAAGTGTTTTAATTGGATATAATTAACTCAACCATATTAAATTAATTATCACTCCAATTTATCAACCAACATACAATCTTAATTGTTACTTGAAAGATGGTATAATCTTAAAATACGTATTATTAAAATTTTAATAATTAAAAAATACATCATGATCGCTTCAAACATTATCCTTTACTTACTTGTTGTCATGGTGAGTACGCACATGATGTGGGACAGACCGCTCACGAAGCAACCTGCTACCCCAATGATCCCCAACTAGACACTATATATGCCTCGGGTTATGATAATGTGATCTGATCATTTTGTATTTGAGATGATAATCGGTCTTTCAACAGAATTTATACTATATAATATTTATCAAAATCATTTTGATTAATTTATAAGGAGATTTTCTAAATAAATCCCCAATCCTATTCAAATAACAATGTCTTGCATGTAGAGATTGTCGTATAACTATTGTAGGATAAACAAGGGTTTGCATGAAACATACATTCAATGGCTAATGATGAATAATAAATTATTTTTATAATTATTAGACATCATATTCAATTAAGAAAAACTCATAATTTTCATAATTTCCATTGAATTATAAACACATCAAGTAAAGAGTATGGAATATCTAAGGAAAACATAGCTGTAATCATACGAGATAAATTTGAGCAGTTTGTTGGTTTGATTCTCTAATTAGTACAATGCTTATTCCATGATTCATGATGGAAAAATAGTGAAAAAAATTAATTTTCTTACAGATATGTGAATACATGCAAAATAAATATCATAGTGGGAACTCCTCGAATCATTTTCATGCACTTTTGGTACAAATTATAGGTTACTATTTTGGGGACATATTTAGACATTCCAAATACATTTTAATAACCAAAAAATACATCCAAACAGTTCACAAATATTAGGTTTTATTTTAGAGAAAAAAACAATTTGAAACTTGCATCCAATGCAAAAACAATGAGTCTCACACATCTGAAACGTGAACCTTGATCGCTTAGGGTTTCGGATCATATCTAAGACCTTGAAACTGGCTCTGATACCACTTGAAGGATATGGAAAGATCCTTAAGAGCATCATGTAAGTGTGGTGATCGCATCATATGTGATTGAGAGCGACTAATCGCACTAGTTGCTCGAGGCAACCGAATTTTAAAAAAATCAAATGCGATGAAACCACATTATCCATGAACACTTTTCAAATCACTTCATGTAAACCAAAAGGGGGTACTAGTGTTACTACTTGAAGCGTGGTTGCGATCGAAGTCTTTAAATGAAGAGACCTCATATCTCAAGTCTGACCCGACAAAGGAGACACTTGTGAGTGCGTTGATGAGATGTAGGCTTCTCGCAATTCAAGATGATTATCTAAGCGGAGAATCTCCTAATTTCGTCACATGAGATCTGATGTCTTCACGAAAGAGGCACACCGAAGGAGACAGAGATCCACAAACAGTCTAAGCGATGGTACGATGGTGTGGTGACGGCGACAGTTCTCTCTAAGGCACAAAGTAGACAACCACTTAGAGAGAGAGATGGGGAATGTAGTATGATAAAAAGAGAGAGAGAGGTGATTCAAGTGTTGTAAAAGAAGATCTAGGGTTACCTCTTCTTTTATAGTATTTTGGAAGTCCATGGATCACAATCCATGTGAAACACAAATCAATGGTTGAGATTGATTTGCGTTTCTATTCAATGGTAATGATCTTGTCGTATAAAAATACAACAATAATAATTTACATTAAATATATATATATATATATATTAAATTATCAATAAAATTTAATTTAAATAAATAAATAGGATAAGATGATGAAGAATGAGTCCACTTACTAAATATAGGGGGGACGGCCACTCTTGATCAAGTCAAGGGTGGTCATCCACCCTTCAAATACGGAAGGTGTCTCATCCTTTTAATTTATGTGAGATTTTATATCTCGCTTAATCCTCTATATATTTGCAACAAATTTTATTGCAAATATGTTGACAAAATAAATTCCAAATTAAATTGTGAATATTCTAATCATGCCATTGAAAAATATGAATTATATTCATATACCCAAAATATCATGTAAATTGTATTTTCAATATTACCTAATGTGACAATTCACATCAACAACTAATTCATAAATACTATTTACAATAAGCTCTCTAATATATTATAAATCACATTTATAATATAGAAATAATATGGATAGTGCTATCCAAATTATTCATATCCTTGATAATTAAATCACATTTAATTATCTTGGATCATCATTCTCATGCATATAAATAATACGAATCATATTAAAATTATTCATGATAACTAAATCACATTTAATTATTAATTTCTCAATGTTCATATACATAAATCGTCAGTGGAATTATTCTTGAACTCTTTCAAGAATAATGCGCTTTCTCCGTAGATACTTGCATATAAGGACAGGGTGATTGTATGTTCCACATATAGTGACTTGGATATTGAGATCATATCTCAAATCTCGATCAAGGAGACCTCCCAAAGATGTTTGATTAAATAGAAGCCATAAATCTAATCTTCTCATTGTATCTGAATCGTATTCAGATCAATGTCCAACATTTGGACTAAGATCAGATTACTTCTCTATTGAGAGGAGTCAATAATCCAAATATGTTTAAGCACCCCCTCAGAATGGAAGTGTCACGGTTATACAGTCGTTTATGATCACATCACCATCGAGTATTCCTAATACCCGTATGTAATGGAAGACCTACAATAAATCCAAGGATTTAGATCAATTTAGACTTTCTTCTTCAGGTTTTATCATTAAGTTTCTCATTTGATCATTGGGATTTGATATCGATCATATACTTTCCAAAAGCATATGTCATACTTAGGTATTGATCATATATTTTCTAAAAGCATATATCAAACCTACAAATTCAGTCAAGCATCCAAAGCAAGATGACCTTGCATGAAATTTGATCCCAATATCTCATGAGTGAGCTCATATCTTCCGATTTAGTAATGAACTTGTATGATCCCTTTGAGAGATCATATTACTCATATGCCATCATATGCACACCAGCTCGTCGGTGTATAGACCTTGATTAGGTCATCAACCTATCGTTCTACCAAATGTACGTACTCAAACAAAAAGTAACACATCTCTCTCCGGTCAGAGGATGCATGCCTATATCATGACGGTATACTACGTAGGTCTTGGTTTTCCCGATCTCGTTAAGTCAACTCTTTGACCAAACTTTTTTAACACCTCCAAATCTCTTTTCCTATGCTAAGGACCTATATCAAGAGGCCGCTTAGATATCAACCCATGAGAGAAAGGATTGCCATCTCTTATTCATGATAGAGATCATCTCTTAATAATCATTTAATGGTGCTTGATGAGTCCTCAATCTAACTCTTTGGATATTCATCCAAGCACTAGCCTCTATGATTCAATAACTTAATCAAAAGCTATATGATCATCAAGATGGCCATGGTACGTAACCCTAATTGTACTAAGGGACCTATTATAAAAATTAGTTATTCTTCATTTTATATTGCGAAATGATATTTGCAATAACATTTATTGCATAATGGCTCACTGTGGGCTTGCATGTCCAACACCTTCATCCTCATCTTTGTGCCACCACGCAACAAGGAAGCTCTGCCATCATCGCATCGATGCCGGAGAAGCTCGATCGCCACCGCCTTCCCTAGGATTTGGGGAAGAACCATTCTTCTCTCTAGTTCTACAGTCTTCCAAGGCGTGGTAACGACGAGCGGTCCAGATAACTCTGTGCATTCTAATCTCATCTGTACAATCCTAAGAGGTTGAACATTTGCATAAAGACTCCTGGATATTCCAGAAAGCCATTCGCGCATCAGAAATTTCTAGAATTTGCAAATAAGTCATCATACGAGAACCTAATTGCAAAAGAACTTTATTTCTTTACATTTCAATCCATGTCAAGGACTAGTTTGCAGAATTATATTTTCTTTTATTTGTAATTGTTCCCTTGTATTGTAGGCTACATTTGGACCTTACAGGAATAACATTTTTTTTGTTGATTTTTCTAAGGTAGTTACTCAACTACCCTAGTAAGGTTTTGTTGTAATTTTCCTGGTTTTTCATCTCTCTATTGTTTTGTTTGATTTTTCAAACCACATCTTGTTTTGATTTCTTTTTGTATGTCTTTTCTATCACATTACTCAAATCCCTTTTGTCTTCATTTCTACTATATAGTATCACATCTACTATATCTCACCTATCTCTATTATATAGTATATTGTTTGCGAAATTTATTCTTCCTTTTGAAAAATTAAAATAAAAAAATCATTTTCTTTTCTTCTCCATTTTTGATCAATATAGTGTAATACTACATTACACTATATTCTACCTACTATATTGTATCACATCTTTTGCAAAATTATTCATTTTTTAAGAATCAAATAAAAATTACAAAAATAAAAATAAAATAAAAGTTTGCAGAAAACAAATAAAAATCACAAAACTAAAACCAACAAAAAGCATTTCAAAAAAGAAAAAACCATCACAAAAAATTTATCTCAAAATCAAAGTATACTTCATGCCTCCTTGTGTTTGACCCAGGGACATGTACCTGGTTAATATCAAGTGAAGACATAACAGAAAGACCATCATATTATTTTCCTATTCTTCTATATTCTCTCTCTCTCTCTCTTTCTCTCTCTCTCTTCTTTTCTTTTTTTTGTTTGATCGAGACACACTTCTCTTTTGCGAATACTACAATTTGAGACCTTTCTCAATTAATTTAGCTGCAAAGGGAATCACGCTCATCAAAATGGCATCGTTGCCGAGGAGGTGCTTGTTATATTTGTGTTTCGAGATTCTTGTGATTTTTCTTTCTTTGTTTTGATCAGTTTTCTCTTGTTTATTGATTTTCTCTATTTTTGACTGCTTTGATTTTCTTTTTGATTTCGGGTTTCTCTCGGTTTTCTGTTGATTTTTTTTCCTTTTATTGTTTTTATTGTGCTGATGAGTGGTGCAAGGCCTTCAGTCGACTTCTTCATAAGTCGATTCAGTCCAAGGAGCAAAGATTAGCTCTTTCTCTAGGTGCTGATTGCAAAGGAGCAACGCGAGTCGACCTGATTTTTTTATTTTATTTGAGAGATGTTATTTTTTTATTTTCTTCTTTAGTGAGAGTACACTTTCCCATTTTTGTATTTTGGTGAGAGAGGAAGGGGCACTTGCCCGTTTTTTATTTTGTAGAAAGAGGACCACGAAAGACATCCCGACTCGTACATGACAATAGATTCTTCTCGAGGTCTGTTTCACCAAGTGCCGGTGAATTCCTGATTGATTACACAACTAAATATATAACCTACTACCCTAATCCACATTAGGCAAAAAAATCAGACGGATTTTGAAAATGAACTCATTCTTACGCTACAACTATCTGTTGGGGCATGGTTTTATCACCTTTTCTTGCATTAGAATAAGGTTTTAAATTCTGCCCAGATCACTTGCATGTAGACTACTGGAGCCAGGTCAGAATTCTATCTCCGCATGCATCATGTTTTCTCGCTACATTCTGTGATTCTCCCTCAGTGCAACACATTTTTCACTGAAAAAGGAAAATCGAATCCCAGTTAGTATTGTTAAAAATATCAAAAAAGTGAAAACCCTAGATATAATTTTTTTGAAACTTCAACAAAAATAAAAAAATAATTGGACTTAATTGATTAGGGAGAGCAATCCCCTCATTGTTGCAGGTACTTACCTCCAAAAAGAGCAGGTGAGAGTGTAGCCTTAAGGATTAAAGCCAAAAATCCCTAGACTTGTTCCCTATGTACCCATGTATCACCTTTCGGTACACGGTCGCAAATGTAAGCACTTGTCTCCAACCATAAAAAATTGTTTTGGTGTACTCCGCTTCACATTTTCCTTTGTGTTTGATATAACCCAACAACCCAGGTGATAAAATGACCAAGAGTCGATACGAGAGTGAAGTGAATTCCTAACGCATGGTCTTGGAGGGCCTGTGGTGCCTGACAAGTCAGGTCTGACAATCGTTGAATCGGTGCCTCTCTCGATACTTGGATCTCAAACAAAGTCAAGCTAATCAATGATCAAAACCCATGGGTGTGCATTGATGAATCCACATTTCATCATCTTTATTCTATCATTTTGGCCTCAAAAACCCTAGCAAATGCGTGTAAATAGCATTAAAACCAGCATCTTAGCATTCATGCATGTGCATGTAAATAGTGTATAAAATATTGTAATTAATGCCAAAATTATAGAATAAATAAAAGAAAAGAAAAAGAATAAAATATTGTAAATATTTTATGACCCGAAACCCTGAGACCTAGGCATCTTGATGAATAGGTCGACAAGGAATAAAGTAGGGGGAGATAAGGGTCAGAATACCAAGGAAATACCTTTTATTTTATTCATTCTTTATTCATTTTGGGACCTATTTTTGGTTCCACTTTTTATACCTCAAATAAAGAAACTTCGTACATGAAAGATGTAGATAATTAAATAAAGAAAAATACAAAATTGATTTCACTCAAAAATAATGTACAGATAAAAAGTTATGGTCTAAATAAAAATCTAAAATCCCAACTTCCCAGACCTGTATCTCACAAATAGAAACTCCAAATGCAGCACCTTTAATTGTATATAGTGTAAAATAAGCTATTTAATGGAGGTGGTTTTGCATTTGGTGGAGCTACGGTTTGAAAGTTGAGTTTTGGGACCATATTGTATACTTGTACATATTAAAATATTCAATTTATTCTTTATCCATTATTTTTATAATTTTATATTTTTATAATTTTGTAAATATTACTTATAATAAATGTGTGTACTAAAATCAGAATAAAAACTCAAAGAAAATGTAAAATAAAATTACTTGTATATTCTATCTAGGTAAGATACCTATATACAAACCTGTAAAATACATAGTTATATTTTATTAACTATACAAAACACATCAAAAAAATAAAGTAAAAATCTTTTTAAGTGTATAAAAATACTTTACAAATTTATAAAATAATAAATAAAAATAAATAAATTAAAAACACAAAATAAAAATAAAGTAATAAAATATATAGGTAATGTACCTATAAAAGGTATAAAAGTAAACTTGTAAAAATATACCTCATAAAAATAATTAAAAATCATAATATAATAATTTATAAAATAATAAATATTTTTTATTAAATAACCTAAAATTAATTAAATCATTTAATATTTTTAATTTAATTTACAAAACTTTTATTTAAATTTTGTCTTTTTGCGGATGACGTGGTCCAATCAAGCCACGCCATCCGTTGACCGGGGGTCAACTCCTTGACCCCAGGTCTATAACCGCGGGACATGCAGAGGCACCCATCTTCTTGGATTTTTCACGGGCTGGTCTTTCATCGAATCACGTTAGGGTCTTCACGACTTTTGCTCCTTAATGGATGGTCTTATTCGCTAGACGATTACTTTGGGTTTTGAGCCATCGATTAGCCCGTTTTTCCTCGTTTTTCACGCCTGTCGACCAACCATTCAAAATGAACCCCGTCATCCCCCTTCCTCTTTGAACCGGTTTTGGAGAGCCTCTGACCTCCGAGTGCGGCAAGGTTGAGACTCCTGTGACAGGGGAGGCTCCTGGTACCTTCGTCCAGGTGCGATGAAGCTCGCCGACTGCGTTCCACCATCTCCGGTGGCTGCGCCGCCGTGAGGTTTTCATCTCGCCCTTTCAGGGCTTGAGGTCCATTTTTCTTCTTTTTTTTGCTTTACTATCCTTGCAGTAGCCGTAGGAATTAGTTCCAAGTTTCCATTTTGCCTCGCTTCCATTAGATCACCCGCGAAGCCACCTCACCGGAGCTTGCTTCGGCGAGCCTCCACCTCGTCCCCCATACGCCGATTCCACCTCCAGGAGCTCTTCTGGGCTCCACATTTTTGTTCTAACTATCCCACTGCAGGAAGTAGCCAGAGAAACCTTTTTTTGCAGGTGCTCGAACCACGAGGAGGAGCTCCAGGTGCCGCACGTCGCTGGACACCCTCCGGCGGTGTTTGGCCATTTTGAGGACTCTCCTAGTCGCGGGACAACATCAGGAGCAGGGAGGGACCATCGGAGGGCTTAGGCCGGAGGAGCAAGCACTCCCAGATCTAAACTCGCCTTAGGCGAGTTCATCTTCAGTTCCTCCAGCCATATCGACAACCGTCGGATCGAAGCACCGACCCAGGTGAAGTAGCTACCGTCGGATCAGAATCGTCAAGTGCCGTTGGATCATCATCGTTTAATCTAATCTCGACCGTCAAATTGAAGGGGTATCGTCAACCCCGGTGCCGACACGTGGCATTAAGTGAAGCATGTTCACTGTCCAATCCGCTTAGGTTGGGAATTTTGCAAGTATACACAGCCATTTTTGTTATTTATTTATCAATGCTTAAAGCTTCATCGGTAGTTATATCATTTTTATAAGAATTGCAATTAGACCAGCAGGCTTCTCTTATTTACAAAAGGGTCCTCGCCAGGCGCGTGCAAGGCACGCATGCCTTGGCAATTTTGCAGTAGGGCCCTTGCTAGTTTGGGTATTTTTGTTTGATCCAGGAAGTTTTTAAATACGTTATTAATTTCTGGAACTATTGCATTTGGACCCCATGTTTCTTGGAATTGCTTTTTGACCCCTACCAAGCGCGCGTGCCAAGTCACGTGGGTTTGGTAATTTTGCGGAGAAGGGCTTGAAAGTTGTAGTATATCTATTTAGTCCAGCAAATATTTTATTCAGTACTATATTTTGTGTGAAAATTGCAACTTAGCCCCTGTTTGTTTGTCTATTTACAATTAGGTCCCTGCTAGGCCTTGAATTTTTGTATGCTTTCCCTATTTATTTAGAGCATCACTTTAACTCAAAAAATTCCCAAAAAATTTACTTAAGCTCCTGTTAACCTGCTCAGCCATGCTATATTTTTGCATTTCATTTTTATTGCATTTTTATATTTATTAAAAATCAAAAACATGCATTTTAGCTACTGTTTGTATTAGAAAATACCAAAAAAATATTAAAACACCTTGAAAAATTCCAAAAAAAATTACCTAAGTTCTATTTTAGTATATTCTAATGTCAGTCCGAAAATCACTAAAAAATTCAAAACAAAAACCTTAAAAATTAGAAAATACCTAAAAACTTCAAAAAATCTAAAAAATCATAAAAAACCCTAAAAATATAAACCCAAGTCCTGTAGCTGCCCTATTGTATTATCTTTATTTTAAAATTAATTTGGGAAAATTTTGATACTATTTGGTATTTTTCATTCCCATTTTAGTTTCGGCCAGCAAGTTTATTCACTGTTTTCTTTATTTTAACTTTTAAAAATACCAAAAACATTCTGAAAAATCCCCAAAAATCACAAAAATAGTAAAAAATTCTAAAAAGACCAAAAATATTTTATTTCTTAATTTTTGACTTATTTTCCCTAATTTTATAAATATCCTAGCACCTCTTTTCTTATATTGTATATATATTCTAATATTGAAAAAGAAAATAAATATATATAATATAAAAAAGAAAATATAAAATTAGAAAATTAAGAACAAAAATACAAAATTAAATATTAAATTAAAGAAAAAAATTAAAAATTAAAACCCACAAAAACTTTTGCACTTTGTAGACACTTAATCACGTTCACATCATTTTGCACATTGCCGATCTATCCTGCCTTGCTCCCTGTGTTCGACCTCTACATACTTACACCTATACACTTTTTTATGTAGAGTTAATAATAAATTTTAACTCCGCATTTGTTTGTCATTTCTTGATATTTATATTGTGGGTTAATTATTGACTTTAGTTGAGATTTTTGCGTGGTCGACACTTCGACTGAGTTCCCACCTTGTTTGGAACTTAAGACCATCGAAACTCGGCCAAATCATGCATGTATAAGGAGATCATGCAAGTGTGTAAGTTATGAAATTTATTTAACTCTAAATGAAATGTATATGGGCAAGCAGGTAGAGTGTCGTCCACGAGAGCAAACAAGGATAAAGTGCAAAAATGAAATCCAACTCAAGGAATTAAGTACAAAATTGTTGGTTTCGTAGCCTGATAAATCCATATTCACATCCTTTATTCTTTTAAGCAGAAATCCCTTTGTAAAATGCCTCTTAATCTATATTAATTATAATAAATAACCATTGTACATGCTTTTGCTAATATTGTACATTTAGCATTCTTTTTAACCAAAATAAAAGAATAAAGAATAAAATAAACAGAAAAGAAATAAAAGAAGGCCATGATTATGAAATAAGTACATACTGACCAGAACCCTGAGAGAAGGTCAAATATTGGCCTGATCGGCAAGGAATAAAGTAGGGAGAGATAGGGCCTCTATTTATTCATCATATCCAAAGAAAAATCTTGTTGATATTATTTATTCTTTATTTATTATGTAAATATCTATTATTCTTAATTCATCAATAAAAAGATAGAAAAATAATTCATTTCCTTGATAAAATGTTTTTTAAATGATAAAAATTTGCAAATTGTGTACAATGTACCATACATATACATGTATTTATTTATTTATTTTGTAAATATATATACTATATTTTACATACTTGTAAATATTCCTAATCATTAAATAAAATAATGAATTACAAAATAAAATAAAATAAAATAAAATTCAATTATTCATTGTATAATAGTACCAATAGTGCATATATTGTACATAGACCTAATTAATTAACACATGTAATTAATTTGTAAAAATTAAATAAAACTGTTTTTATACATTTTAATTTATTTTGTAAATAAAAAATATATAATATAATTTATTTTTTGTAAAAATAATAAAATAAAAATATTTGTATATAATATATAAGTATATTATACCTATACATACTAACATATACTATATATACTATTATATATGCATTTTTTTAAAATTAATAAAAATTGCGAAAAATAGCTTTTAAAATAACTATCATTTTTTATTTTTACAACCTTTTATTTTAAAATCATTTACTTTTTTAATTAAATTTTCTTTTATTTTGTAAATTCCTTTTTTCTGATTGGTCAACCCGGGTCTGTTGACTCGAGTCAATCGGCCATTCTCTTCGTCAGACCTCTTTTCTCCACTTTCTTTAACTCAGATCCGACTAACTTCTCCCTTGAATCATGTGCTTGATTGATCCTCAAGGATCCACGACCTTCACGGATGGCTAGGCAACACCGGATCCACCTCGAATCGCGTGCTTTTTTTCCTCGAACCTTCTTATGACTTGGGAGCCCTATATCACATCTTCCACTTCCGCTGTAATCTAGCTCGCTCCGCGTGCCTTCTTCACTCCACTTGCGTCTGCAGGATACTGACAGGACCTCACAACACCCATTTGGAGCTCAAATTGGTGGCGATAGAGCCGAAGCTCGTATGTGGCTGGAGAGCTCTGCTGCGTTCAGCCTCTTCCGCCTCCCATAGCGGAATCGAGCCCAGCACCCCGCCATTCACTCTGCCTTACTCCTCCTTCTCATCCCCAATCACCATGTAGCTTTGTAAAATTTCTTTTCACCATGCATTTTCGATTTCTTCATCTCCGTCTCCGTTCATCGCCACTGCTCCGACCATCGGTTCTAGAGCTCCGCTCGACCATCTGTTGGCATCGATATCCTCGCATGTTTACCCTACATCATCCTAGGATCGTATTTAAGGTCTAAGCTCCCTCCTTCACCTTAGCTGAAGGTCGACCACAATCCACACTCGCTTCTCTTATGTCCTACGCTGAATAACCCTCGCCGAAGC
This sequence comes from Ottelia alismoides, assembly GCA_037367405.1. Taxonomy (NCBI): domain Eukaryota; kingdom Viridiplantae; phylum Streptophyta; class Magnoliopsida; order Alismatales; family Hydrocharitaceae; genus Ottelia; species Ottelia alismoides. The sequence continues at coordinate 441,933 of JAZKJV010011089.1, forward strand.
TTTGAATTCGAGCGTAACATCTGTCTGCAGGTTCAGGCATGCATGAGTGATTCTAGCCTCAACTCCAGTTGCAAAGCAGCTCCAGGCGAGACAACCTCCAGATCTTCATCGAGCCATTTGATGCCCCATATGAGAACTCCACTAGCTGCAGTTCCATGCCATCAACGTCTTGGACCTTTTGGTCTCCTGATCGAGGCACTCCAGCGCTAGATATCACCGATTGAATAAACCTCGGTGGAACTTCATCTTTGTTCCTCCAACACATCTCATAGTCCTTGGATGAGTAGCATGCGTCCCAGATCTGATCACGAACTTACAAGCACACCTAAATTCTAACTGGTTGATCAGATCCAGGGGCGAATATGACATACATGTTCTAGCGTAGTCTCCTGACCGTTAGATCTTTTTCGGAGCATATCAAAGCCATACACAGCGGTCACATGCGCCGCAAGCACTTGTTGGTATATTGCAATTTAGCCCTTTGCTTTCCTTTTATTTCGTTTTAGTTTAATAAATGTAAAAGTATTTTTGAACAATTACAGTAAGGACTTTATAGTTTTTTTATTTGCAATTTAGTCCAATCGAGATGAAGTCACGTGTGTCTTCACTTAATTTCTGGGATATTTACATTTTTGAACCAAAGTTTTTCATTTGTTATCTGAATCAGAAAAGATTTTTAGCATTCGCATTTATACCCCTATGAAACTGTGTCATGTGTACGCATGATTTCTCTGAAATAATTACACTTAGGCCCTTGGATTTCTATTGCTTGTTTATTTGGCCCAAGAACGTAAATAAATTGCATTTTGATCCTTTGTAAGCCCATATTTTTATTTTGTAATTTTTTTATTACAATAATTATTAAATTATCTCCAAAAATTCCATAAATATTCCTTGTAGCTCCTGCTATTATGTTTTTCATGTGACGATTATTGAGTGTTGATTTTCTTTTATTTTTTATAATTAAAATTTCAATAACAATCTAATAGTCCCTATTTTCCTTAAAAAATTCATAAAAACTTGAAAATTGCTTTAAAAATTTAAAAAATTGATTAGTTTTATTTTTGCATTTTGAATTTCTGTCCAATTTCATCTTATTTGTTGTTCTAAAACTCTAATAATTTACAAAACCCTAAAACACCATAAAAATTATATAAAATCTATGAAAAATAAAAAATTGTAATTTATGTTTCTGCTTGTAGATATTCAAATATACTTTTTGCAAAAATTGATTTCTAGGAGTTTAAAGTGGATTGATTTTTATAAAATACCAAAAACATCTAAAAATCTCTGAAAATTTTCAAAAATAGTAAAATTGTCAAAAAATTAAAACATTTTTTCTTGAATATTCTGGATATTTTTAATATATTTGAGAAATACAAAAAGAGTGTTATGTTTCTTTTACTTTATTTTTTATTTGTTATTTATTTGGAAAATTAAAAATATAAAAAATTGTAAAATTAAAAATCATAAAATTTTGAAAATCAGAAAAAATAATATATAACAAACTAAATTGTATAAAATTTAAAAAGATAAAAATTCAAACAACCAAGAGTAGTATGCCTTGATTGCTTCTTTCTTGTCTTTGATTTTTCATAGACTTGGTTGACCCTCATAATAACAGTTGCCTCCTTGTGTTCAACCCTGGTCGCTATACGAGGTTAATAAAAGTAGCTCACACTACTTGCTTTATTTGTTTGATTTGTTTTGTGGTTAAATAAGATTTCTCGATTTTCACCTAGTTGGCTTAGGTAACAACAACACATTAATTAACTCTTTAACCCAACTAGCTTACGTGTTATCAGAATGGTGTTGTTGCCGGGGTGGCAAGACTAGGGTAGTTAGGTAGTCTTTTCCTGTTATTCTTGGTCTTGTATATATTATGTTTTCTTGTTGTATTTTCTTCTTTAGTTCATTTGCTTTCATTTTTCATAACTACTTATGACATTCTTCTTGTTTCACCTTTGTTGCGAGGGCCCTCGGAGTGAAGGAGGCTATCTTAGGAGAGCTAACGCACCTGAGCGAGGCAAAGGCTGGCCGTTCTACACCGACTAGTAGGAGAGAGCAACCTAGGAGGAGCAGGAGACATTCTTCACTTTAGAATTCTTTTTCAGTCATTTTTGTTATTAATTTGTAACTACTATTGGCACTTGCCCTTTTTTTGTTTTCTAGGATTTAAGACGATGGACACTTAACCTTATTTGGGTTTTATTTTACCAAGTGCCGGTGCACTTGGGGGGCCTCATCAGATTTTGGTTTTCATCGGTTTTTTTATTTGTTTTTTAGTGTTTTTATGTTCTTGAGCCCCTAGACTTACGTTTTTATTTGGTTGAGCCAAGTAGTGATTAGATCCACATCCCTGATAAAATACATGTTCCTATATAATTCGATTGGACTTAGTCAAAATAAAGTGGTTCTTCCCATAATAGAAGCTTCTGTTTAGGACGATTCTTGCATTTACAAGCATATAGCTTAATTTTAATTTATGCCTGGATCATAGTACATGTAGACTGCTGGAGCAAGGTACGCCTTCTATCTCATGCATGCATTCATAGTTTTCTTGCACATCATCTTTTCTATCTTCCTCCCCCTATTTTCTTTGACTTAGGAATAAAAGGAAATTAGAAAAATAATTAGATGTGTTTTTATTCAAAAATACCAAAAAAAGTGATAACCTAATAAAATCAGGACTGCTAAACAAACTCAACCCTAAAACTAAACGTAAACGATTATCATCACTGTTTTGGTGAGAGTAACCCCCTCCTTGTTTGCAGGTACTCTCCAGACTGAGTGAGGCATGTACACTTAAGGAATATAGCCCAAAGCACTGGACTTGTGCCCTAAGAACTTAAACTTTGACTCTCGGGTCCTGTTATTGCTGCAAGTACTTGCCCCAGACGTTAGTAGAAGTATTCATGTGGATACGGATGTGGATTCCCTTAGAACGATTCCCTAGCTCTTACAAGGATAGTTTTGTGCATGAGGGATTCATCGACTTATTCATGGTCTACTCTAGGAGACTACACCCGTGAGCTTGTTAATATAACTACTTTATCACTAAACTCTAATATTGAAAAGATCAATGACCGAGATTTCACTGTCATCATTGTGTTGAGTTGGTGAACTTGGGGGTTTGTTTTTTCATCATCATTTTCCCATCCAGATCTATTCTTCACTTCTCCCTACATCACAATGATGGGCATGCGGTCTCTTAGGCTATCTTTGTTGGCACCGCTTCACATCGCACCTGCTCGTTCATATAGGAAGGTTCCAGAGAGCCAAGACCTGCTCTCAGAACCTGAGTATTCGACCTCCTTCTTCTTTGACCTTCCCAATACATTACTTGAGGACAACAACAACAGACACAGGAGATTGTTTTTGACATGGCGACACCTGAGGTCTGCTCTTTATCCTTTTCAGAGTCTTACGAGATGGCCCAAGAGCAGAGAGAGGATGAGAAGCCAGATATTCATGATGTATTTGATCAGGATACGATCAACTACACCCTCCTGGCATCCCTAGAGGAAATGTAGAGACAGATTAGGGAACATGGGTTGTTCATGATAGATGTGAGGCGGGAGTTGTCACAGATGCGAGATGGGAAAGCAGATGCCAGAGTTGAGAGGCCTGGTGGCAGAGGAGAGATACATGAGAACCGAGTAGAGGACAAATACAGATGCTAGGAGGAAGCCTATGATCCAAAAAGACCTTTGTGCACCATGAGGGAGTTGCACAACCTCGGTGCAACTCTCACCATAGGTGGATTCAACTTCCTACCATTCTGGGAGATTTTGAGCTCCGTCTACAAACGATTCAATTGTTTCCCAAGTTCCATGGGCACACACCAAGGATCTCCATCAACATCTCTAAGAGTTCGAGATGATCTGCAACACCATCCATAAAGATGGTGGACGAGGATACTATAAAGTTGATAGCCTTCCCCTTTTCCTTGGTTAACAGAGCAGCCTCCTGGTTGAAGCACTTGGAGAGGGTTGTTACTACTTGGGAAAAGTTAAGCATAGAGTACCTCCACAAGTACTATCCACTCGGTCGGACGAATTCAACAAGAGCGATGATCAGTAACTTCACCATGATCCCAAATGAGCAGTTCCATGGGGCTTGGGATAGGTTTAGAGAGATCATAGATAGGTGTCCACATCATGAAATCAATAAACCCAACTTGGTCCAGAGCTTCATTTGTGGGCTGACACCTGAGCTGCAGGGGCTTGTCAATGTCACTTGTGGAGGATCCTATTTTTCCAAGGATGAGGATCAGGTCTGGGCCATTTACGAGGAGATGGCTGAGAACTACACAGTGATGAACCGGACCCGTGTCTACACTCAGTGGAAGCCTCCCCCCCAGGCGTTGTCTCACCACAGAGTTGTAGGTATAGAGGCTACTCTATCTTCATTTTTTACAACAACAACACTAGTAGAGTCATCAGCTGCAGATATGGGCATAATTAGCTAGAAGTGGGACCACATGGAGATTATTGAATAGAAGACGTGCCAGGGACTGGAAAAGCTCAACAAGATTGATGAGCTGGCCTAAAATTTGAGTGACCTGAAGATGAAGATCATGTGCCTTCAAGATGCATAGATGGCTTCTTTGCCACAGTCTAGGTCACGTGCTGATCAGGGGAGCAAATCTTCACAGCCATCTGCTTTGTATAGACAGGTCCACTACATTCAGGCTGAACACGTTCAGCCACCCCAGCAGTACCAGTTGCCGCAACAACCTTCACCAGACATATAGATGGTGGTCTACCACAGTGATCGGCCCTTGGCATACCTTCCCACACCATTGCATGAGCATACAAAGCCATTGATGGAAGTCAAAGAGATTTGGTTATCCCAATACCAGCAGTAGCCCGGCATCCTTCGTGATCAGCCAAGCTTCTGATGGTCTACTGGAGGTGCTCAGTCCCAGCAGCAAACTCTAACACAATCAGGGCAGGCTACGTAGCAGACGCAACCCTAATATTCCCAGCATACCGATCCTTGACCCCAATAGGGTCAACAGTGGAGGCAGCAACAGTCTCACTCCCAGTTTCACCAGCCTCCCCCTCACTATTACGCACAACAACATGGCCAGCCTCAGCACTTTCAAAGAGGCAAGCCATCCGGTTTCCATACACCCTCGTTTGAGAATCCATCTTTAGAGGATATCGCCTGCATGATTGCAGAGCGATAGAACACTTTCAGGCGAGAGATGGATGACTTCAGGAAAGAGATGAGAGAGATCATCGAGGGCAAGGCTGCCAGAACTGCACAGATCGAGCAAAATCTGAACAATCTAAAGAGGAAATTTGAGCAGGTATAGTCTACAGAGTCTGATACTCTTAGTGAGGTACTTGATGATATGCACTATTTATTTGATGCTGATTTTGTGATGCTTAGGAGTGGTAGGAAGCCAGCAGGTGGTACCTCATCTAGGTGAAAACATGATTCCCAGTCAGGAGTGCCAAATGTGCTGGAGAGCGGTGTTGATGCCACTGAGGTTGATGGTGGTGCTGATGCCACCAAGATGGATGATCCAGACGGCGATGCTGATGTCATCCCTTCTCCAGATGCTACAGATGGTGGTATTGATGCCACTAGTATTCCATATGATGGGCCAGAGTACGGTAGTGATTCTGCTTCTTCAGATGTTGTCGGTGGTTGATGAATCTGTGATTCATCACTCTAAAAGTTGAAAATAGAGCTTTGTTCCCGAGTAATTAGCTGCATATTTCCACTTATAATGCATAATTAGCATTCATTTGTGCATAAATAATATCTGCATTTTAGCATTCATATTTGCATTAAATAAGAAGCCCAATTCATTTGTAAAAATCACCTATAAATCTCATATTTGTATATATTTTATACTAACTCCAAATCCAATAAAATCAACCCTATAGTGTATATATTAATAACACTAATTAAAGAAAAATATCAAAAAATATTAACTTGTAAAATTGACCAATAAAACTCGAGTCCAAGTTTGAAACTAGGATATTTAAAATGCACATATCTCTCTCATACAGTGTTCAATTTAGGTCTACTCACTTTTAAAGTAATATACATTCAAAGATCATCAAAATGAGACCAATTTCATTAAAATCGGAGATCGTATGCAAAACTTGGGTTTTGGGCCCCATTGTATACTATATGTATGTATATTTGTACCCTTGTCTTTTATTACTTTATTCGACCTTGTTTCCTTTTTTGGTCAACATGAAACTTGTAGATCTCATCGGATCTACAACTTTTATGTCTTAAGTTTTTCCAAATTCAGCCATTTTCTCCCTCTTATTTCACATTCTTCCTCAGCCAATCTGATTGGGCCACGTGGCGCCCTCTGGTTGCGCCACGTGGCTCATCTCTGCGCATGCCATGCGCTCCCTTCGCACTACCGTCCGATCATTCTTCTTCTCTCCAGATCGCATCCATTCAATCCCGCCCATTCTCTGCCCATCCGATCGAAGCCCAGATTCAATCTCCACCGCCCATTAGAGCTTAACGCTCCGCCCGCCACGCGTCACGCCCATAGCCGCCTGATCATCTTCTATGTCCACAGATCCTGGTCATTCATTTCTGCTGTGATTCCAGCCGTCCAATTCCACTCCCAGACCTAAACGTGGTCGTTTGCCAGCGATGCACCCACATCCCGCCACGTGGTGCGCCCACGTCACCCACCTCGTGCTCCATCTCCTTCCCCTTTCTATTTTCGTCACCATATCAGTCACCATCTCCAATCGTTGAGCGCCCAATGAAGACCACACATCCCTCATCCTCGCCATCCCCCACGCCTACCATGACCCCCTCTCCTTTGCTCCACAAACTCCACGAAGATCATGCCTCCCATCGCCTGGACCTCCACCTTCTTCCTTTAAATACTCCACCACCGGTCACCTTCACAGCCATCCGCCCTAGCACGAGGTACCCTAGAGCTCTCCTAAACCTATCTGTGATAGAGATTTGTACTAAGAGCGAGCGACGATGGTGGTCCACCTCCGACGAGATCCGCAGCGTAACTTCGCCGTGTAGCAGCTCCTATGACGAGCTGCTCGAGCTCGGGTTGCTACCGGCCCTTGAGCGACGACCAGAGTCTCCACCGCAAGCCTCAGATCCCAGGTAGCTTCGTCCATACCTCCTCTGATCTTCATCCTCTTTTCATCTCGATCTTCTCCCAATTTTCCTGCCATCCTCGATCGATTCCGCCATCCACCAACCATCCCCTGAGCTCCTCCTTGGAGCTCTCGTCTTCGCGACACCTTCAGCTCAACTTCATGACACGTCACACCATCTTCGACCATAGCTCGGCCGGTCACGATAGAAGATCACCACCGCCGCTCGTCACTTCGCCCCTCAGGCCTCACTGCACTCACCACACTCCCACGAGCACGAGAACTCAATTTTTGTTAGTCTCTAACCCTGCAGGAACATCTTTCATCATTGGTCGGACATCTCATCATAGCGACTTCGAGCTTTGTCGCCATCGGCCTACGAACCACCTCAGCAACTCCCAGACATCCCGGTCTCTCCACGAAGCTTTCGCCATCATTCCTAGCTATCCAGGAGCTTCTAGCGATCTTCACCGAGCACGAGGGAAGGCGGCAGAGCCAGGAGGGCTTCGTCGGAGCCCATGATCGTCGGAGCCCAGCCATGTCCGCCGCAGGAGGCGGCGGCCTGGAGGAGAAGACACACAATCACCGTTGGATCATCTTTATCTAATGGTCCTCGTCGCGATACGTCGCCATCGCTTGCTCTCCAGCCTCCGTTGGATCGTGAGGATCTAACGGCCCGCATCAAGCCACGTCTTCAGCTCTAGGATTCATCACCTCCGTTGGATAATCTTGATCTGATGGATCCACAGTGTGCCACGTCCTCCACTTCAGCAGTCGTTGGATCTATCTAGATCTAATGGCCCATCTGTCACCAAGTAGCCCCCCTCTGAGCCTCTTCCCCGACCCTTGGGCTCGGAGCACCCGAAGCAGATCCGAAGCAGGCCCGAGCCTCCAGAGCACCCAAGTTGACATCCGAGCCTCTGAAGCCTCCTGGGACTAGTACCTCATGTGTGGGCTAGGTAATTTGTACATAGGCCCCTATAGTTTCTAGAATTACATTTCAGTCCCTACCAGGCACGTCACATGAGGCATACGTGTTCTCATGGGCATTTTACATTCCTACCCCCAACATTGTAGGTATTTGCACTGTAGTCCTTGTACGCATGTTTTGATTTAATCAATTTTAATTTCTGTTTGCATTTTGATCCCTGTGTTTGCATGATCATTTAGGTATTCATTTAGCCATATTTTTAAATTCCAAAAATTGCATGTTGTAGGTAAACTTGTGCTTTATCTTTGTGAACACCTGTCATATTTTTGTGAGCATCAGGGAATTAAATATTATTATATTTGTCGAAATTGACATAATTTGCCCACTGTATGCTTTAAATTCATTATAAATTATTTATTGCTCCAAAAATCATCATAAAATCATAATAAATTTAGTTTAAGTTGATCTACACTGTGCCCAAAAATCAAACCATTTGCACGCATCATGAGGCCTGAATAAATTAATTAGTCTTTTGCTAAACTAATTTCTAATAGGTCAAATTTACATCATTTTTCAAGTCTATCAATTTTCCTGGATTCCTTTCGCATAGAACCATCTAGGATAATTTTTATATCTGAAAATAATGTACTTTGGTATTTATTAAAATTAATTTTGCAGAAATTCACCCTGCATTAATATTAAATTCTTATTTAATTCATTCAGAGTCTAAAAAATCCAAAAAATGCAGTAGCTTAGTCTCATCGCATATCATCTTCTGGCCAAGTTTCATTAATTTTGGACTTCATTTAACTATAAATTGTGATTTAACCTTAAAATTCGGCTTGAATTGCATTATCTTTTTCTTAATTGCATAAAAATTATAAAAACACCAAAAATATTCTCCTGAAAATCTGACATCGAAATTAACTCAAAATTTACCTAAGGAGAAAGCTGCCTCACTGAGTTTAACCTTGGGCTTTCCCAAGTAAAATAAAAAATTGCCGCTTGAGTTTAATTGAATATTAATCTAAGTGGTGTTTGACACAGTCTCCATTTACCCGACTACAACGAACGAAACATTTAATTCGATCATTAATCCGGTTGAATTAGGTAGGGTAGTCGAAGGCTCTTCATGTCGGTGGTACTGATGCCACCAAGAGTCCATTTAGATACACTCCAATTGTTTTTAATTTTATTCATGTAACTATGGATAATGTTTTTAGAAAAATAAAAAATGGAAAATTTTTGAAAAACAAAATTATGAATAAATGAAAGGTTTTTGTTTCTTCTCCTGGTCCATCTGATGTGATACATGATGATGCTTGTATGGATTCCAGCCATTTGTATGCTCAGAGACCTATTCCTATTTCAGACCCTCTAGTTCCTGATGAGGGTGCATCTATCCCCTTCGTTCAAGCACTTCTCTTAGGGAAGAGCCCAAAAATAGAAAATCCCAAAAAGAGAGCAGCTAGAGTTCAATGAGCATATGATAGATCGATTTCATATCTAGTCGACTCTCCAAGAGGCATTAGAGAACATCCCTCTCTTCCAAAAGAATCTTATAGAAAAGACCATAATACACAGGAGGAAGAGGCACATCCACAATGTAGAGATCCATGTGCTCACTCGTGCCACATGCTTCACCATCCAGAACCGATTGCTAGACAAGAGAGCAGATGCATGGGCCCCATATGTCAGATGCCACATTCACGAGCAGTGTTTCGATCGTACTCTATTAGACAACGCGTCTTCAATTAAACTTCTTCTAGCAACCTTACTTGACCGTTTCGAGTTTGTCCCTCTTAGATACAGTAGGACAATACTTAAGTTTGAAGATAGATCTATCAAGAGGTCGAAGGGGTTATTGAAGGACGTGGTCGTCACCGTACATGGCTTGAAATTCCCCATGAACTTCGTTGTGTTGGACTTGGAGATCCTGAATGTGTGACCGATACCCCGGTCATATTAGGCCGACCTTTCCTGGCGATAGTAAAAGCCGTGTCTGATCATGATAGCAGGAAGGTTTACTTTCACGTCAAGGGCGAGAATATATAAATAGAGACGATTGAGGAGATGAGAGCCAGAGATTCAACCAGCTCAGTGCAGACAACAGATTCAAAGCCATACATCCACCACAAGTGCGATTTTGTGATTACAAATGATGAGGCAATTTGGGCAGATGAGGATTCACGAGCTCTAGTCACATCTTCAAAGGTAGCAGAGTTACAGTTGACAACTGACGAGAGTTCGGAGAGCGCACTTTTGGAGTAGGATACCATAGAGGCCGGTGATATCGATTCGATTAGCGAGGTTGATTTCATTTCTTATCATTACGATCCCTCCGATTCATACACAGACTTTGAGTGGCAGGAGTTTGATGAGTACCTTCCATGTTTGATTTCTGTAATGCTGAAAGTTAGTATGGAGATAGAGAAATGCAGTTGATAGAGACACCAGTAGGGCCATCTTTGTTGAGTTCAAATGAGAAGCGAGTTCTTACTTACAGATCTTATAGCTTTCATACAAACATTTCAGAGGCTAGATTTACCGGCTCCCACATGCCCAGAATTGAAGCCCTTACCACAAATCATGCAGTATAGATTCCTTGTGAGCGAGTCAGATATGTTTCCAGTCATTATCTCAGCGGATTTTACTGATGACCAAGAATCTCTTCTAATGGAGGTTATTGAGAGGAACCATAAGACAGTCGGTTGGTCTATAGCAGATCTCCAGGGGATAAGTCTGGCCTTGTTCTCCCACCACATCTATATCGAGGATGACGCTAAGCCTTTGCATGAGTTCCAACGCAGGAAAAACCCGAATCTTCGAGAAGTGGTCATGAAGGAAATATCCAAGTGGTGGAGCATCGATTTTATCTACCCCATCTTCGACTCCAAGTGGGTTAGTTCATTACATGTGGTGCCCAAGAAGACGGGTGTCACTACAATTGTGAATGAGGATGGAGAGAATATTGCTACCCATGTACCCACTTCTTGGAGGGTCTGTGTGGACTACAAACGATTTAATCAGGCCACCAAGAAGGATCACTTCTCACTACCATTCATTGATCAGATTATTGAGATATTAGCTGGGAAGAGTCATTACTACTTTCTTGACGCGTACTCGAGGTATGATCATGTGGCCATTGTGCTTGAAGACCAGGATAAGATTTCATTCACATGTCCGTTTGGAACGTATCCCTGACTACATTCCAAAGGTGCATGCTTTCAATCTTTTCGGTCATGGTGGTTTAATGTTTAGAGGTCTTCATGGATGATTTTTTGGTCTACGGCGATGGGTTTGATGCTCATCTTTCTTGCCTAGATCGTGTGCTTTGGCGTTGCATTGAGGTCGGCCTTGTTCTATCTTGGGAGAAGAGTCATTTTTTATGACTCAAAGGACGGTCCTTGGTCGTATCATCTCCAATAGGGGCATGAAGGTCGATCCGGCCAAGGTGTATATCATCATGAAGCTCAATCCACCATCTAATATGAGGCAATTGTAGTCTTTTCTGGGCATGTCGGTTTCTACCGACGGTTCATTCAGGACTTTAATCGTATTGATCGACCGCTTACTGATCTTCTCACGAAATACACCGAGTTCCTTGTATATGATAAGTGTCTTTCATCATTTGAGACTCTCAAGAATATGGTTGTGCAGGCTCTTGTCATTCAGCCACCCAATTGGTCTCTCCCATTCGAGATCATGACGGATGCTTCTGATTTTGCCATAGGGGCTATGTTAGGATAGAGGAGGGATGGATTACCTTTTGTTATTCACTACTCTAGCTGTACTTTGGATGCCGCCTAGTGGAATTATACGGTTACAAAGAAGGATATGCTAGTGGCAGGCTTTGCTTTAGATAAGTTTAGATCTTACATTCTTGGATCTAGAGTGACTATTTACACTGATCACATCGTCATCTGATACTTAATGGCTAATATTGATGCTAAGGCATGATTTACTAGATGGATCCTTCTAATCCAGGAGTTTGATAATGAGATTAAGGATTAACATGGAGTCAAGAATGTGGTGGCGGATCATCTCTCCCGATTAGAGCATCTTGAGGATTTAGAGACAACTACAACTATTACTGAGACTTTCCCAAATGAGGAGATTCTTGATATCACCTCTCTCCCTTGGTATGCTGACATTGTGAACTATCTTATTGCTAAGAAAGTTTCACAAGGCTAGACCTAGCAACAACTTGAGACTTTCCCAATGAAAGCCAAGTCGTACCATTGGGAGGATCCCACCCTTTAGCACGAAGGAGGGGATAGTATCTGGCGTCAGTGTATGCCTCAGGAGGAGCACCATAGTGTCCTTACCTATTGCCACAAGCTTGAGGCATGATACATCATTCTGGGAGAAGGACAATGCAAAAGGTTCTCCAAACCAACCTTTCGTGGCCAACACTCTTCAAGTATTCAGATGAATTCGTGAAGAGGTGTACTGAATTTTAGAGGATGGGTAGTTGTGGTCATGGAAACATCATGTTGATGCAGCCTATTCACTTCTGTGTGATTTTTGATGCATGGGGCATCAATTTTGTGGGTTCATTCCCTAAGAGTCAGGGATTTGAGTACATTTTATTGGGCTTAGATTATGTGAGTCGTTGGGTTGAGGCCATCCCCGCCTGAGCCATTGATGCAAGGACTGTTTGCAAATTTTTGAAGAAGAATATCATGTCATGATTCAGGGTTTCTAAAGTTTTGATTTCTGATGGGGGACTCATTTTATCAATGACAAGGTAAGGGCCCTTGCGAACTAGTTCAAGATAGACCATATCCATACCATCCACAGACGAATGGTCTTGATGAGGTTTCGAATCAGGAGATCAAGACAATATTATAGAAGGTTGTCCACCTAGATTAAAAGGATTGGTCATAGATTTTGGACTCGGTCTTGTGGGCCTATAGGACATCCTTTAAGACTCCTTTGGGTACATTTCCATGTCTCGTTTATGGCAAGTCATACCACTTACCTGTGGAGATAAAACATAAGTCACAATGGGTACTCCCAGAGATATTATTGGATCCAGAGAGTGTAGGAGATCAGATGAGAGAAAAGTTGGCAGCCCTGGAGGAGCTTAGAGAGACAACCTTTTCGAGTAGCCTATAATGTAAGGACAAAGTGAAGATATGACATGATTCACACATCAGCCATAAGCAGTTTGAGCCGAATCAGAGAGTATGGCTATTTGATGCACAACTGAGATTATTTCTAGGGAAATTATAGAGCAAGTGGAAAGACCCTTATTTAGTCAGAAAGGTGCATGACAACGACAATAATGACATATCTGAGTTGTCTTTTGATTCCACCTTTTGTGTCAATGGTTAGCGCCTGAAGCCTTTTCTTGATCATAACCCATTGATCGTTGATGTTGCCCTGATTCATTTTGTATGAGATGAGTTATTTGATTCTCATCTTTTGCATCTCATAGATGAGTTACACTTTTCTCTGCCCGCCTTTTTGTACATCAGTAATTCTATTTTATTCTTTCATTCTTCCGTTTTTGTTTAACACCCTAGGTCTCGCTTAGGATTCTTTCTATACTTAGGATACGCTTTATCCTAAGTATAGGGGGTATTAAACTTGTGTTGTTCATATTTCTTTTTGTTATATAACCTCGATTTTGTTGCCTATACTTAAGGACATTCGACCTTAAGTATAGGGGAGATATTATCTATTTTTCCTTTCTTTGATTTTTCTCTCGATTGTCCCTCAACTGTTGATATTCTTTCTATACTTAGGTATCTTTTACCCTAAGTATAGGGGGACAAGTTGAGTCGTTGATTTCGTGCACATTCTCTTCTTCGGTTTACCCCTTTTGTACAGTATTCTATACTTAGGAACATTTGATCCTAAGTATATGGGGGATCACCGACTTCTATTCATTTTATGCCTTCATTCTTTGAGTTATTATAGTATAGGTTTCTTTTCACTTTTCTATACTTACCACGAGTTATGTCATCCTTTGTCTCTCTTTAACCACTATGAGGACATAGTTTGAGCTAAGTATATGGGGGAGATGTATGTATTGTATATATAGTTCAGCCATAACTCGTACTTTAGGGGTAATAATATGTCTATTATTTATAAAATTGGATAAAATGTTTTGAAAAATATTTGCAAAAAATGTGTACTATCTGTTGTAAACTCCTTTATAAAAATCTTTGTAGAAACCTTTGCAAAACTATTTCTATACAAATTTTGTAAAAATGTTTGCAAAAATGTTTTGTATGTAAAATGTTTTTAAATTATTTTTTATTAAAATTTTGTATATTGTACAAATGTTTGTAAAATGTTTGAAAATAAAATGTTTTCAAAAATGTTTTTGAAAAATTATTTGCAAATGAGTTGTAAAATGATTTGTAAAAGTTGTTTTGAAAAAGGTTTTTGAAAATGTTTTGAAAAATTTTGTAAAAAGGTTTGTAAAATTTTTATAAAATATTTTGTCATGTGAGAAATAAATTAGGGGTTATAAATTATTTGTATATAAGTATTGAAAAACCTTTGTAAATAAAACTGAAACTTATTTGTAAATTTTGTAAATTAAAATCTCTATATAAAATTCTTTTATAGGTTAAATCCTTCAGTAAATTTTTTGATAAAATCCACTTGTAAAAATTGTATGTAAAACTTGTAAATATAACCCTTGAAAAGATGTACATATTTCAGTAAATGTTTGTACATACTTTTTTGTCTTTTCCTTCTCATTATAAATACTAAAAAATTGAAAAAGATAAAATCCATAAAAAAATTGCAAAAATTCTTTGAAAAACTTTTCAAAAAGATTTTTTCTTTTCTTTTCTTTTCTTTTCAAATGTTTTGTAAATACCTAATGCATGTGCATTGACAAATCCATAAACACCCTAGTTAATCGGTGTGAATTATCATTTAATTTTTTGTTTCATTGTAGGCGGGAATTCAAAATCGGCAAGATATAATCACAATAAATCAATCAATTTTTAAGCGGTGTGGTTTTATGTTTATTTTAGTTGGGCAAGTCCCAAGGTCGAACTCAAGGAGGCAAAGGAACAACCTAGAAAATTGTCTATCAAAGTTCATGCATGGTTTTCGAGATGGTATTTTTTTGTATTTTTAATGCAATTTGGGATGCAAAAAAGCAAATTAGACCAATTTTAGGGACTAAAATGTAAAGATCAATAAACCGATGTTCGAAAAATATGAAACTTGGCCGAAATGTCAATTATGATGGAATAAATACATTATATTTTTTTTGGAATTTTTAGATGTAAGATAAATATTTTATGAATTTATGAATACAAACATAGTGGATTTCAATTATTAATAATAATAAATATTAAACCTATTTATTTTCAAGGGATAAAATTATCTAAGATCTATCACTAGGTGGTTGATCTCATAAATATCCTAAACCTTGAAAATCCTAGATTTAATACCTATAAAAATTAAAGATTGAAATATGCAAAATGATTTTTATTGGGCAAATCATACATGTAAATGGAAATCTTTTGGGGCACGATATTAAACACAATTAATCCTCGAATCTATGATTTTTTTGGCAATGTTCAGAGCGATGGTTAATTACTTATGAATTATGAGGCACAAGATGGAAAAAATATGCAATTTTCAATGAGAATATTAATTAATAATTAACCACAGATAACAAAAATATCACAAACATGCCATGATGTATATAAATAATTGAAGAACACAATACTATTTTTGAATAATAAAAATAGTATCATGTAGAGGTCTAATACAAAGGGGGAATACAAGGGTATAATTGCAGTTACAATAAAAATAAAACATGCAGTGAAGGGACTTAAGAATAATTACCTAATACCCGGGGGGTTATTCTGCAAAATTATCAGAAGGGCACATGTGTCACACGTGCCATTTGGATGGTGGGATCCGGTTGTGAATCAGTGGAAAGTCGGGGCGTGTGCACAATTTACCCAAGTGGTGCTGGACTTCGGCGTGAATACACGAGTCTTCAGGGGGTTCGATGCAAGTAACCCACCCACACATGCCTCTTACGTGGGCGGGGGGTATTCTCTGGTGACATTTCCTACCCACGTGCACGGCACACGGGAGGACCTCAGGCTGGCGACCCGACCGTTGAAGGAAGAGAAGGGTGAGACACGGCGGTGGGCACCTGTAGGGCTCCTTGAGGCAGAATCGGAGGAGCGACGGGAGTAACCTCCAGCTCCAGGTGGTGGCGTATGGCATGGTCGAGGGAGCGGTGGAGCGTTGGCATTGTCCACGAAGGATGAAGTGGATGCAGTAGTGCCCTATGAAGAAGATAGGCGGAGAAGGACGTTGGGGTTCGTATGTCGATGCGATCTCCGGTTGTTGAAGAGAGGAGTCGAAGTGAGGTGAAGATGGTGAACCACGGTGGTCGATGACGTGAGTGAGGTCTGATGGAGATGCAGAACGGTGAAAAGAGAAGAGGTGGCAGTGCTCATAGCGGAGGCGAACGAAGATGGGAGATGGAGGTGGATATAGTGGAGGGTGAAGTACTTGGGGGTATGGGGCTCAACGATGAGTGTCAGAGCTGAGCAGGCCTCAGCGGAGGCGCCACAACGAGGCGGTGTTCCTCGGATCATGCCACAGGAAAGGGGAGGACACACTCGGGCTGTCACCACCAGAGTTGGATTCCTCTGAGGTTGTTCGTCAACGGATGAAGTCTGAGGACGGGGCGACGGTGCTTTTTTTATAGGCGAAGAGAAGTAGGTCGGTGATGAAGGTTTACGAGATCGAGTGACAAAGGAGAGATTGCAAGCTTGATTGATACGATTGGAGGATTATTGAGGATGCGACGGTGGAGGAGATCATGGAAGAGGGTGGAGGTGCAATCCAAGGAGGAAAGGAGATTGGATTGAGTAGGTGATTTGAGATTGGGAAGATGGAGGGGATAATCGGTGATGGGTGAGAAGAGGAAGATCTGATTGGAAGGGGGATGAAGGGTGGCCGGTTGTATACGGGAAGATGGCTAGTGGCGACGATTTTAGCGGGGTTGGGAGGGGGAATCATGGACGGTGGTGCCACCCAAAGAGGAAAGGGGCAGAGGAACAGAGGAAGGGGACGTACGTGTAGTACGTATGCGTAGGAGGCATGTGTGATGTACGTGCGGAGATTTTTTAATTTTAGTTTTTTTTTTATAAAAACAAATTAATAAAAGCTCAAAAATAGGTGACACGTGGCAGCTCCAGGAGCTGCCACGTGTCAGCCCCAAAAAATTCGAAAAAATAAATACAAAGATAATTCATAGAGGAATAACAAACAAGCTCGGATCGAAAAATTTCTTCACAAAGTTGCTCATCTCGACGAGATCTACAACTTTCATGAAGAGACCAAAACTAAAATCGATCATTTGCACAAAGTGATATTTTGGGGTATCCCATGTACATAGAATACCTTGATTTTCAGGTTTTATAATTTTTTGTCATTTTTAAACCAGATAAAAATCCGTAAATATATAGTAAAATCAAAGATAAATATTTACACATTAATCTATTTTTTTGGATTTTTATTAAGTAAGAAAAAGAAGAAATAAAATGAAATGTGAAAAAGACAATTTTTGTACAGATAGTGAAGACTCGGACTCAGTTAGTTTCTTTGATTTTAAGCTCATTTTGGATTTGGATTTTTTTGCATTTTAATAAAACTTTTACAAAAGAATACAAATGCAAAAGAAATAAAATAAAATGAGTTAATTATGTACATAAAATAATAGGTCAAAAACCGTTAAAATATAAAATGTACAAAAGAGGCCCAAAACCCAACTTTCACATATGAGCTCCGATTCACTTGAACTTGACCTTGTTTTGAAGGTATTTGAATGTACATTAGTTCAAAAGTGAATAGGAACAAATCAGATACTTGACAAGGAAGATATCGAGGTTTTAGTCCGTAAATCCTAGAACTAGGGTTTGGGTTTTTGGTCCACTTATTTAAGTTAGTGATTTTTTGTAATTTTCATTTATTCTTGTTAGTAATATGTACGCAGTGGAGGTGGTTTCGTGTCAATTGGAGTTAGCATGAATTAGTTAAAAATCAAGGGATTTAGGCTATTTTACAGGTCATTTTGGCTGGGATTTTTGGCTTCTTATTTTGTGCAATAATGAGTGATAAAATGCAATTCTTATCAATACATGCATGAATGCTAATTACACATAATAAATATAGAAATGTCAATGAATTTTAGGGATTTGAGCTTAATTCATGACTTTTGGAATGATAAATTTGAGATGACGTGCCACAACACGATACTCTCTGTTACCATAAAATGACTTTTCTCCCATGAGAGTACCAAATTAACCTCCCTACATCTCATGAGGACTCGGTCAAAGTCCTCTAAACATGTATCAAATGAATCACAATGGACCGAGAAATCATCCATGAAGACTTCCAGGAAGTCGCCTACCATTTCGACAAATACGGCGATCATGCACCGTTGAAATGTGCTCGAAGCATTACAAAGCCCGAATGGCATGCGCTTGAATGTGTATGTACTAAAAGGAATGTAAATGTGGTCTTTTCCTGACCCTCAAGAGCGATGGCTACTTGATTGTAGCCTGAGTACCCATTAAGAAAATAGAAGAATGCTTTCCCTACAAGTCTCTCCAAGATTTGATCAATAAATGGCAGTGGAAAGTAATCTTTCTTGGTTGCAGCATTTAGGCGCTTGTAATTGACACAACCATGCCACGTTTAGGGTACTCGTGTCACGATCTCTACCCCCTCCGCGTTGGTGGCCATCTGGATTCCTGACTTCTTCGGGACAACATGAAGGGGAGCCACCAACTTGGAGTCAGAAATGGGGTATATAAACCCTGCCTTGCACCATTTCTCAATCTCTTTATTAACTACTTCCGAGAGATTAGGGTTTAATATTCTCTGGAATTCATGAGAAGGTCTTGTGATATCCTCAACATAAATTTAGTGTGAGCAGAGAGCGGGATTGATTCCCATGAGATCCGACACAGTCCAACCAATGGCCTTGCGATTCTGCTCAAGAAGTTCAAGCAATCTAGATTCTTGGTCTTCGGTTAATGATGAGCTAATGATCACATGCAATTTCTCCTTGAGTTGGATTCCTTTGAGGTTGTCAATTGACAGATGAAGTCTGAGGGAGGGGCAGTGGTGCTTTTTTTATAGGAGAAGAGAAGTAGGTCAACGATGGAAGGTTTGCGAGATCGAGTGACGAGGGAGAGATTGCGAGCTTGATACGATTAGAGGAAGACTGAGGATGCGATGGTGGAGGAGATCGCGGAAGAGGGTGGTGGCGCAACACAAGGAGGAAAGGGGGATTGGATTGAGTGGCGGCAGATTGAGATTGGGAAGATGGAGGGGACGATCGATGATGGGCGCGAAGAGGAAGATTTGATTGGAAGGGGATTGAAGGGTGTCCAACTGTAGATGGGAATATGGCCGGCGGCGGCAATTTCAATGGGTTTGGGATGGGGAATCGCAGACGGTCGCCGCCCAAGAGGAAAGGGGCGGAGGAATGGAGGAAGGAGACGCACGTGCAGTGCGCATGCGCAGGAGGCACCTGCAGGGCTTTTCTAAATTTTTTTATAAAAATGAATTTATAAAAATCTCAAAAATGGGCGACACGTGGCGGCTTTAGGAGCTGCCACATGTCAGCCTCAGAAAATTCGAAAAAATAAAGACAAAGATAATTCAAAAAGAAATAGCAAACGACCTCGGATCGAAAAATTTTCTTAACGAAAGTTGCTCATCTCGAAGAGAGTACAACTTTCATGAAGAGAACAAAACTAAAATCGATCATTTGCATAAAGTGATATTATTGGGGTATCCCATGTACATAGAATATATTGATTTTTGGGTTTTATATTTTTTCTCAATTTTAAACCAGATAAATATCTGGAAAAATATGATAAAATCAAATATAAATAATTACGCATTAATCTATTTTTTATTTATAGTAAGTAAGAAAAATAAAATAAAATGTGAAAAAGACAATTTTTGTATAGACAGTTAGTGAAGACTCGGACTCAGTTCGTTTCTTTGATTTTAAGCTCATTTTGGATTTAGATTTTTACGCATTTTAAAAAAACTTTTATCAAAGAAGACAAATGAAAAAGAAATAAAATAAAATGAGTTAATTATCTACATAAAATAATAGGTCAAAAACAACTAAAATACAAAATGTACAAAAGAGGCCCGAAACCCAACTTTCACATATGAGCTCCGATTCACTTGAACTTGTCTTGTTTTGAAGGTATTTGAATATACATTAGTTCAAAAGTGAGCAGGATCAAATCGAACACTTGATGGGGAAGATATCGAGGTTTTAGTTCGGAAATCCTAGAACTAGGGTTTGGTTTTTTGGTCCACTTATTTAATTTAGTGCTTTTTTTGTATTTTTCATTTATTCTTGTTAGTTATATGTACACAATGGCGGTGGTTTTGGGTCAATTGGAGTTAGCATGAATTAGTTAAAAATCAAGGGAGTTAGGCTATTTTACAGGTCATCTTGGCCAGGATTTTTGGCTTCTTATTTTGTGCAATAATGATAAAATGCAATTCTTATCAATACATGCACGAATGCTAATTATGCAGAATAAATGAAGAAATGCCAATGAATTTTAGGGATTTCAACTTAATGCATGAATTTTAGAGTGATGAATCTGAGATTCATCATGCAAATGCATTTTACAGAATCATTGTTGACGTTTAAACTTGTCCGGAATAAAATTGAAGAATGGAGCTTGGTTAGGACCATAATCCGCTTAATTTCATAGGAACAAGAGTTGAGATTTTTCAGGCCCTAGCAACTTAATTCTTTGAGTCAACAAGACTATGTTCACATGCCATTATGATTGGTCTAAGTAGAATATTTCACAGCACATGCATGATTCTACTAGACAGTGGCTTAACTTGGACAAGCACTCTACATGTAGCTCTTCATGGATGAGGTGGTGAGGGGGCAGGACCCTTTGGCTTAGGGTAGCATACCATTGTGTTACAACTAGTGGAAACACTCGTCCTCATCTAGGGAGGGAGGTCCATCTCAACCTGGTCTAGTAGCATTGAGGTCTAACGACATGAGCCGTGGGGTTGCGATAATACTTCAAAAGAGGGATAATCTACTGGCTCAAGAAGAAAAACTCCTTATGTACATGTTGCACATGTTGTATATATGTCAAAAAATGCAAAAAACTCCAAAAAAGAGGACACACCTCTTTGAAAATAAAATGCTTGCTGAAGTGTATTTAACTAAGTTATAAATATATAATTTATGTTTATAAAATAATATAATTTAAAATACAAAGTCGAAATAAAATATTGGATATAGGTAAATATACCTATAATTACACATGTAAAAAACTAACTTATAATAAAAGACTTCATAAAAATAAATAAAAATCATAATAAAATACTACGTAAAATAAGAAACATTTTTTATGTTTTAACCTAAAATTAATAAATTTGTTTACTATTTTTAATCCTATTAATAAGGGATTTAATTCTCTGATTTTCCTGATTGGTCCACGTGGACCAATCAGGGATTCGCTTTGTTAATTGCCGGTCAACTCCTCTTCCTAGGCTACCTACCCCCATCAGAATGAGAAGACCCCTGTCTTCTCCCCTTTCTACTATGTGCTCAATCACTCTTATCGATATGATTTTTCACGCAAACTAAACAACAATCTAACCTAATGCTTGCTTAATCCTTAAATCCCTTGTACATATCCCTAATCATTCTACAATTGCTTGTCAATAAGCCTCCTCCTCCATGTTTATAAATAAAACTTGCTCGCTTCCTTTCTCGGTTGGTTCCCTCTCCACCTGTTCTTAGCCCCCCCCCCCCCCCTCGGAGCACCCTCGTGGAGACACTACTCATGACAGGAGGAGCTCTCCATGATCCATAGTGAGGAGGAGTGGAGTAGAAGGCGGATCCCATCCACCGTCGGAGCTCCGCTCCATGCGGTTCATCTCTTTGGCCTCCGGCCAGGTCGAGGTATTTTTCTTTTATTTATAGGTATGTTTCAATCTTAATTTCCTTTCCCAGTCTTTATTTCTTGTTCTGACCAGTAGGAGTGGCTTAAACATTAGGATTTAGGTTCGCCGGACCTCTTGAGCTCCATCCCCTGTCCTGTAGTGTCCCCCCTTGTTTCAACCTCCACCGACCATCCCATTATCTTACCCTATCGTTTCTCCATCTTTCACATCACTTCACCCACCCAGATCGTCACCAGATATGGTCTTCGAGGTCCTCTCATCCGATAGTCATCAGACCTCACATTCCACCTCTATTTCCACCTCGAAACCTGCCAATAATAGCCTAGCTCGCGTCACCAGAGCCTTGACGTTCTTCCCTTGCAGGTACAACAACTAGAAGACCTCATTTGAGGGGTGTTTTTCTAAAGAACATCACCTCCATGTACCATAGCTCCAGGGCTCGATCAGTGAGACCTGAATTCTTTTGAGGGAATTAGCACGTGTGGGACGACAACAAGAGTGTTAGGAGCCCCTTGGCGGTGTTGTAGGTGGCTGGAGATGTGAACTACATCATATTTAAGCTCGTCAATGGCGAGTTCATCTTAAGTTCTTACAGCTTCATCCCACGTCGTTCGATCAAGAACAGAGTCCAAGATTGAGCAGCTGATGTCTTATCCAAGCAAGGCTTCACCGTTAGAGCTCATCTAAGATCTAACTCAGACGTCGAAGACAAAGCGGCACTGTGCAACGAAAAGATGACACGTGTCCAAGTGGAAGATCATGAGCCATCCGATCATGCTTTTTGGGAGGTAATTTCATATATAACCCTGCTTTTCGTTTTATTATCATCTAGCCCTGCAACTATTTAAATTAATTTAATATTTTGTATAAAAGTTTCAAGGAGAACCCTACACTATCTGCATATTATATTTAGGTCCTTATCGGCTCGGCTCATGTGGCCCCCCATGTGAGCTGGGTATTTGCATATATTCCCATATGGGTTTTTGTAATTAGAGTTTAATATTTAAAGTAACACTTTTGGGAAATTTGCTTGCTAGTCCTACCTTTTATTTTAATTTCAAATATACCCTTGTAAGCTGCTTGTAATTTTATTTTTGCATTTCTTTTTTACTTTAAATAGCACCTTTGTTTTAAAACTTCTAAAAAATAGAAGTTGATGCATGACTGCCATTGATTAACTCTACAATTTTTATTTCCCATTTTGCATGCACTTAATATTTATTAAGCATCATTTAGAGCTCCTTTATTCCCTGTTTGACTTAAAAATACAAAGAATTATAGAACTTATTCTAAAAATTCCAAAAAAATAATATTTGTTTATTATTATTTTGTACCACCAATGAAAATCCCTAAAAATAGAAAAAGAACATCGTTAAAAATTTAAACATTCCAATATCCTTATAAAAATTATAAAAACTCTCAAAAAACTCCAAAAATATTAGTTTCTGCTTTATATTTTTATCTATAAATATTATTAAGTATTAAAATTGATTTTGAGAAATTTTGACTTTATTTACTATTTTTAAATATCAAAATAGTTTGGCCTATTCTACAAGTCCCTGATTTTCTATATTTTGGGCATTAAAAAGACCTAAAAATTAAAAAAATCCTAAAAATCACAAAAACATTAGAAAAATATACAAATATTTTATTATGTAATTTTTAACTATATTTAGCTATATTTACAATTGAAATATCATATATTGTATTATATACCTATATATAGCCATATATAATCAATATTACTATTACTTATTATAAATACCTAATAAATATTCGAAATCCTTTAAGCAAAGGACCATTCTTTAGGTATTTTTCTGATTATGTATATATATTATATACTCCTTATATTATACATATTACATTTATATATAGTTATAGATCTACTTATATTATATACTAAAGAGATACTAACAATTATTAAAAAAATAAAAAATATATAGGTGAAAAATATATTTATAAAAAAATAGTTAAAAATAAAAACCCCAAAAAAATTAATTAATTAATTAAGTGAATACTACATAAATACATATATTATTTATTCACTATTTATTTATAAATATATCTGTGCTACACCAACTTGTCTCCATGTGTTTTACACCCAAACTACTTGTCCACTATACACATTTATTTTTGGGTTATAATAAATTTTGATCCACATCTCTTGCTTTTATTGCTTTATTTTCATATTGTGGTTTGATTGTTGAAATACTTCGACTTTTTTGAGAGGTTGCCTCAACGACAGTGTTGTCGCCTTGTGAGAATTTATGACCCTTGTAATGTTCAAGTTTAAATGGCTGATATCAAGATATTCAATATCCCGAATCATGAAATGATAATCTCTCTTAGAAACTGGCATACAATGTGGCTATCAACAGCTCGGACAGGGATATTATTGACCCAATGACTAATGTAATCAAGGGCAAGAAGGATATATTCAAATCCCTAACTGTTAGGAAAGGGCCCCATGAAATAAATGCCCCATGCATCGAACACATATGAAATCTGAGTGAACTTCATGGACATAGAGTCTCTAGCGGTGAGGGTGCCTCCCATTTTCTGAAAGTCAGTGCAACATTTGACATATGTTGCTACATCATTAAATAATGTATGCCACCAGAGGCCACATTGTAGTATTTTTGCCATCGTTCGGTCTCCAGAATGGTGTCCACCATATTCGGGTGAATGGTAGTGCTAGAGGACACTTGTGTACTCCTCTTGAGGGATATACCGAGGCCATATGCAATTTTCTCCTTCTCTGAATAAGTAAGGATCTTTCCATTGGTAGAAATGGATATTGGGCAAGAACTTTTCCTTTTCGATCTTTGTCCAATCTTGTGGAACCACACCAGACGTGAGGTAATTCACAACATCGACGTACCAGGGGAGATTTGCCACACTGAGTATGAATTCATCAGGGAATGTTTTGGTGATCAGTGTACTGCTCAAGTGAGTAGCTTGGCATTCAATTCTGGATAAATGGCCTGCTACAATGTTTTGAACTCTAGGTTTGTTTCAAATCTCCAAATCGAATTCCTAGAGGAGAAGGATCCATATGAGTAGGCATGACTTGGCATCATCCTTCTGTTGTACGTAGTGGATAGTAGAGTGTTCAATATAAACAATCACTTTAGATCCTTGCAAATCTGAACTTCTTTAGAGCAAAGACTACAACCAGCAATTCTTTCTCTAAAACAATATAATTTATATGTGCTTTATCTAATGTTTTACTGACATAGTGAGTGGCATAGGCTAGTGTCTCTTCTTGGTCTTAGAACTACCCCAACTGCAAAGTCTGATGAGCCCATCATGATCTCAAAAGATAGAGACCAATCTGGCAGCTATAGGATTGGAGCTTGAGTGACTAGATCTTTCAACTGATTGAATGAATGGAGAACCTATTCATAAACATGGAACTCGATCTCGTTGCATAGTATCTCTGTGAGAGGTTGGGCAATTTGGCTCCTTGATGAATCATCTGTAAAAACCTACGTGCCAAAGGAATGACCTCACATTCTTGGCATTCTAAGGTGGTTCAAGATTGGCAATAACAACCACCTTTGTATGGTCGACTTTCATGCCATGTTTGAAATGACATGACCTAGCACAATACCTTCGGTGACCATGAAGTGGCTCGATTTCCCAAGACAACACAAGGTTCACTTCACGATATTATTTGAAGCACTTGATCTAAGTGCTCAAGACAAGAATCAGAGCTGTCATCAAATACTGAGAACTCATCCATAAACACCTCGAAAAAACTGCTAACCATATCGATAAAAACTACAAGCATGCATCTCTGGAATGTGGCAGGGGTATTGAACAAACCAAAGGGAAATCTATAAAAAGCATAGGTGCTGAGCGGACAAGTGAATGTAGTCTTATCTTGGTCTTCTGAGGTGACTGCCATTTAGTTATACCCGGAGTACCCATTAAGAAAGTAGAAGAACTCCTTGCCAGCCAACCTTTCTGACACTTGATCAATGAATGGTAAAGGGAAGTAGTCCTTCTACATTACAGCATTCACGTAGCGGTAATCAACACAACACGCCACGGTGTTGGCACTCGAGTTGAAATCTCCTCTCCTTTATCATTGGTTACCATAGTGACGCTTTATTTCTTCAGAACTGCATGCAAGGGACTCACTCATTTGGAATCGGAGATGGAAAAAATGAAGCCTGCCTCACACTACTTTATGATTTCTTTCATGACCACATCCTGAAGATTGGGGTTCAGTCTTCCTTGAAATTCACGGGATGGTTCGCATTATCCTCCAGATAGATATGGTGTGAGCACAAGGTTGGATTAATCCCACAGAGGTATGAGATTTTCCAACCAAGCGCCTTGCAGTTTTTCTCTAGAACCTCGAGTAACCGAGATTCCTGATCTAGAGTCAGACAGCTGCTGATAATGATTAGATGTACTGCACCCGCAGGTAAAACATACTTGAGGCCTGTCGCAAGCTGCTTTAATTCTATTTCTCAGTGAACTTGCTTCTCAGACACTTTGGAAATTGTGCTTGTAGGTATATCATCTACCAAGATTCTGGAGGTGCTGCTCACCTCGTTCACTTGTATCTCAAAAAATAATGTGCTGAACATATCTGCAATGAAATATTCTTATTCGGACTGACTTGAATTTTCTGAATCAAGCAGGTTAATCAATGAGTTGGAATCTGTCTCCCAGTTGACATCAGAGCGTACATCGACTGTGCTTTCGAGATCCCCCTCTGGAGAGAGGAGACTGATTCCAACTATAATGAAATATCCCATTAGAGCGTACATCGACTGTGCTGAACATATTTTCAAGTTTTAAAATATATTTATAGTACTTATAATAATTAATAATAATATAAACTATATATTATAATATATAGTTTCTTGATATATTATACCAATGAATGGCAAAAGGAAGTGGTCCTTCTTCATTGTAGCATTCAGGCAGCGGTAATCAATACAAACATGTCATGATGTTGGCACTCGAGTAGAAATCTCCTCTCCTTTATCATTGATTACCACGGTGATCCCCGATTTCTTCAGAACTACATGCAAGGGACTCATGATTGGAAAAATGAAGCCTGCCTCACACCACTTCGTAATTTCTTTTGTGACCGCGTCTCGATGATCGGGGTTCATCCTTCTTTGAATTCTCGTGATGGTTTGCCCTCCATATAGAGTGTGACCACAAGTCTGGATTAATCCCGTGGAAGTCTGAGACTTTCCAACCAAGTGCCTTACAGCTTTTCTCTAGAACCTCGAGCAACCAAGATTCCTGATCTCGAGTCAAACAACTGCTAATAATGATTGGATGTACTGCACCCGCAAGGAAAGCATACTTGAGGCCTGTCGGAAGCTGCTTTAATTCTTTTTCTCATTGAACTTGCTTCTCAGACACTTTGGAAATTATGCTGGTAGGTAGATGATCTGTCAAGATTCTGGAGGTGCTTCTCACCTCGGTCACTTGTGGCTTAGAAAAGAATGTGCCAAACATATCTGCAATGAAATATTCTTCTTCGATCTGACTTGAATTTTATGAATCAAGCAGACTAATCAATGAGTTGGAATCTATCTCCCAATTGACATCAGAGCATACATCGATTGTACTTTCCAAATCCCCCTCGGAAGAGAGGAGTTTATGTGTGCATGTATCATCCAAGGATAGTGTTGGGTCTTTAATTTAATCAAGAAGGTCATAGTCTACTATAGGCAGTTTTGTTGAGCCTTCATCAGGTACAACTTTTGGCTCATTGATAATATATACAGTGACTTTGTCGCTGCACGAGGGGAACGTGATCTTTCCAGACCCATAATTGATTACCGCCTCGACTATTCAAAGGAACATAGGACCACGGATAATGGGTGTTTGGAGTAATAGTGTAGGTGAATCCATGTCCAAGACAACAAAGCCCACTGGGAATCGCATATCCCGCACGGTTATGATGACATCCTCCAGCAAACCTCTGGGCCACTTAATGGATCGATCAACGAACTAAAGGATCATGTGTATGGGTTTTAGCAGGCCCGGCTCAAATTCTTTAAGTAATGATGAGGGCATGAGGTTGATTGAAGAGCCTCTATTAAGAAGAGTTTGCTCAAAAACCTGATACAAAATCATGCATCTGATCAAAGGGAATCCTTTTTCTAACTTCTTCTAAGGGAGATCACTAATGGAATTGATAGTAGCCCTAGCTAAGATGTGCTTTTCGGCTCTATGGCATCGGTTTCTATAGAGTTGATGCTTTGTTGTACATGCCTCTTGCAATCCTTTCTTAATGGTTGGCATGTATTCCATGGCTTTTACTAAGTGCTTTTTCAAAACCGAATTCCGAATAATTTCTGCAACTGCTGGATTAAACAACATGCTTTTTATTTTTTTTATTTTTTTGGATTTTTCCATAGCATCAAGAAATGACATATTTACATAACTAAAATCATAAGCATTGTTCTTATTTACATTGAAATCAGCATTCACAAATGACTTGTTAGAAGCGGGCAAGCATTCATCCAAAAAATTAGGTGGTATGGGAATAAAAGCAGGAAATTCGGCATCATCGATAGGCACATGATGGCCGCAAGTGATGGTATCTCCTTGGTTGTCTCGGCCCTGCCTTGGCTATTATTCTATTTTTGGTCCTTTTCATTTCATTGATTTTTTTGTTCTTTCGGTTGATGGCTACTTGATCGACTGATGTAGAATATGACGATTCACTAGAGATGTTATATTCTCCTCCATGGCTACTACAGAAGGTTGCAGAGTCCTATCGTTCCTGAGAGCCAAAGTAGGGTTATGGTTATCTGACTCAGTGGGATCGGATGAGACTTCACAATCTAGATGCTCTTTGCATTTAAAATTATTGGGGTTTGCCTCAACCTGTGTAGGAATAGGAGTTTAAGTCGTAGTTACGTAATCAAGTTTCTGGCTCATCCCTGCTAAGTTTTTCACTAGCAGAGCCAAACAGTCTAGAGCGACATTCATAGGAGGTGCCCTTGATGGTTTAGCATGTGATACATGCTGAGATTGATAATGCTAAGGTTGTTGGTGGTTCTGATAGTGAGGAGGAGGGAATTGCTAGTGCTGAGCAGCCGCATAGGAGTTATACGGTTGGGACTGTCGGTACTGTTGTTGCTAATATGATTGATTCTATTTCCAGATGGTTGGATATTTTGGAGACTGGTAGTTCTGAGACTCTTGATGGTGCTAGACAAATCTAGCACCCTGAGGTTGGTGGTACGACCTAATGGCAGATAACTGGCCCTGCAGTTATCCATTAGGATAGGCTAGCTGTGCATCATTATTCCAAAAGTAGTTGACTTCTTAGATCAGGGGTGGTGGTGGAGAGAATGGATCATAAGAGGGATGGTGCTCGGGCTGGTATACTACCAACTGCTAATGCGGTTGGGCTTGCTCGGGCGCCTGCATGTAGTATACGTGATGAACTACCGATTGTTGTTGGCTGGGTTAAGCTAATGTTGCACTGGTGGTTCTTCCTTCTTTTCAATGGGAGTATCTAATTTCGGAGTCACCGACTCACAAACATTGATAGTACTCACTAACAAATCCAGCTGCTTGGTGATCTCAGCCAACATGTCCAGATGCTACGTTCTTTGTTTGATCACGACAAGCATCTCTAGGTCTTGTGATCATTTCTTGATAATGTCTACTTTGGACAGATGGCCCCCAATGATACTAAGGATGGAGCTTTCATCTCTGTCATTTTTGTGAGATGTCACCATATGAACTAGCTTGTGGAGGACCAAAGGTTGCCTTTGATATGCTTGGTAGGGCAAAAGAGTGGCCTCTCCTTCAACAATCTCCTCAAATATCTTCCAGACTACACCTTCCTCTTTGTTAAAATGAGATCTGCCACATGCGACATCGACATGCCTCTTACTCTCAATAGTTAGGCCCCCAAAGACGTGCTGGACCAAGCTCCTCTTCGGTATATTGTGGTGGGAATTTTTCTCTTCTAAATCTGTGAAACTCTCCCACGCTTCATGGATGGATTCGTGGCAGTCTAGGAGAAGTTGCTGATTTTGGCTCACATCTGGGTGAGACGACCGAGAGGGTAAAACTTGTAAAGGAATGCAGACTTCAATTCCTCCCAAGTCATCATGACCTTCCCCAAATGGTTCACCCTATACAGGGACTTCTCTTGCAGCCCAAAGGGAAATGCAGATATCTTGACTACACCCAATGAAATGATGGGGTAGTGATTTTTGCGGTAAATGCAAGAGAATTATTGCAGATGGATGAGGTTCCTCATTTGTGTCTCTCTGGAATGAGGGCATAAGAGCAAGAAATTGCAGCTTGAGATCGAAATGTCCACGGACTAGAAGGATCTGTATCCACTCTGCCATCTGGCCAACACCGAGGTTGTAGGTTTCTTTGATAGTAGGCTTGGACCTCTCTCCACATGGCTCATCTGCGGGCCCTCCATAGGGTCCATCTTCCAGTTCGTCTTCCCATCCTCCTCTTCTGTCTTCTCTCTCCCTCCTTAGGTCATTCAACATTTCTTAGATGGCGACCTGGGCAAGGGTCTGATCAGTCAGCTGTTGTTGGATGACTTAAATAGAAGCAAGCAGTAGTGCATTGACTATGTTCTGATCCCACTATCCCAGATCTGATGGTGGCTACGATCCCTTTCCCTTTCCTTGAGGAGCCATCTCTATCTCAGACTCAGAAGATGTAATCTAAACAAGGTTCGTGTTGCCTTTTGATTTGCATCATGAAATGCACCCTGATCAATCTTTCAATTAAAGGCACCAGGAATGGAGATGAGTTTGGAATTAAGGTCAATTCAAGATGAATGTGGATGAAGTATATAATATTTGACTGAAATCGTCATCCATCCACATCGGGTGGTGGGCAGAACAAGAGTGATCCCATATTATTGAAATAGGGTGGGAGTTTGGAGAGAGGTTCACGGAGTCCGAATCGTGATCTCAAGAATCGCCTCTAATTATTAGAGAGGTCGATCACATGGAATCGATGTGGGTGTTGGTGGATTCCCGACTAAGCTATCCATGGGTCGCTATCTCGAGGTCAAAGAGAAGATGGAGTAATGGATGAATGATACATAGGTCAAAAAGAAATAAAAAGAGTGCAAAATAGTAGAATGACTTAGAGTGAGTGGGGGTCAAATCAGAATGAAAGAAGGAAAATTGAATGCCAAAATATTGCATAAATGTGTGAGACTTGATCTTGGACCTTAATCTAAATTAAACAAACACCATATAAGTTTCGGTTCACCAACTTAACACAAGTGAAGCTGTAAGAGTTTAACTATTTTCATCTTTTCAATTTTATTTTGGTCTGCAGGCATATCTTATAACAAGTCCTTACGAGCGCTATCCCTATAGGAGTGTGTGTACTGCTGGGAAAATACCTCATAC
This sequence comes from Ottelia alismoides, assembly GCA_037367405.1. Classification (NCBI taxonomy): domain Eukaryota; kingdom Viridiplantae; phylum Streptophyta; class Magnoliopsida; order Alismatales; family Hydrocharitaceae; genus Ottelia; species Ottelia alismoides. The sequence continues at coordinate 473,351 of JAZKJV010011089.1, forward strand.
TTCTTCCACCTCCTTTGTAACATGTGATCTGCGTACTTGGAAGTCCTTGATCTCGTTCCTGGGGGGCTACTCAACCAAAGAATAGAAAAAGGATGCCAATAGGCGAAACCACTACTTCCCTCGCAAGCGAGGTACTCTTACGCAAACCAATGAGATAGACACACCCGTGAGGGCATGACCTAAGCTCAGTACTTCAGACCAAGATAGTATTCCACACAAGGCGAGAACACCATCGTCAACAAGGTCCTACTCGGTCACATATGATAGAAGCGCCAATACTTCACCATCCCAAGTGATAATCAAGGTACCCGAGATCGTGTTTTAGGCTCTAGTCCTTAGGGTCACACCTCACTTAGTCTGAACGGGTACCTGAAACAATGAGGGTTTTATGAACCCAAAACAATGATGTCCAGTACAAATTTTAATTAAGGTCAAAGTTTTATTAGCAGTCCCCTTATTTTAATGTTTGGGTTTTGAATTTTTTTAGTATTTTTCAAAGAAATCCGCCTAACATTTTTTTATATTTTCTTTTAAATCTTAGGGGAGAAAAAATAGAGGGAGGGAACAGAAAAGTAATGCAAGTAGAGATGAGGATGGAAATATCACCCTAGCCTCAAATGATGCATGCAAAGTAAGAAGACTCATAGTTCTTCCCAGTGCTCTCTACGCAATATGCAAAACATGAATTTTAAATATCCACACTACATGGGCGGTATGCAAAGAGAGAAAGCATCCTAAATACGAATTGCTATTATCGGGAAGAACCAAATGCTAACTACTCAAAAACGGATCCTAGTTCGATCTTGGGGACTCCTCGATGCCTTATACAATGGATCCTATAAGTGTTGTATGGAGTCCCTCACGTCACGTGATTCCAAATTCAAGTAATTTGCAATTAATTTTAGACTAAGTCCAAATATATATATATCACTATATGCACATGCTTCTATTAGGTGTGTGGACCTAGCTACCAAGTCAAGCAATCATAGATCTAGGGACTCAATCACATAAAATAAAGAAAAAGAAGGCGGAAAGCTTAAAACACAGAAAATAAAATAAAAGAAAAGAGACAAAATATGAGAAACAACAATGAGGCCCCTAGGTTAACAGACACCTAGGCAATGTACCTCATTAGTTGTAGCAGTGTCCAAGTCCAAATTATTACAAATTATATAACAAAAATAAAATATAAAACTCTCCTCACAAAATAAAACAACAATAATTAAGTATTCTATTGTTCTCTTTCCTTCTCTACCTCTCTCTTGCTCTCTCCTAGTTGATTCACAAGAAAAAGAGTCAACCTCTTTGTAACTCGGGCGCAACAACCTCCTAAGAATCGACCTTTACCACGTGGTCCCTCGCAAGAAAGTCAAACAGAGACAAATGGGTCAAAACAGATAAACAATTATCAAGAATAAATAAGATGAAAATGAGAGGGAAATTAATGTGCACCGTAATATATACAATGATACACCATCTGTTGATGCCCAGAAACAACTAAATTTGACCAACCTCAGGAGAGATATCCCCATGTACTGTCTTGTGGTCCATACAAGGTGTGACCATGAAATCAATGTGATGATAGCCTAAGAACCTGCCTGGTTGAATCAACAGTCAACCCACACAATAATATGAAGCTATGAAAAGTAGGTGTGAATCAAAATTTCTTATAATCCCTACAAAATAAGTGTGTATAGTGAACAAGAAGGTAGGGTGTCGAACCACAGAGAACACGAGACGTAGCAGGAACTATTTGAATGAACAAATAATGTAAGTGTATAGAAGTATGCATAGTAAGCACTCAAGGTTTTTGTAGGTTTTTAATTAAATAAAATAAAATTTTAAGTATTATTTATATATTGTATTTTTATTTTCCTTTTAATTTAATAATATATAAATAAAAATATGTATAAATATGTATATATGTGGATATAAGATATATATATATATACTATAAGTAATATGTAATAGAATATATATATATATATACAAAAATAAAAAAATGTCCAAAGGAACAGTCCTTTTTAATTTTTTTAAAGGTTTTAATAAATATATATTATTTATAATAATTAATAATTATATAGTATATATTATAATATATATATTTAGACTATATAGGTTATACTATTTATTAAATATAGATAAAATAGTCAAAAAAGGCCCAAATAAAATCTTTTTATATTTTTCAAATATTTTTCTATTTCTATATTTTTTAGGGAATTTTTTCAATTTTTTGTATTTTTAAAATCATAACTAAGGAAAACATGATCTTTTAAATAAACTGAATTGATTTGAGACTTAAAAATAGGAAATGTGTTCAAAATTTCTCAAAATCAATTTTGATATATAATAATAAATAAATATAAAAATATAGGACAAAAACAAAAATTTTGGAATGTTTAGAATATTTTATAATTTTTTAGGGTTAGCAAGGGTTTGCTAATTTTTGGGTTTTCTTTTGAGTTTTTTTGTGATTTTTTTCATGGACTTAAAATATAGCATAATATACATCATAGAATTTTCTTATAATTTTTAGAGATGTTCTGGTATTTTCTGGTATTTTTGTATTTAGATAAGAAATAAATAGCCACTGTTTGATTTTCAATAAATAGTAAATGCATAAAATGGAAAATAAAAATCATGATGTGAAAGATCATAATTTTAGGAATATACACATTTTTTCCCAAAATTAAAATCAAATTAGGGCTATTTTTAATAAAAAGAAACACAAAAATAAAAAATGTAGCAGTGGTAAGTACCTATTTGCAATTGAAACTAAGTACCTATTAGCAATTGGAACTAAGTTTAAATGCATTTACAAACCTTGTAGAGAACTAGGATGGCACATTTGCAAAATCTCCACAAATATAAATACATATCACGTTGGTAGGGGCATAAATGCAAAAAAACTCAAAATCCAGATCCAAACATGCAATTTTCATCAAAATATTTACACTTGTTTCATAGTTTATTGGACTAAATATTAACAAGAACCTAGAGGGGTATACATGCAAAAAGACTAGGAACCTCACCTGGTGGATCATGTGAGGTGACCTAGTAAGTATTAAAATGTAATATACAAGAAGTTCAGGTCTATTATGCAATTTATCCACATCTTTATACACTAGGACTCATATTTACAGGACTAAATTAGAAAAAATATAAGGAGGAGGGGAGTGTGTGAAATTACGCAAGGTTGCACGCCATCCAATAGTCCGCGATGATCTACTATCGTGCATCCAACGATGTTGGGCACGCTTTTTTTCGATTTAAATCCACAATCCATATTATATTCAGGTCGAATGCTTCATCCAAAAGCTTTGGAAGCATCTACAAGAACAGAGACACTTCCCTATTCCTCCTTTGATCGACGAGAACTCCATGCTCCGACCAAGTTCATCATGTTTGATCAGTCCAAGACCTTCCTGGGGCCCAGTCACGTCTGCAAGAGGCGTCAAGAGGGTCCATGTCCCAACGATAGGGACCTAGAAGGGTCTTCTTCTTCGCGTATATAGAGCTTCTGTTCCAGCCTCGATTCGACGCCCAGGTACTTCCTAGGACATGCACGAAAGGATTCGGGGGATCGAGGGGAGCGTCCTCAACCTGATCTAAAGCGCACAATGTGGCGAAGTGGTGAAGGTGCTCCGATTGGCGGAGGAGGAGCACCGATCGAGCCCGATTCTTACATAATCAAGAGGGAGTATGGGTCGGGAGATGGAGCATGCATAGGGGAATGAGATGGTGGTCAGAACATGTCAGAATCACTATAATTTCGACATGTATCCCAAGCTCCAGGTCAACAAAGATCTTGGAAATTATGCTAATCAACTGGTGGAATAATAAAACTAACGCTAGACCTAAACTAAGGAATGAAAATGCAAGATAAAAATCAAAGGAAATTAGCTTATACTCAGCTATTCTAAAGGGAGCAGCGAACCCTCACCGCAGTTGCTGAAATTGGCAGCGGTGGACCTCCTCTTCGCCTCCTCTCTCCATGCCAAAACCTCGAGGGAACTCTTGCTGTCACAAGGAAGTTCACACACACTAAGGATTGGGGTTATAGGGGCAATAGGGGGATCAAAGTCGATAAGGAGGTTCGGGTGGTTTATTTATAGACAGAGCAAGGAGCCTTATTGACCTGGGTTTTCTAATGGATTAGGGACACGTACAGGGAATTAAGGACTTAGGTGTTGATTATTATGGAGTGGAGAAGAGACTGAGTTAAAAATCGAAAGTCTGACGGTGGTAGGTAGCTTGGGAAGGGGAGTTGACCGGAGGTCAACAAAGGCAGCCAAGAAAAATCCAAGTCTAAAATATTTTATTAATTAGTTCAAAATTAACAAATTATTTTATTAATTTTGGGTAAAAACATAAAATTGGTTCTTTTTTTGTAATATTTTATAATGATTTTTATTTATTTTTATGAAGCCTTTTATGACAAGTTAATATGTACATGTAAAATACATGCTTAAATACATATATTTTGGTATTTTATTTTAATTTTTAATATATATTTTATTATTTTAGGCATGTATTTTTTATTTATTTTATTTAGTTGTATACACATTTAAGTATTTTTATTGTATTTTTTGAGTTTGTATGTGTACTTAATTAGTTATGTATATATGTATTGTAGGTATATACACGTATATTTTACTTATATATTGTTATGTATTATTTATTTTAATTTTATTTTGGATTTTATTTTAATTTTGTACATGTGTTTCAAATAATATATAAAATTTTATATAAATAAAGAATTTTAAAAATATAATGAATAAATATATAGAATAAAATATACATGTATACTGCATAATATGGGCCCAAAACCTAAATTTTGCATCTTAGCTCCAAATTAAATGAAACCATATTCATTAAAGAACTTATTGAAAGTTATATATAATTAATGGTGATTTTGGTCCATTTTGATACAGTATGTAGAATATACATGTATGTAAAGTTTTGTTTAACTTTTTATTTTGTGTCTTGGGCACACTGTGCATTATTTTTCTATGAACTCAATTTTGTATTTTTCTATGTATTTTTATCTACAAAATTTATGTTGAGAGATTTATTATTTGGGGCATATATAATAAAGAACAAAATAGGACCCAAAAATACTTATAGATGAATTAAAATTATGTATCTTTTTTACGATTCATCTGCACTATCTCCCCCTACTTTATTCCTTGTTGACCAAGTCATCGTGATGACTAGATCTCAGGGTCTAGGGTCACTCAACATATATGGTGTCTCCTTTCTTTTTCTTTTCTTCCTTTATTCTTTTATTTTGGAATTAAATATATATACTTTATACAGTTTTTTGTATTATTTATCATGTGTTTATTTTGAAAAATGAATGATATATGCATGCATTTAGCTAGGGATTTAAGGTCAAAATAAAAGAATAAAAGTGTTGAATGGAGATTCATCATCTGCCCAGTTTGGATGGAAATTGATTTCACTCCTTACACATCGCCATCCTTCATGAAGTTATGTAATGACCTAAGAAGAGAACAATTCTCTACATCTGGTGCTTCTATACAGACTGATTGGAGCATTCCATGTGTAGATCACGAGACCGATCTGGAGCCATAAATTCTCTCAAATTCAGAGATAGATACAGAGATGGATCCCACAAGAAAAGGGAAGGGACACCAGTATCCTCCACATCTGGTGTAGGTACAATCAAACCAGAATGCAGTGAATGCCCAGCTTTTCGCCTCCATTCAAGCGACACAATAGCAGCTCACCGACAAGGCATTGGCCCAAGTCGCCATCCAATATATGCTCAATCATTTGAGGAGAAGAAGAGACAACCTAGGATGATGAGGAGAAGAGGAAGATAGAGCAGATGGATGCTGTGGAGTCCCCATAGATGAAGTTCGAGCAGAGAGGCCCAAGCCCACACTCAAGGAAACCTACAACCCTTGAGTGGGCCAGAAGACCGAGTGGATCCAAATCCCTATCATCCATACACAATTTGAGTTGAAGCCTCAACTCTTCGCGCCTCTTCCCACCTTCCACGAGAATGCGAACAAGTAACATTATATCCGTCTACAATAGTTTGCATGCATCTGTGGTAAAATTCACAACCCTAACACATCATTAGGCATAGTCAAGATGACGACCTTTCCATTCAGCCTTCAGGACAAGGTGCTTCATTGGATGAACCATCTGGGGAAAGTCTTCGTCACCTGGGAGGAGTTGAAGTTCGCATTCTTGCACAAATTCTACCCTCTTGGGTGGTTGAATCAGATCCATTCCCGCATTGCCAACTTCACCCAAGCTCCCATGAATCCATTCATGAAGCTTGGGAGTGGTTTACAGATTTACATGAGAAATGACCCCACCACGACCTTCCTCGGACCAGCCTGGTCCAACATTTCTTTGGGGGACTTACAATTGAGAATCGGAAGCTCGTGGATGACATGTGTGGTGGCTTGCATTTCAACTAGGATGAGGACGTCAGCTCCCAGATCTTCGATGAAACGGTCGAAGGAGAGGCTGCCTTGTTGTCGTCCCGTGCGTATCAACACCAGCCACACAGTCTCCAGAAGCTAGTTCATATGGTGGCTTCTCATGAGCCAGACAAGGATGAGTGATCCAACTTGAGCATCATAGGGAGCCACCTGTCGAAGGTGGATATTATCAAGAAACAATCACAAGATCTTGAGAAGCCCTCTTTGATTGAACAAAGGACACAACACTTGAACAAACTGGATCAGATCACCAAGTAGTTGGAATTGTTGGTGAGTACCATTAACACCTGCCAGTCTGTGTCTCCATTGACTTCGACTCCTACTGAGATGAAGGAGCCATCATCGCCTTAGCCTCCTCACCATAGTCCATCTCAGCCAGCGGTTTAGCACGTCTATTACATGCAAACCCCCGAGCCTACATCGCCTCAGTAGTGGTAACGGTAACTTGTGGTATACCATCCCGAGCTTCAGATCTTACTAGATCCATTCTCTCCTCCACTACCTCTCATTCAGGAGGTGAATGGCATACGGAGAAATGATGCACAACTGACCCATCCTAGCAGATAACAGAAGGGTCAGTCTATAGACAACCGCCCATTCCCTAAACAATAAGGAGGGATATTTTTCTAGAACCAACCTCAGCACCACTAGCACTCTCCACCATATCAAGGTAATTGGAGATAGAACTAGTACTAATAGCCGCAGACTGACAATACAAGCAAAATTAGCAGTACTTGGTTGTTACTCCCGCCTCAGTAGCATCAGTAGTACCATCCTTCCCCCTAGTATAATTCCTAGCATTCCTACTCGTAGCCTCCACACCATTCCTAGTATAATCATGGTCAACACGCTGAACCTTCTGAGGCTACTCCCGTGAACCTCACATTGGATCGCTTGGCTCAATTGGTAAAAAGCCCTGCTGAAATGAGCGAGAAGCTTGATGACCTCACAGTGGCTAAAACTCCAATTTTGGCACAGGTGGAGGCCAACCCCGGTACTTTTAGGAAGAAAGAGCAGGTTGTCTGTGATGTTCTCTCTGATCTAATAAGTTAGATATGCATGATTTGTTTTTATATAATGTTGTCACTCTCAGGAGCGATGGGACCTTACAACTGACTGCTACCATGAAGGGGAAGAACAAAGCTTCGTTGTTGAATCATTCTCTTCTGCATCAGTCGATCCAGCATCTGGGCCGGGTGAGGAAGAAGGAGGAGGAGGAGAAATGCTAGGAAGAAAACACCAAAAAAATCTGCAAAATAAAAAACAACAAAAAGAAAGCAGCAACAACATTAGTTGAAGCTCCACCAAGGAGACCGCATCTTCGGCCACCCCGATGCCAGCCGATGGAGCCCGTCCTGCAGATTTTGGGTGTCCAGCTCTCTTGGATGACCATGCTCATTTTAGTAATCCATTAGTATATCCTGATGTGGGCACTGATATTGATGTAAATAAGACTAATAATTCTACTTTTGGTTCTGTAAATATTCCATTTCTAGATGCTTTGAGAAAATCCAAAAAAATAGAAAGTAAAAAACTACCTTGTCCAACCCTGATGTGGTTGAAATTATTTAGAATCTTGTTCTTAAGATGTCTCTGCTTAAGGCCATCAAGTACAAGTGAAACATTAAGAAAGGGATGAAAGAATCATGTACTTCAAAGAGAAAACCCTCA